>UESW01004618.1:603501-735843 GCA_900491605.1 Calamus simplicifolius | reverse complement strand
TTCAGAGATTCACGGTTGTCTCCTCGGGTGAAGAAACATTCCCACAATCTTTAAAAAATTGGAGATTTGCGGCATGATGAAGAAACATTCCCACAATCTTTCCTCTCTTTTTTTTCCAGGCTGCCATGAATGGCATGGCTGTGTTGTCACTAATTCCGACGTTCGCGTTGGCTCCAGTCGGATTTTGGTTAGGACATCATTTCTTACCTACGTAACAGTGGTTTGGATCATTTCCAAAGGCCATGGATCCAGGTCATGAGACTTCTTCACTCACTAAGTATTTGCCATCTGTTGAGGTTTTGCGTGCTCATGATCTTGTCATGAGACTTCTTCACTCACTAAATATTTTATGTAGAATATTCATTCCATTTGAGGACCTTTCTCTGTGCAAGAAATTAAAAATACAGAGGCCAGTGTTTCTTGTTCGACAGGAGTAATTTTTCATTATTTTTATAAATTGATTATAGTGGCGAACGTTCTCACCATTATTCTGATCACCGAAAAAAAAAATTACAAAAGCTTATTTGGCTTCAGGATACGTTTTAATGGAGAGTGTTGTTTGGCTTTTAATTAGGATTCCTTCTGCGTAGAAAATGAATGCGATCGATGTGAATTTGCTTACAAAGCTAGCCCCCCACAAGTGTGGTTCGGGAGATGAAATACTACGTACTACTTCAGGAATACAGTAGGATCATGACCCCAAGAGAAACATCACCTAAACGTACTTAATTCTTGTTGATCACGCCGGTGTCGTTAAAAGAATGGCCCACACCTGGACTGTTACCGGAGCCGTGGGTTGAGGATCATCGACCGGCACCATACCTTTGGCACTAGTATGCTCCACCAAGCATCTCTTGCAGTACACCCTAGCCTTGTCCTCCATTAAAGGCCTTCCCTCAGGAGTGAAAGTTTCACAGGCAAGGATCATGATAATTAGAAGACTAGCAAATGCGTCGAAGGGCTTGTTGGCGGCCATTTGAGAGAGAGAGAGAGAGAGAGAGCGCTTGGAAAATAAAAGATGGCAGGGGACGATGCTTCCTTCTTTGCCAGGCTTATTTATAGACTTAGCCAACAGTGGGTTGACAGATCGCCCACCACTACGGAGATGGTGTGCGAAGGAGGTATAATAATTAATTTAATAAAGGCTAGCTCAACTGTTGTCTGTTGCCCGGCTTTGAACAGGAGTCGTTCTATTGGCACCCCAACGATTACTCTCCACACCCACACTTACATAAAATTAAATACCTAAAATACCCTAAGTTGTAATTACTTATCTACCCTTGGTTATTTCTATCTACACCCACATCATCAAAACCCCTGATTTCATTTCAAACTTATCTCCCAGGCACCGCCATCTCCCTTCCTCCTCCCTCTCTCAACGGATTGTCTCTGAAATCAGGGTCTAGACAAGGTTTAAAGCTCTCATTTCAACAATGGACAAGCAAGTAGTAATCTGGGAAGGCTACGGTTACGATAAGGTACGTTTTTAAAAGCTGATTCGTCTTTTTTTTTTTTCCCGGAACGCGTTCCGTTCGGCCTACCAGGGCCGAACGGAACAATTTTGTTCGGCCAGGGCTGGCCGAACATAAACAATACGTTCGGCTTAACCTGGCCGAACAGATGCATTCTGTTCGGCTAGGTTAAGCCGAACGTATTGTTTATGTTCGGCCAGCCCTGGCCGAACAAAATTGTTCCGTTCGGCCCTGGTAGGCCGAACAAAATTGTTCCGTTCGGCCATACTTAGCCGAACGAAACATAATGTTCCAAATATAAATTTAACATAATATTTTATCCTTGTAGGATGATGCGTCAACCGAATCAAGCAAAATTGGCTCAGATTGTGTTATGGATTACACAAATGAATTTACAACTTACGAAGTAAGATAATTTTTATTGCAATTGTTGCTGACTTGTTTTAATTGTATACTATACTTGCTAAATTATACTATTTATTGTGTAGATATTCAAGAGTAGAGAAGAATTGTGTAGTTGGTGTCGGGAAGCTGGGAGAAGGAATGGATTAGTTATTGTAATTAAAACATCTGATTCGGGAAGCAATGTTAGGAAACCAAGAATCAAGTTAGGTTGCGAAAGGAGCGGTAAGCACAAATGCACAAGCGGAAAGGAAAAGGAAAAGGGATCAAAGAAGAGGGCTAGTGGTACAAAGAAGTGTGATGCCCATTTTTATTAAGAGGAAGGAAATTGGACACTGGGGATGATTGGATTTTGGAGGTTATTTGTGGAGTGCACAATCATCCGTCTGCGAAGCATTTCGAGGGACACTCATATGCTGGAAGATTATCTAGGGAGGAGACTTCATTGTTAGAGGATATGTCGAAAACTTTGGTTCGGCCAAAGGATATATTGTCCACATTGAAGCAAAGAGATGCCCATAATGTTACGACAATGAAGACGATCTACAATGCACGCCAGAGGTGTAAGGTTTTAGAGAAAGCAGGGAGATCCCAGATGCAACATCTTCTTGGTCAATTAGCCGATGCTAAATATATTGAGTGGCATAGGAGTTGCGGTAGTACGGACGTGGTGCGCGACTTGTTTTGGGCACACCCTGGATGTATAGAATTGTTACGTGCATTTCCTCGTGTATTGATTATGGATTGCACATACAAGACGAATAGATATCGTCTTCCTCTGTTAGAGATTGTGGGGGTGACATCAACTAATCTCACATTTTCTGTTGCTTTTGCATACATGGACTCTGAGCGGGAAAATAACTATACATGGGCATTAGATAGATTGCGCAGTGTCATGGATGCTGATGTTTTGCCTGAGGTGATAATCACAGATAGAGATTTGGCTCTATTGAATGCAATTAAGAGGGTATTTCCTACATCTTCACATATGTTATGTAGATGGCATATTAGTAGGAATGTTCTGGCTCAATGCAAAAGATTATTTGAAACAAAGGAGAAATGGGATATGTTTATAATGAGTTGGAATATACTGGTCCTGTCAGCCACAGAAGATGACTATAATCTTCGTTGGAGTGCACTTCAGAGAGATTTCAGTTCGTATCCAGATGCCTTGCGATATGTATCAGATACCTGGTTGAGCAAATACAGGGAAAGATTTGTCTCAGCATGGACGGACAATTATAGGCACTACGGGAATGTGACAACAAATAGGTATTTCAAGAAAAAGATTTCCCTTAGCAATTCATATATTATATTTTTATCTTTGATATATAACTTTGATCTAATTTTCTTACTTACTAGGGCTGAAAGTGCACATGCAAGGCTTAAAAGACAGCTTGGTTCAAGCCAAGGTACTTTCGAGTCTTCTTGGACAAAAATAAATAGTTTGATTGAGCTACAGCACAGCGACATTAAAGCCTCATTCGAGAAGAGTTTGACGGTCGTGCAACACAACTTTAAGCCTGCTGAATTCAAAGAACTGCGAGGATTCATATCTATATGTGCATTAAATCATATCCTTGCCCAATCGAATCGGGCCAATTCAGCTGAGATTCATGAATCAGCTTGTGGGTGTGCTATTCGACGCACACATGGCTTACCATGTGCTCATGAGATTTTGCGGTATAGGATGAAAGGTCAGCCTATTCCCCTCGACTGCATAGATCCTCATTGGACGAAACTTGATATGCAGCCTGCTAAAAATGTGCAAAGTGTGAAGTTGACCTGTAAACCAGAGTTGAATATAATTGCCGAGAAATTCGAGCAGTTAGATGGGGCATCTCAATTGCAAATGTTAAAGAAATTAAGAGAGATTGCAAGTCCTGAGAGTACATCCCTTGAAGAACCTGCGAAAAGGAAGATCGGTATACGTGGGCGGGCTTCATTGGAGGTTGATACTTCTACTCGCCGTGACCCTTCCGCATTTGAGTTGGTTCTATCTGGACAGGATAGTTATTCACCTGGTTCGCAGCAAAATATTTTAGGGATCCCAAGGATGCAGATGCCGAAGGGGCAGCCAAGAAGAAGGTACGAAGCTTTTCTTTAATATAGCTTATCGTTATATTTTATATAATTCATATCATTCATTACAATTTGTAGGTTATTCGTCAACGAATCCGGTCACATAAGCCAATGATCTATATAAATCAACTTCCAGACGGGTTGAGGGCATTCATCCAGCACATCAAGGATGTCAAAGCTGATGGCAACTGTGGATTTCGAGCAATTGCTGACTTACTTGGCTTCGGAGAGGAAGATTGGCCACGTGTCAGGAGGGATTTATTACATGAGTTGAACTGTCATATAGAGCACTATCGCGCATTGTATGCTGTCGAGGGGAGGGTTGACGAGATCGCTCATGCATTATCATATTTTGAGGATTGTCCGCCATATGACCGGTGGATGACCATGCCAGATATGGGGCATCTTATAGCATCATGCTACAATGTTGTCGTGTACCACCTCTCCTTGCAACAATGTCTGACTTTCTTACCGCTCAGATCAGTGCCTCTTCCTCTTGTATCCCGTAAAGACATTGCAGTGGCCTTCGTTAATAGCAACCATTTTGTTGAGGTATTAAATATATTACTCTTTGTTGAGGTATTAAATTTAAGACATTGCTGTTATTCCTGACGATTTTTTAAACTTGATTACTCTTTGTAGGTTTTCTTGTTGCCGGGTCATCCAGTACCGCCAATAGCAACCAACTGGTTAAAATACCATTTACCTTGTGCTTCCGGATGGGCCAATTCTTATGAATCTAGGATTCAACAGTTCAGAGAAAATATATCGTCCGATGTAATACTTAGCGAGACTGTTGAGTTGTAGAGTGCATTGGTTGTAACAAAGTCAACATTTTGTTTATGTAACATTCAATGCAATTGAAATGAAATGAAAGTTTTGAATATCATTTTTTTTATCTTCTTATGTGTGTAAATTGTTTGTATACATTTCCATCCCGTGCCATCCCGTTCCATTCGTGCCATCCCGTGCCAGGCCGTGCCAATGAAACGCTTGCCGGACCAATATTACGCCTGGGCCATCAATTGCTGCCCCGTGTCGATCTGCGCACCAGATGGCCCGGGACCCATATCCTCCTCGACATTCCACTCAACCACAAAGCCCCGTGCCGGCCCGTGCCGGTGGCGTTCCAAATTTTATTAAAGATTTTGAAATAACTCAATAAATCACTCATTTTAAAATTGGTTGAAAATATAATTTGAGTACCCTCTTGCCTGTGCACCCGACGGCCCGGGGACCATATCCTCGGACCCATTCCACACAACCAAATAGCCGCGCGCCGAATTAACCTCCGTTCGGTCTGACAGAGCCGAACAGAGGCAAACTGTTCGGCCTGTGTGGCCGACAAATTGCCTCTGTTCGGCCCAGTGTGGCCGAACAGAGGCAATTTGTTCGGCCACACAGGGCCGAACACAGGCCTTTACCCTGAATAACCATGTTCGGCCCTGTGTGGCCGAACAAAGTGCCTCTGTTCGGCCACACTGGGCCGAACAGAGGCAATTTGTTCGGCCACACAGGCCGAACAGTTTGCCTCTGTTCGGCTCTGTCAGACCGAACGGAGGTTAATTCGGCGCGCGGCTATTTGGTTGTGTGGAATGGGTCCGAGGATATGGTCCCCGGGCCGTCGGGTGCACAGGCAAGAGGGTACTCAAATTATATTTTCAACCAATTTTAAAATGAGTGATTTATTGAGTTATTTCAAAATCTTTAATAAAATTTGGCACGCCACCGGCACGGGCCGGCACGGGCCGGCACGGCCCGGCACGGGGCTTTGTGGTTGAGTGGAATGTCGAGGAGGATATGGGTCCCGAGCCATCTGGTGCGCAGATTGACACGGGGTAGCAATTGATGGCCCAGGCGTAATATTGGCCCGGCAAGCGTTTCATTGGCACGGCACGCCTTTGATTGGCCTTTGATATTTTTCAATAACAAATGTCATTATATTTTAGATATAATCAATGTGATTTGCGCGATAATTGTGCGGTGTTAGCACCAGATGGCCCGCACGTACCGGCACGGGATGGCACGGATGAAACGGAATGGCAAGGGATGAAATGTTTGTAAATAAGACAAAAATTTGGAATTGAAACTTTCATTTCATTTCATTTGCTTTGAATGTTACATATAACAAAATATTGACTTTGTAACAAGCAAAGTAATACAAATCCCATCCCAATCAATCCCCAGCCCGTCGTCGTCGACGCCTATACTGCTGTGTGGGTGCCTGACTAGATCCAGGAACATCAGGTCGTGCATGACTGGGTCCAGGCACATCAGGTGTCGCATGACTAGGTCCAGGCACATCAGGCTCAACAGTCGAGATGTGCTGACCCTGCAGAACATCTCGCATATGCGACACAACATCGTACATGTAGTCGGTCCCAAATGATGCAATCTCCACCCGACCCATATGTAGAGTGTCGGTAGCAATGCTGATGGCATCCTCACAGCGCGCCGGTAAACGTCAAGATCAACATCGACATCTTCAGTTCGTGCACGATCATATATGCTGGATCGGCTCTCTGGGGGGTGGACAACCAAGTGCGTGATACGAGAATACCAATCCATATATCCCGGAACACAGTCCGATGGTCGGACAACCGGATGGCTCCTACGACGTTGGCTCAGTACGTGATCCTCCCACTCCTCCCATAACTGATCCAAGAAGACATATGCAATACGGTACGATCCTGCTGTCGGTCCTCTACTGGCTCGCGCAGGGGCTAGTGGCGCGCGAGGGATCGTCTGTATCCGACCAAACTGTCGTAGAACCCTTTCAGGATGATAGGGTTCTACGACATCCATACACTTTAGGCATCCACTGAAGAATGCAATGTCTAGGAACGGACGATCAGCTCGCTGATGACGATGGGGATCCCAAATGACCTGCAACATATAAACAATACCCAGCTAGGTCATATATAGCAAATTAAAATAACTTAAATATACAAGCGACACAACATGGTACATACCTGATCGGCCCTCAAAACGTCCAATGACTCACGAAGAACAACTAAATGGTCCATCGAGGTACGTGATGGAGTGCCAGGATGCCAACGCTGCACGCGGGGCCTCGCATCAGTATAATCAAGGGATGGATGAGGAGTGAGATCTGGAAAATGCTCAAAATCCAAGCCTGGAGCAGCGTCATGTATCCACTGATCTGTCTAACTGATGCCCTAGACGCAATCCCCAGCTGACGGTACAAGAAAGTCAAAGCAGCGGCACCCCAGGAATATGATCTCACTCTATCCAAATCCCTAAATAGAGCAAGATAAGCTATAGGCACCCTCGTTCCACTTTTATCAACAAAGAGTGTGCACCCTATCAAAAATAGCAAATACCCCCGCGCTGCACACTCTATCCTGTGATGACTATCTCTATCAGATACAGTGTCAAAATGACTCTTCAGCCACTCTAACCTAACAGACTGACCACGTACAGATAAAACCTCCTGACGCGCATCTGTATCTGACACACCCAATAGCTCAACAAGGATGTCCTCAGCTTCCCGATCGCTCATCCTCTCAGATGACACTGAGGAACCCGTGACAGAAATCCCTAAGATGGCGGCTACATCGTCCAATGTAATAGTCATCTCGCCACAGGGTAGATGGAAGGTGTTCGTCTCGGGCTGCCATCTCTCTACAAAGCCGGAGACAAGAATCTTATCGGTGAACCGATAAGAGGAGTGCACTAGATCTATAAGGCCCGACTGCTCTATGATTGCCCTGAACTTCCTATTTGATTGCCTTGATTCCCACCACTGCCATTCAGCTACCTTGGCAGCATGGTTCATGCACTTCAGTGGAGCCCGTTCCTGTAATATAAAAGCCATTAATAATTTATATCACAGCATCGTAATGATACATTAAAGAAAGTAAAATGCAATAGCAATTAAATAATACCTGTTGCCTCCAGATCGAGGCTGCTATATGTGTCCTGAAACTACTCAGGACAGACTCATCCTCTGGACCTCCTGGACATGGCCCGACAGCTTCACCCTCAACGTCCATAGCGGGCATGTCCTCGTCTACGGCCTCAGCAGGGGGCGATGGTGCAGCAGGAACCTCGGCCTCAGCATGACCGGCACGACGTCTTCTGGCTGACGCCGTGGGTCTAAATCGCGAAGAACCAGCATCCATATCTGAAACTGAGTATCAGCATATACGTCAATCAAAATGCAATTCTAGTAGACAAGTTATATGATGAAACTGAACAAAATATTCAGATTTACATTTATGAATTATAAGACTAAATTGATCAAGAATGAGAAGCCAATAAGTGCAATTGCCAAGCCAATAAGTGCAATTGCCAAAATTCATTAGTGTTATGTGCAAGTGGGTTAATAAGTTTACTGTTAACGATCTGGGAGCTCCCATGCCTCCCCGGATAACCCGCCGGAGAGGGAGCACCGGGCGGGAATGCCGCCGGCTCTCACAAAAAAAAAAAAAAAATCAATTGCTTAACGGGGAAGGGAGACGGCGGGCCGCCGGCTCCCTTCCTCGTTCTCATGCCGGGCCGCCGCCGGCATGGGAGCTCCCATGCCGGGACAACCCGCCGGAGAGGGAGCTCCCGGCGGGAATGCCGCCGGCACTCACAAAAACAAAAAAAAAAATTTTTTTCTTAACGGGAAGGGAGCCGGCGGCCCAAAAAAAAAAAAAAAAAAAAAAACTTAACGGGAAGGGAGCCGGCGGGCCGCCGGCTCCCTTCCTCGTTCTCATGCCGGGCCGCCGCCGGCATGGGAGCTCCCATGCCGGGACAACCCGCCGGAGAGGGAGCTCCCGGCGGGAATGCCGCCGGCACTCACAAAAACAAAAAAAAAAAATTTTTTTCTTAACGGGAAGGGAGCCGGCGGCCCAAAAAAAAAAAAAAAAAAAAAAAACTTAACGGGAAGGGAGCCGGCGGCCCGCCGGCTCCCTTCCTCGTTCTCATGCCGGGCCGCCGCCGGCATGGGAGCTCCCATGCCGGACAACCCGCTCCGCCGGTACCTCCCATGCCGGTAAGTAAAAAAAAAAAAAAAAAAGAGACTTACCTCGCCGGAGATCGCCGGGAAGGAGGGTGGAGGAAGAGCTCCGCCGGAGATTCGCTCCGCCTGGATTCGCCGGGATCAATGGTGGAGGCCGGAGGGGGGGGGGGGGCGGCGCGGGTTGAGGGAGGGTGTGGGTGTGCTGAGTGATTTTGAGGGGTGAAAGGGTGTGAGGGTAATTTAGGGATTAGGAAAAAATGGGTGGGTGTAGTGAGTAACAATGTGGGTGTACTTAGTAAATTTTTTTTTTTTTTTAAATGCGGGTGCTGAGAGGTATTTGGTGGGCGCGAATAGAATTTCCCCAGAAGAGACCATAACGTTCCTTTTTAAACCAGCGCTAGCCGTTGAAGGGGGACGCGCATGCCAACGGGTTGGAAACAAGGAAACTTTTATGAAAGTTCATTGAAGTTCTCTTTCGATGAGATTCAGACAATAATGACCACCCGGTCTATTCTTCCTGGCATCCCGAGAAAAGAGTGGCTTTTCTCTATCCTATGGACGTCATGAGGAGTGAAGAGGCAGCTAAATGATTAGAAAAAAAAAAAAAAAAAACAGATTTCAAAACATTTAAGAATGGCATGGCGGATAAAGAAGATGGAAAGAAAACGAATGCCCTCCTTTCTATTGAAAGTTTAGGCATCACATTCTAAAGCAATATTTTTTCGGAAACAACATAAAGCAGTTTCATTAATATCTAATCCAATCTTTGCCAGCAAATAAAATAAAATAAAAATTATTTCATAGATGTATCTAGATAAAGCTGCCAGAACATGAATTATAGAAATATAGCCTTCAATCATAGAGTCGCAAGCATACAACCTTTGACAACATTCTTATCTTCTTGTAGCCGGAGGAAGGAGAACAACTGGATGGCATTGAACCCCCATTTTTTTTTTTTTCTTCTCTGACTGATTAGGTTGATGGTTTGCTGCTTCCCATTAGCTTAAATGCTTACATATATGGAATTTAGGGAAGCTACATCTGCTCTATTCAGTTACGATGACGGATTACTCGCACAGTTGAATTTGGTGGGGATAATGTTAAGGTCAATTTCATCTCATTTCTTTTGTAGCGTAAGCCACAGGCATTGCAGAGGGTCTGCTCATTAATTTTCAATAAAAACCATGCAATAAGAGTATAATAGTTAGAATATATGTTATTAAGAGCACAACGAACTCAAATTGTATTGTTAAACTAGCATTAGATGTTATTTAGTTTTCTCCGTAGCACTTCAAGATATTTATACAATATTTTAAGAGTAAGATACACATGTTAATGAATAAGTTATAAACTTATCATAGCGATATGTGGAAAGAATGGAAGATTTGGGAGAAAAAAATCATGCTCAATTTGTAATACAATGAATTGATCAAAATGAAAGTTATTTAAGTATAATTTAATTTTCATTTTTAAATATAAATTTTTGTTTATTCTAAAGTAGACAATGAATAGAAACAGAAGCGTTCAATTCAATTCCCAAAATTCATGAGTGGCAGATAAGAAAATGCTAAAACTTTAAAGAATTAAATTTGCGTTGTTGCCAAAGTGCAAAAATTGTTTTTTTACTATATATACAACAACAATGCAATGTGTTCTTGTGCAAATTGCATCATTAACTTGTATAAGTACACAAGCCAAAAGATTCCAACATGATGTCTATATTAAATTTAAATATCTTAAGATAAAAAAATTCCCGATAATTGAATAAATTGATAGAGATTCATGTCCAAGAAATTTTTTTTTTTGGTTGGGGGGGGGTATTGAGGGGCTAGTAAAAATATGAATGAACTAATTAAAAAGATTTACTTTTTTTACCATTAATAACAACAAATAAGATCTATTATATGCAATAGGTGTATCATCAAATTTATTACGATTTAAGAAATTGTTAGAATAAAATAGTAAACAAGACTTATGAATGTCCCTTTTTGATAGACGGTAACAATGATCATGTATTATTCTCTAATCGCATATCACTCCATTTGTAATAATAAAAGAGAAATATATCGATAACGATAAAATCGTATCTAATAATAAAAGAGAAATTTATCGATAACAATAAAATCGTATCTAATTTCTTGTCACTTATGATCAAACTAGTAATAAGAAAAGTAAATAAAATCTGATAACTTAGATTTTTACCATCAATGACTATAAAATTTTATCAAGATCTTGATCAAATCTAGTAATCTATACCTTTGCAAAGCTTATCAAGATCTTGATCGAATCTATAGTTACTTTTCTTCTCAATTTGAACTTTTCAACAAATAACACTCATGTTGGCAATTTTATTTACACCATAAATCCAAAACACAAATTATGTGTATGAGACACCAAAAAACACCTGCTTTCTTGTTACATCTAAAGAATGAAAGAATCAAAGAAGTATATAACTATAAATATAAAACATGCATCTAGTTTTTGTTATTACCTTCCCATCAGGGCCTTTCCTCCACAGAGGTATCTTGGCTATCTTACAAAAGCCGCATGTCTTCATAGGAGTTTGCAAGGAAAGGTTTAAATCTAGCCCATCTTCCCAGTATTCTCTCTCCAAACAATTGATCAAGTCCCTCTCAACCAGAGATTTAGAAGAGGAAGAAGAGGAGGCAACAAAATTGTTTTCCATGGTACCTATTATCTAAACTCCTAAAGGACTATTGACTGAAAATAGTATTACTAAAAGAATGACCGAGAAGAAGGGAAGACAAGGTGGTATTTATAGTAGATTTGTGGAGTAAATGAGATAGAGAGATGAAACACTACTTTTCTTGATGGTCACTAGGGGTCTATATTTTAATTAATTATGCAGCATGAAGAGTGTGTTTATGTTCATGCTTATCAATTTAGTCTAGGAGTAATAAATAGACTATTGTTATTATTCGTAAAGGATGTCGCGCGTTACATTTGTGTCAGAACAATAATTCAATAGCAACAAAAATATAAATGAAGGTTACTATTATTATATTTTTTAAAAGGAGTCTAATGATACCATAGAACCACCAATATATCCCCAAGCTAAAGTGGTTGTTGAGTCTTTTGTAATTCACCGAGTGAATGGCAACTAAAACATATTGTGCTAAAAATTATCCTGCTTATTGAACACGTGTGATGGAGTATGAAAGGGACTATTATTGTTTTGCCTAAGCCTTTGAAATATGCAACCATTTATTTGATTTTATTTCATACTATTTTAAGAAACAAAAGCTACAACAAGGTTCATTGCATCTTATAGGATATTTTTTTTATTTTGGAGCCTCTTGAGCACCAAAGCTTTGGAATTAGAAAGGTGAATAGAAAAAGGAAGCTTGCTAGAATGTGATTCGAAAGATCAACTCTGATACATGGCATAACAAATTAAAATATTAATAATTAGAATCAATATTTATATAATAGAGTATCTTTTAATTTTTACAGGCTAGTGACATCAGCTTTCTTACTTTTTTGTAAGCTCATACGAAGGCAACATTGTTCAACCTTATTATATATATTTCTTTGATAGGAGTTTGCAAGGAAAGGTTTAAATCTAGCCCATCTACCCAGTATTCTCTCTCCAAACAATTAATCAAGTCCCTCTCAACCAGAGATTTAGAAGAGGAAGAAGAGGAGGCAACAAAATTATTTTCCATGGTACCTATTATCTAAACTCCTAAAGGACTATTGACTGAAAATAATATTACTAATAGAACAGCCGAGAAGAAGGGAAGACAAGGTGGTAATTTATAGTAGCTTTGTGGAGTAAATGAGATAGAGAGATGAAACACTACTTTTCTTGATGGTCACTAGGGGTCTAGATTTTAATTAATTATGGAGCATGAAGAGTGTGTTTATGCTCATGCTTATCTGTTTAGTCTACGAGTAATAAATAGACTCTATTTTTATTATTTGTAAAGGATGTCGTGCGTTACATTTGTGTCAGAACACTAAATCAATAGCAACAAAAATATAAATGAAGGTTACTATTATTATATTTTTCTAAAAGGAGTCTAATGATACCATAGAACCACCAATATAGCCCCAAGCTAAAGTGGTTGTTGAGTCTTTTGTAATTCACCGAGTGAATGGCAACTAAAACATATTGTGCTAAAAATTATCCTGCTTATTGAACACGTGTGATGATGTATGAAAGGGACTATTATTATTTTGCCTAAGCCTTTGAAATATGCAACCATTTATTTGATTTTATTTCATACTATTTTAAGAAACAAAAGCTACAACAAGGTTCATTGCATCTTATAGGATATTTTTTATCATCTTGGAGCTTCTTGAGCACCAAAGCTTTGGAATTAGAAAGGTGAATAGAAAAAGGAAGCTTTCTAGAATGTGATTAGAAAGATCAACTTGATACATGGCATAATAAATTAAAATATTAATAATTAGAATCAATATTTATATAAAAGAGTATCTTTTAATATTTACGGGCTAGTGACATCAGCTTTCTTACTTTTTTTGTAAGCTCATACAAAGGCAACATTGTTCAACCTTATTCTATATATATTTCTTTGATAGGAGCTTGCAAGGAAAGGTTTAAATCTAGCCCATCTACCCAGTATTCTCTTTCCAAACAATTGATCAAGTCCCTCTCAACCATAGATTTAGAAGAGGAAGAAGAGGAGGCAACAAATTTATTTTCCATGGTACCTATTATCTAAACTCCTAAAGGACTATCGACTGAAAATAGTATTACTAATAGAATAGCCGAGAAGAAGGGAAGACAAGGTGGTAATTTATAGTAGCTTTGTGGAGTAAATGAGATAGAGAGATGAAACACTACTTTTCTTGATGGTCACTAGGGGTCTAGATTTTAATTAATTATGGAGCATGAAGAGTGTGTTTATGCTCATGCTTATCTGTTTAGTCTACGAGTAATAAATAGACTCTATTGTTATTATTTGTAAAGGATGTTGTGCGTTACATTTGTGTCAGAACATTAAATCAATAGCAACAAAAATATAAATGAAGGTTATTATTATTATATTTTTCTAAAAGGAGTCTAATGGTACCATAGAACCACCAATATAGCCCCAAGCTAAAGTGGTTATTGAGTCTTTTGTAATTCACCGAGTGAATGGCAACTAAAACATATTGCGCTAAAAATTATCCTGCTTATTGAACACGTGTGATGGAGTATGAAAGGGACTATTATTGTTTTGCCTAAGCCTTTGAAATATGCAACCATTTATTTGATTTTATTTCATACTATTTTAAGAAACAAAAGCTACAACAAGGTTCATTGCATCTTATAGGATATTTTTTATCATCCTGGAGCCTCTTGAGTACCAAAGCTTTGGAATTAGAAAGGTGAATAGAAAAAGGAAGCTTTCTAGAATGTGATTAGAAAGATCAACTCTGATACATGGCATAACAAATTAAAATATTAATAATTAGAATCAATATTTATATAATAGAGTATCTTTTAATATTTACAGGCTAGTGACATCAGCTTTCTTACTTTTTTTGTAAGCTCATACAAAGGCAACATTGTTCAACCTTATTCTATATATATTTCTTTGATAGGAGTTTGCAAGGAAAGGTTTAAATCTAGCCCATCTACCCAGTATTCTCTCTCCAAACAATTGATCAAGTCCCTCTCAGCCATAGATTTAGAAGAGGAAGAAGAGGAGGCAACAAAATTATTTTCCATGGTACCTATTATCTAAACTCCTAAAGGACTATCGACTGAAAATAGTATTACTAATAGAACAACCGAGAAGAAGGGAAGACAAGGTGGTAATTTATAGTAGCTTTGTGGAGTAAATGAGATAGAGACATGAAACACTACTTTTCTTGATGGTCAAGAGGGGTCTAGATTTTAATTAATTATGGAGCATGAAGAGTGTGTTTATGCTCATGCTTATCTGTTTAGTCTACGAGTAATAAATAGACTCTATTGTTATTATTTGTAAAGGATGTCGTGCGTTACATTTGTGTCAGAACACTAAATCAATAGCAACAAAAATATAAATGAAGGTTACTATTATTATATTTTTCTAAAAGGAGTCTAATGATACCATAGAACCACCAATATAGCCCCAAGCTAAAGTGGTTGTTGAGTCTTTTGTAATTCACCGAGTGAATGGCAACTAAAACATATTGTGCTAAAAATTATCCTGCTTATTGAACACGTGTGATGGAGTATGAAAAGGAATATTATTGTTTTGCCTAAGCCTTTGAAATATGCAACCATTTATTTGATTTTATTTCATACTATTTTAAGAAACAAAAGCATACGACAAGGTTTATTGCATCTTATAGGATATTTTTTATCATCTTGGAGCCTCTGAAGCACCAAAGCTTTGGAATTAGAAATGTGAATAGAAAAAGGAAGCTTTCTAGAATGTGATTAGAAAGATCAACTCTCATACATAGCATAACAAATTAAAATATTAATAATTAGAATCAATATTTATATAATAGAGTATCTTTTAATATTTACAGGCTAGTGACATCAGCTTTTTTTTTTTTTTTTGTAAGCTCATGCAAAGGCAACATTCTTCAACCTTATTCGATATATATTTATTTGATGTATATGTTAAAAATGATAATGGAGTGAGATGAAGCGAGGTTGAGAATCTTAATCCCCATTGTTATTTTTCTTAAAAAGTTAATCTTCATCTTCATCCTATCCCATAAATGGGGAAATTTTTTATTTTCATCCCCACTCCATCTCCATTCTATCTCCATCCCCATCTTACCCTTTTTTTTAATGATGTATATGTGTTTTGAATAAAAATTATAAAATTAATAACATAACTTGAATTTTTTCTGACTAAGTATATTAATAAATTTTATATTTATTATTAAAATAATTTTAAATTTTAAATTAACATATAAAGATTAATTATTTTGTATGCATAAAAATATATGTATATAGTATAATATTTAAGTAGGAGATCAACTGAACGGATATAGTGGGATAGATCCTGCACATATGTCGTGATGAGGTCACAAAGCAGCCCATGTGCACATCTGTTCTACGTTTTCGAGATACAAGCTTATATCGCAATGATAATTTAAACTTAGAGATTCTGCAGGTTTCTAATCCGCACGCTCTTTCTATTAATGATGATAAACTTTTGTATAAGTAAGTTGTTTCTACTCAATAAGCTAAAGGGGTTTTATTACTGATCTATTAAAGGAGAATTTTAGCGAGAGCAACTAAGATTAATTTTATATTTGTTTCTTACAAAGTCAACTTCGCTAGCTAAAATGATTTTATCTTGTAATTTCTTTTAAAAATAGTTCTTTTTATTATTTCTAAAATAAAGCTGTTTTGAACTTATTTATTGAAAAAAATGTGATTTTAGCCATGGTGATGATTCTATGCAACTAAATTTAGGAAAAGTCTTTGTGCACCGGAGGCCAGTACACAAAGCGCACACGAACATATAGTTATTGGAAATAAAAATCAGTAAAATAATAAAAAAAATGCCTTTGAATGAGTTGAATTGTTAAATGATAGAACTTAGGTGCGGTGTGCTATGTATATGTGCCCTTTGATTCCCTTCCTCTCTCTCTCTCTCTCTCTTTTTCCTTCACACCATCACTTGGTGCTCAAAAAAGAGAAAAGAGATAGACAGGACCAAAGGATATGCACATACAGTGCACCGCACTTAAATCCCCTCTTTATCAAATTTGTCAATAGAGTATTGTCTATTAAAACTTATTGACCGTATCCATACAAGAAGGAGACAACCAAAAGGACGTGGAAACAAAACAAAATAACTTTTCATACAAAATTTCTAATGTATTATATTATAATATTATGTTCTATTATTATATAATCTTATAATATTGAATTATATTATACTAATATGAAAATAATATTAGGGTGTAATTAAACATGATGATCCCATTATCTCTATCAACATCATTAAGCTCCCCTATGATTATCCTATTTATTGATTATATAAGTTTATAAAATAATAAAATAATAATCTTTACTATTAACTATAATGCTAAATGTTAACGTTCATTTAGATCATTTTCAAATACTTTGTCCCTTCTGTTTCTTGTAATTTAGTTTCTTTATCTAAACTTGACTAAGTTGGATATTGATTTAAATTTGAGGATGGATATTTCAATTTGTTTAAACATAATTATCTCATTGGTTCTGGTGTTCTATCTAATAGTTTGTATAAATTTAAGCTTGATAATCTTTTTGTTGAGACATTATTGGCCTTGCATCATAATAATGGTAATAAACATGGTTTAGTGAATGTTCAGCTTATATGTGACATAAACGTTTGTCATACATCTAAAGAAAGAATTAAAAGATTAGTAAAAAAAAAAAATCCTTCACGTTTTGAATTTTACTGATCTTGGGATATGTGTGGATTGTATTAAGGAAAAGCACACAAAATACACAATCAAGAAAAATGTTACAAGAAATACATAATTCCTTGAAATTATACACACTGATATATGTGGGCATACTGACAATAATCGTATTTGGTGCATGATTTTGTCCATCGAAGATGTGCACAAAGTCGTTTCCCATACCTTAACAGGAAAAGTCTTGTGTGGATTGATTGCCGCACGTGTTGATACGTATATGGTGATTCAATAAATTTTATTGTGCATCGCACGTACAAATGATCAATCTACGAAGTTGATACGTACTTACTGCATCGAGGGCAATACAACAAACCTTTTGCTGCCTTACAAATGCCTTAAGGGTAAGCTTGATAACCAAGGCTTCCTTGAAGACAAAATAGATTAATAGGATGCATCAAATTGAGATTGGAGGTTCAGATGTGGACATGTATGCAATCCTGACCACTTTAGGCACTTTGGAGGCATTCGGCTCGCGAAAATCTTTCAATATTCCTAATAATGTGGCAATATCACATTATCATGCTTGATTGAATATATCACCAAAGAAAAAAAAATGATGATATTTAAAACTGGTAATCTCTTATTCCCAAGCAATGAAAATGTTTATGTACTTTTCATTCAAAATTACTCTTTAAAACAAAATATCTTTTATGACACATTTAACATAATATGTCATATTAAAAATTTAATAATTTTTATTACATATTAATATAAATAAAAAAAAATATTAAATTATAAATAATAATTTATTATTTCAATATAATTATATTTATATATTTATTATTATAATAAAATTTAAGGATAATTATATAAATTTATTTGGGGGTTTTTGCATGAGCCTTTGTAAATTTATTTGGCGTTTTTGTATTCGGCGCATTCTCTTCCTCTTCCCTGTCTCGCATCGGCGATGGCATCGTCTTCCGAGGAAAGGGGAGAAATATCGCAACCACAATGGTCGCAACTCCAGCCAGAGCTCTTGGAGATCATCGCCAAGAAGGCCATCGGCAACATCTCCGATCACATCCGTTTTCGCTCCGTGTGCAGGGCATGGCGGTCCGTCGCGTTCCCGCACCTGGTGAAGCTTCCGCCGCTGCTGATGCTGCCCTACAACACCTCCATCGATGACCGGGCCTTCTTCAGCCTCTCCTCCAAGTCCCTCCTCACCGTCTCCCTCCCTGAAGCCCATGACAAAATGATCCTCACCTCGTCACACGGTTGGCTCGTCTTGTTCGACTCATTGACCGCCCAATTCTCCATGTTCAATCCCGTCACTAGAGCCCAAATCCCCCTCCCTCCCACCACCGATCTCTATCCCGGCTATCGTATAGTGTTACCAGCGTTTGCCTTCTTGTTCTCAGACCCCGATTCAGCCGATGGTGACTGTGTCGTGATCATCGACGGGAATTGTTGGGACATCGTCTTCTGTAGACCGGGGGACGAGGAATGGACGGTGTTCCACACCGATTGGGCTTATCCCCCTGAATCTATTTTCTACCGTCAGGGCCGTTTCTATCTGATAGACATTCAAGGAATATTTTACATCTACAATGCCAATTCTAATCCTTCGAGGCCAGAGATGATCTACAAGATGAAGGCGCCCCTTCGTGGCGTCTTGGCCTTTTTGGAGAAGACTACTGGAGCAGAACTCTTCATGTTCGTCGACAAAAGTTGTTTCTCTAGAGAAACGACGTTGTTGACTATTTTTAAATTAGACATGACCAAGGAGCCGCCTGAATGGTCTCAGGTCAACGACATAGGTGATCGGACACTATTTTGGACGGTGGAACTGACCTCTTCTTTCTATTCTTGGGATTTTCCTGAATACAGAGCCAATTGCATTTATTATTGTGATTCTTATTTCCATTGGCCTGATCCAATGGAGCCTTTAGATCATGAGATAGAGGTGGAGCCTTTAGATCATGAGATAGAGGTGTTCGACATAATGAATCAGAGCTTTGAGTTGTTATCCACCGGTTGGAAGAAGCCTCCATATTATGACATTACGGCGAAGTGGTTTACCCCCAGTCTCAGGAATACGAGGATGTGAGGAATATGAGGATGTGAGCGCAGATTAGAAGATGCCTGGTATTCTTTGTCTGACCCTTTTTTACTTTCACGCTATGTCATTTTGCAAGATGTGCTCTTTTCTACTTTGATTTCCTTTCTCATGATTGTCGCTAATCTTCCACATGAATGCTTACTGTTTGATGCAATGCCTGGATTTAAAAACTGCATTACAAATAACTTTGTCAATAGATGCAAGTTATGATCAATCAGAAGCTTCTTTCTTTTACAGTCTAGGTCTCGCATTTAGAATTGATTTAGATTTGTACTTTTTGGAGATCAATTAATTTCCTCGCATCAGATAATGAAATTTTATTCTAGTTTGAGGAGCCCTTCCGGTCTAATAGATAAGATAAGTTTCTGTAATTTATTAATAGATAAACATAGCTACGATTTGTAATAAATGGATGGAAGTCCTTATGACGTAATATCCATGGTAATTGGATGCTGTACTCTCTACTAATTATTAAGAAAGTGGTTCTGTTAGTATATGTAGACGTAGCCTAAGGTGAGGTTGATGTTCAAGATCTGGCTCTGTTTATGTACTTGTAACTATAGGTTATATTATGAAAGAGTGTAGTTTAAGTACAAGACAGTGAATTCATAACAGAAATTGTCCGTGAGTTCCCTCTAAATATTCATCAGGGAGATGTATATTATTCTGGCTAATGAGAGGAATTTTTGATATATTCTATAACTTTCGGTTGACCTCATCTTAAGTTCCAGTGGATGTTGAATTTTAATGCTGGGTGCACGTTTATGAAATAGAATATCTTAAGCTATTCTGGGTAGTGGAGGAGACAAGTCTTGGTTTTCCTGGGGGTAAGGTTATCGTGCTAAATCTCAAGCAGCTGTCAGGTTGTGCTAGGAATTGTAAACCCTTTAAGGCTATCCTTGTTAAATTCGTAATAATTAGAAGTGTAAGTTTTGGAGAATTCAAGAAATAAGTAAATATTCCAGCATGATATTGATTCGATCCTTGAATAATTTTGGATTATTGGGTCTCAAAGAATTTTCAGGAAGCGGTTAGTTTTTTTGTTACAAACGGGTGATCACACCAATCTAGATTGAGTCAACCCCAATTTATCAGAATACAAAATTTGAGCGGGCACAGATCACTCGGTATCCAGCACCACGGCCCTGAATGATGGGCAACTCAGGCAGCAATCCAGTCAGCCGCTGAATTCGCTTCCCGATAAATGTGCCGAATCTGAACAGCATCAGCCTGGTGAAGCATAAACCGAATGTCACATAACATCGGGTTGGACAAAATAGGAGCGCTCAGATCCTGGCGGAGCCAACGCACCACAGTGATAGAATCACCCTCAATAATAAGCCTGCGAATACCTAGACTGCGTATGACATAGGAAATACAGCCCACGCCGCATGCAGTTCAGCAGCCGGCACAGAAAGGTCAAGGATGCCAAAACCGCCAGCCGCAACCAAAGCATCGTCAGGCCCATGGATAAGAAAAGCCGAACCCGCCAGACGACCATGAACACTGCCATCAAAATTGACTTTGACAAACCCTAGTGGAGGGGGTTCCCAAGAGATGAAGACCATACGTCGGTGCACTGCAGGGGCAGCAAGGGAACCCAAGATGCTAGAGCTGTCAGAGTCAAAGGCAGACTGATGGAAAATATACTCATCTGAGAGAGAGTGAGCAGTCTTGATAATCCGGTGAGGAGGATCAGAAACATCAGAGAAAATTTGATGATTCCGGGATAACCAAAGATGATAAGCAATATAGGCAGCCAAGGAGCTGGAACGACCAAAGTTTCGTCTGGTGTCCCGACGAATCATCGTAATGAAGGAGGTGCAGCACTGAACACTACTCTCACCCCACAGGCTGTAACCCGTAATCTGCCATACCAATCTCACTCTGGCACAGGAAAATATAGCATGGTCAACAGTCTCGACCCTAGAACCGCATAGCGGGCAGGTAGGAGAGATCGCCATGCCCCTCCCAGAAAGCAGGGAACACGTAGGAAGGCAATCCCAAGCCATCTTCCAGATAAATAGACGAACTCTTGGGTGGATGGGAAGCCTCCAAATCCAGGACCCATCCATCGCATACCCCGACTGAGATCCGTAATCCTGCATGAAGTCTCGGATGGGCGCACGGGTCAAGCAGGACCTCCTTCATAATCTAATATCCGCAGTGTGATCATGGAAAAGAGGGATAGAGAGAATGCGCTGGGAAAGCTCCGCACCAAATAAAGAGTCAATAAGGGGGCCATTCCAGGCGTTGTGATACTGAATGATAAGGTCAGAGACTCTCATTCCAGTAGGGATGTCAGAACTGACAAAGGTAGGCCATCAAAACAACGGGGAATCAGCCAACCATGCATCCCTAAGGGTATCCACAGAGGTGCCATCACCAATCATCCACGACGTACGTCTAAGAACAGTCGGAGCATGACGACAGACCTCTTTCCAGAAGAAAGAGCCGGTATGAATAGACTGAGGCTGACTTGGGAGGACCAATCACCGTATTTGGCACGCATGAACGAACTCCATAAGCATCCAGGATCTAGCAAGAATCTCGATGCGTGCCTAGCAATCAACGCCTCTTTTCTGACAATAAGGGAATGAATCCCAAGCCCACCCTCTGATAAGGGCCTGCAAACAAAATCCCAAGCTCGCAAGTGAATCCCATGGCCTTCCTGCATAGAAAATCTCTGAACCATCTCTCTATCCTTCTTAAGCAGGACAACAGAATAGCTGCATTAGAAAGGATATAGAGAGGAAGAGCAGTGAGAACAGATCGGATGAAGGTAAGCCTGACCATCATGGATAACCCAGAGACTTGCTAACCATCCAGATGATCACGAACACGGCGCTCTAGATCGGTGAAATCCGAGCAGCGTGGCCGCCTTCCCGTAATAGGGACCCCCAGATAAGAAAGGTGATCAGCCTGAGCGGAAATACCCAAAATTTGCATAATGGAATCCCGAATAGAATATTTAGTCTTCGGACTGAAAGATATCATGGATTTAACATTATTAACTTTCTGACCAGAAGCCCTACAGTAAGACTGGATCACTGAAGCAAAAGCAGAAGCATTGCTGGTAGTAGCCCTCCCCATCAATATGCAATCATCAGCAAACAACAAATGAGATATCGATGGCCCTTGGGGCCCAGGACTGTAAGGATCTAGGAGAGAAGCTTGCTGGGCTTGGTGAAAAGCTCTAGATAAGGCATCCGCAGATAGAATAAATAAGAATGGGGATAGGGGACATCCCTGCCTAAGACCCACTGCAGAGTGGAAGTAGTCCGTCTGACCACCATTAATAATAATAGAGAAGGACGACCGATGAACACAAGCCCTGATCCAAGCAATAAAAATCTCATCAAACCCAAACTCCTGAAGAGAGCGAAAAAGAAAATCCTAACACACTCTATCATAAGCTCTCTCCATGTCCAGTTTGACAGCCATCAGACACTGGCGACTAGGGGCTCTATGAAGATCATGCATCACCTCTTGAGTTAACAGGACATTATCAGAAATACACCGACCGGCCAGGAAAGCGCCCTGCTCAAGAGAGATCAGACGAGGAATCACCATCCTGAGCCGAGAGACCAGAAGCCGAGCACACACCTTATATAAGGTCGTACACAGGCTAATAGGCTGAAAGTGGTGCAGCATAGAAGCATCGTGGCATTTCGGCACCAAAGTAACAAGAGTCCTATTCCACTCCAAAGGAATCGACCTGGTCATAAAAACAAGCTAAATAGCCTGCTCAACATCCTGACGCACTATAGTCCAATAATGCCAAAAGAAAAGAGGAGGAAACCCATCCGAACCAGGGGCCTTATCGGGGCCAAGGTTCCAAAGGGCCAGCCAAATCTCCTCTGAAGTAATCGGACTGGTAAGGGCCGAATTCTCAGCCGCCGAGACCTTAAAGGGGGATGCCACTGGACACACAGAGGAGCCGTCCCCAGAGAGCTCAGTCCACCGAGAACGAAAAAACCGAAAAACTGGTCCGAAATTCCCAGAGTGGATTCCTGAACATTCCCCGAATCATCAATAAGCCGCCGGATCCGATTAGCCGCTCAGCGCTTTAAGGTGATCTGGTGGAAGAATCTAGTGTTCTGATCACCCTCCTTGATCCACTGAATCCGGGATCGTTGCCTCCAATAGGTCTCTTACTGACGAAGAAGGGAATGGTGGAGGCCAAGACTGGAACGAAGAGTAGCCAGATCAGAGTCCTGAAGATAGCCAAGACGTCTTCCTTATCCTGAAGAGAAGCAATAACAAACTCCACCTCCTCAACTCGTCTAAAGATGTCACCAACCTCCTCTCGATTCCATCTGGACAGTCTACGCCTGACAAGTTCCAACCAGTGAGACAGGCGATAAGTAGCATTACCTCTGACAGGAATATGCCACACTTGAGAAATAAGGGACCAAGCAGTAGGATAAGAAGTCCAGAATTTCTCAAATTTAAACTAAGCTCGGCGCTGATCATCCACATTAGTAGATATAAGAACAGGGCAGTGATCAGAGGCGATCCTGGTCAGATGAGAGACAGTAGTTGAGGGAAAAAGCTGAAGCCATTTAGCAGTGGCCAAAGCCCTATCCAATCTTTCCCACACTCTGGCAGACCCATGACGATTGTTGCACCAAGTGAATTGAGCCCCCTGAAATCCCAAGTCCAAAAGATTTGCAGAAGCAATGAAAGAACGGAACTCAGAAATGCCCGAAGACTCCACAAACTGCCTACCACCTCTTTTTTCATTGGCTCCCGTAATACAGTTGAAATCCCCAGCAATCAGGGAAGGAACACCCTGAGTAAGCACTGACAAGAGCTCGTCCCAGAGAACACGATGGACTCTGAAGTCAGTACTCGCATAGATACCAGAAAGAAGCCAGAGGGCCGACGATCCCTTCGAGATAACCAAAGCCACCTGCTGCCCGCACTGGTGAAAACCCTCAACTCTAATGTCAGCAGCACGCCATAAGGCCAAGATGCCACCAGATAAACCATCAGACTCTATAGCATAGGAAGACCACGATCTAGATATCTGTCTCCTGACATGGGCCAAACTCTGCCCTGACAGCCGAGTCTCCAGCAAAACACATATATCACATTTATGAAGCTGCATGAGCCTTCCAAAAGAGGAGCGAAACGATGGTTTCAAAGCTCCTCTAACATTCCATATAATAATCTTCATTTAGATCGGGGAGAGCCCACCCGATCCCCAATCATCTCAGTATCAGGAGGACTACTATCAATAGGACCTCCTGCCTGAGTCACCTAGACTTTACTGTCCATATTAACACCGTCCACCTCAACTTGCATGGCCTTCTTGAGTAGACAGACAACATCGTCATGAGAACGATGCTCCGGGGGAAGCAACTGTGAAACCTCAGCACATGCACCTGGGGGCTGAACATCCGAAGCTTGGGTCACTAGGGACCCTTGAGCAGCCAGAGCCCCGACCTCCTTCGGCACCTTCAGCGATGCAGAAAAAGTGAAAGTGGGATCCAACCCTTGTTTATCAGCATCATTGATTTTCCCCTTACCTTTAGAGGTTAAAGGACCAATCCTCAGATTCGGGGATTCCACCGGACGGGCCATCTTCAATGGCCCCGGATTAGCTTCCTTCCGAGATTTCGGCCTCCCAGCCCATTTATCAGATCCCAAGAGGCAAAGGGATTAGCAGAAGTAATGGATGGCTTAGTCTTCAGAGAATTTTCAGGCACCCCATAGCCCTCGGCCAGGACCAGCACAGTGAACAGGGATTGGCACGCACCCTTCACAGCCTGCAACCCCTCCTCCACAGCTTGATTGCCCGAGTCTCTTGCAGGGGGCCCTTGAGTGGAACCCTCCATGTCCACACCCAAACCACCCTGCTGCTCCCTGGAGCTAGCCACAGACCCCTTCGCACCAGAGGTTTGAAACTTCCTGCGAGCCATCTTCTTTGGGATTTGCCAGCCATCAACAACGTTGGGAGACGACGATGCAGCAGCCTTCTGGAACTTCAAACCCGAGTCCACAGCTGCCGGTTGGGGAGATCTCCGACGCCGGATCGCAGACATCCAGGGTCCATAGAGCAGAGAAGAAGAAACAGGGGTCTTCACTGAATCAAAGGGACAACCCTCAGCCGGATGCAGAGCACCGCACAAGGTGCAGAATCCTTCAAGATGTTCGAAGACGAATGGCTGCCAGAAGGGAAGTCCTGTACCGTGCACCCTCACCCCCGGCCGCAGTGGCTTCCTCAGGTCTACCTGGACGCAGGCACGGGCGTAACCGTCATGCTTCTTCTCCTTGGTTGCCGAATCAAGGAAGACAAACCTCCATGCAACAGCAAGGATGGAGCTCAATATGGTCTCAGTCTAAAATTCCATAGGGAGAGACGGCAGCCGTATCCACAGAAGAGCAGAGGACAACGACGATTCCGATGGGATGAATTCAGGCTTCCAGTCCTCAATTGCTATGACCTGCCCATTTACAACCCAGGGATTTCCGAGCACCATCAATTTCGCTGCTGGATCAGAGAACCTGAGCAGAACATGACGGTGGGCCAAGCTGATCGGTTCTATCAAACCAGCAACTCCAGCACGTCGAAGCTCCCGCACGATGGCTTCAGACGGAATCCATCGCGATAAGCTCCGAGCGATTACGGCCTTGGATCCCCACTCAGAGATTTCCTCCTCCAATGCCTGGATAGGGGCCTGGACAACATCCGGAAAAAGATGAACAAGCTCGGAAACAGTCGCCGGAGAGGGAGACGAAGACACCCACTCAAACCGACTGCCCAGCGTGCGATTCCCTATCTTCCTCCCTCCTTACTCCCATCCGAGCTCACCGGAATGGCATTCGACGGCGGCACCATCGTCGGACAAGAAGCCAAGATCAGCCGGAGAAGATCGCCGGAGATCGGACACAGCCGTGCCGTAGGCACTAATCTTAAAGCAAACCCAGAAACAGACTTCAAGGAACTAGAATGCACGAACCTTAAAGCAAAACCTTAAACCAAAATAATGAAGCGGTTAGTTGGAATACAATGGAGACCCATGAAGTCATGCTTCCTATTTATAGTGTAATTATAAATTATTTTATAGAAAAAATTATCATTGTAAATTTATTTTCAAATTCAAGTTTTGTTGGATCAGAAATATTTACAATGATATTATCTCATGTGCGATTCATTATTTTTAAGAAATTATCAATATCTTAGAATTATAAATTCTTTGCATTAAATCATTCTGAGTTTCGTAAGTTATATAAGGTTATGTTTGATTTTTTGGCTAATTGATTTCATCTGTTAAATTATGCTACATTTGATTTATAACTACTCGATCAAGCAGGAAGCATAAATTATTGAATACACTGTTTAGAATTTTTTTTTATTTTTGTTAATATCAATTATGAATAATTGAAATTTTGATTTTTTGTAAATATCTGGATATTCATGAAATTTCTTTTGAAAGTAAATTCTAAGTAAATAAATATTTGTATATGCATATAGACTTTTGGCCAAATTACATATGATATGATGTTGAAGAGCTACACTATAATGATATTTTTTGATACGGGCATACTCCATATTACTAAATGCGGTCTTGAGCTTACTTTGCAGGCTAAATGCAATCTTGAATCTACTCTGCAAGGCTGAATGCGGTCTCAAGCTTACTCTGCAAGGCTTCAGATCCATGTTGAAGAGGGTTAAATGTGGATGTAGTCTTTAGTTGAAGAGATGAAAGAAAATTAAGATATGAGATTTAATATGTATGATTCGATATTTGATTGTCTCATTAAATCTTGAATTTGATATTTCCTTTTGACTATTGGGTGTATGGAATTTATATAGTATATTTATGTGACAGAAATATGATATTCTATTTATGCATTCAGTGCAATGATATATTTATAATTTTTAATATATATGTCAAACATGCATAATTCTTTGCATTTATCAAATTATAATATTGAAAGCTACTTGATCCAATTATATTAAAATGAAGTATTGCTTACTAGATTGTCAAGTTCATTATTGATGTTATTTATCTATTTTTTTAGACCCATAGGCTGAAAAGTAAGTTAACAGAGGATTAGGGGTGAACTAATAGAGGCAAGGCCGGCTCTCTATGTACATGCAAACGGGTTTTAATTTACTTGGTTGTATATGAAAGTGTGCTTTAGGATATATATAAATATATTAAACAATAAAGAATGCCAGTTGTATACTTTTTATTATTATTGGAAATATAGAAGTTTTGTAAAAAGGCCATGAGACAAGATGATTAGAATGTACAGGTTGTTTTGATGATCACTATTGCCCATGTATGAATTTTATTATTATTATATTAGATTATTTTTAACAGATGAAAATATATTAGAATGCTGATTGAAAGTTGCTTTTGCTGCTTCAATACTTCTCTCATTGATTTGAAGCTGACTAGCTTAGAAAAAGACCGTGTAGGAATTGAAAGTTTAAACATAAAAATTTGCAGCTAATCGGGGCTTAACTTGATGATTACACCACTTTGTTTGAAAACTAAATTATCTACGTTTGAGCCTTGAGTGGTGCATCTTCAGGTATTCAGACTTGGGTAATCATGATGCAGGTTCATTTTCTGGCTTTTCTTTCAAAAATATTCCTTCCTTACGCTTGTTAGCTAAGAAAGAAATTTAGCCAAAAGTCTCAATAACTAATTCATTCTACTTGGCATGTCTTCTGAAGATGATACTTCGATTTCAATTTGTATGCTAATATGTACGTGACAAACAATATTAAAAGCTAAATCAGAAAACGATGACAATGGCATGGAGAGAGTGAAGGTATTTCAGGATAGCCCTTTGTTGGCAAACTTGAAGAGGCTGAAATCAAGAGAGTGCAGAATCCACAGGTACAGCTAGCCAAATTAGAAGGTAATGGTGAGGGCAAAGGGTAATATTTGGAAGGCATTTCTTGGCACTTAGAGCTAGGGTCTCTTTTCTTGATGTATTTAATCTCTAGGGATGTTTTTTGTACGTTTTGTGCGCATCTGTTCTACATTTTCAAGATACAAGTTTATATCGCAATGATAATTTAAGTTAGAGATTCTGCCGCCTTCTAATCCCTACGCTCTTTCTATTAATGATGATAAACTTTTGTATAAGTAGGTTGTTTGCACGCAATAAGCTGAAGGGTTTTTATTACTAATCTATTAAAGGAAAATTTAGCAAGATCAACTAAGATTAATTTTGTATTTGTTTCTTACAAAGTCTATTAAGAACTTCCGCTAGCTAAAATGATTTTATATATTTTGGAATTTCTTTTAAAAATAGTTCTTTTTATTATTTTTGAAAATGATGCTGTTTTGAAATTATTTATTGAAATATTTGTTTTTAGCCACATCGATGGTGGCGATTCCATGCAACTAAAGTCGTCACCTGAAATGATGAATGATGATTTTAATTCACTCCAAGTAATGATTTGTTGCAACCACAGGATATACATCCATTACTTGATAAATATATATTTACATGATAAATAAATCATCGCTTCTAGTGGCAACTTAAAATCAACCTTTTTTTTTGTAGAACAATTTTTTTTTCAACAGCACACTTGTACACTATATCTTCAGGAGTATTGTGTGATCGATGGATCCCATTAAAATTAAAAAAAAAATTTATAAAACTGCTATTAGGCCAGCTATACTATATGGGATAAAGTGTTGAGCAATATTGAAACAATATGTGAATAAATTAAGTGTAACAGAAATGCATATGTTAAGATGGATATGTGATAAAACTTTAAAAGATAGAATTAGAAATAAACATATAAGAGAAATGATAGTAGTCCCAATTGAAGATAAAATAAGAGAAAATTGATTACGGTGGTTTGGATATATGCAACTTAGACCTTTAGATGCTCCAGTTAGAAATAGTGATCTTTTAACAATTTATGGTAAGGATAGAAGTAGAAGTAGACCTAAACTAATATGAACATAAATAATTAAAAAAGATATAGCTATTTATAATTTAAATATCAACTTGGTCTTGAATAGAGCAGAGTGGAGGAAGCAGATTCATGTAGCCGACCTCATGTAGTTGGGAAAAGGCTTAGATGAGTTGAGTTGAGTTGAGCATACCTATGCTCTATATAACCAATTAACCTTTTCACTTCAAACATTCAATTGTATAGATAATCCAAATTTAAATGGAATAAGAGTGGATATGGACAAATAATAATACATTTTTAAATGAAATGGTTTCACAATATGTAAATGGTGACAACATACTTATCACCTAGGAATACATGGATAAAGTACTGTACATCCATGCTCTTTTAGCTTCAGCCTCATGTGATGATAGATTTGAGTAATTTTTGATGCATATCTTCCTTTGATGGTAACACCTTAACTAGAGCCCTGCTTGAATTTTTTTTATTTTTTAAACTTCAGGCTGAGGTTGGGCTCAAAAATTACAAATTCTAGGGCTAGGCTTAAGCCCAAGCCACAATAAAGCCTAAAGCGTAATTGGGTTGAGCCATAGCTTACCTATTTGGGCCAAAGACGGGTCGATGAGTTAATTTCATTTTTTAGATATCATTGCCACCACTCCTTTAAGGTTAGAAAACTCTTATTGCATGGCATGTGGTGCAGCAGAAATTGCACTACACATGGTGATTGGTGCGCAGCACATGCGCACATGCATTTTAAAGACAAAAAAGATATTTATGTTCTTTGCATGCATGAATGCACATGCCGTATGCCAATCGCTGCGTGTAGTGCAGCAATACTTTTCCTTTTAAGGTTTGGGGACAAGATTTTGTTGGGTTTGGGTTTCATTGAAGGTCACCATGTCAAATCATCCTTGGGCTTAAACTTTGGGTGAAGTTTGGGCTGAGGCAAGTAATGGTCCAAGCTTACCCCAAAAATTTTTTGAGCTTAACTTTAAATCCAAATATAAACTAAATTAACTCAGGCATCGATCGTGGCCCAACCCAAAATCATGTCGGCTTGATGGGTCATGGGCCAACACAAGTTCACTTCCAGCCTACATCCATGACTTGTTCGATACTCTTAGGCATGGTTGATTGTTGCAATGCTATTAGACATACCTATAATCAAATGCATTTCGAAGATTATGCTCTAGGATTAGACACTTGTCCAGGTTCTTGTACCAATTTTTTGTCAAGTTATAAAATTAGATTATGTTAGAAAGTGTATGTATCAAAATTCCTTAGAAATAGATTCTAGAGAAAACGATCTTGGTATATTTGGTTGGTTATAAAAATAAAAGTTTGGGAAGCATACTTTTTCAATTGGTTCATATTTGATTGGCTATCATTATTTTGAGAGGTGAGTGTAGAATACCATATATGCCGGTGAATATAGTTGCATGTTTAATTGGCTAAAACTAGTTGTGTAATTATTAACAATTTTATTGTCATTTAATATAATTAATATTTAAAATTCATTGAAATAAATATTAATTAGTTTTTTAGTAGTATAATTAATAGTAAGGAATATTATATTATTATTTTGTAAGCTTATATAATCGATAAATGGGATAATAATAAGGGAGATTAATACTATAGTTAGAGGTAATGGGGTCACCATGTTTAATTATACACCAATATTATTTTCATATTAATATAATATAATTTAATATTATAAGATCATATAATAATAGAAATAATATTATAATGATTATATTATAATAATTATATTATAATACTATTATTATATTATAATTTAGTTATATAATATATGAGAATTTTTGGATAAAATATTGTTTTATTTTGTATTCATATTAAAGGGTATTTTTGGAATGAAAAATTTAGCCAAGAATGAGGCTTTTTCATGTCCATTCATGAGGCTACTTCTTGTATTAATAGGACTAGTAAGTGTTAATAGGATATACTTTACATTAATACATTTGAAGAGGGATGAAACTCAAGTGCCGTTAAGGCTAGAAATGGATTGGTTGGGTCGAGCCTCACCCTTCCTTGAGCCCAACTCATTTGTTGTGGTGTTGTAGGCCAGGTTAAGGCCCAAAAATAGCCCAAAACCTGGGCATGAGCCCAAACCCAAGCCCAGCCGAAACCTATCATGTCAACCCACTTCCTTGTCTTCTTCAACCAAAAAAAAAAAAGAAAAAGAGAAAAAGCTTCACACTTTTGGAGTAGCATTGCTTCTAGAAAGAATGACTCCTTGGACTCGTCTTTGCTCGCCACTGGCACTAATTAAAGACCTCAATATGATAATGATTGCCATCGAATACCCGGATGAGATGAGGACTGCCACCAAAGACCCCGACGAGATGAGGCCCTTGACATGATAGCTCAGCATCATGTGATGGTTGTCGATAGAAACATTTCTGCTACGATCATGATAGCGCATAAGGCGGTGAGAGCAGATGGATGGATGAGGTGGAGGGGACGAAGCAGGCAGATATGGAGATCTAGATAGGCTGGTGGTGTCCGAACCTGCAAAGAAACAACATTGCAAAATAATGTGTGATAGTTTGAGCATGGAGGAGGGAAGAAGGGGTTTCTAGTTTGGAGCAGCAATTTCTTGAAATGTTAGGGCTTTCGATAGGAGGATGAGTCGATGAGATGAGGGGCAACAAGTGGTATACCCAAGCCCTACCTAAAATTCATGTGGTGGCTAAGTTTTTAAGTCTAGGCCTGGCTTGAATATTGGGAAAGTTAGCCCATGGCATAGTCTAATGGGCCTTGGGCTACTTCGAGCCCACTTCTAGCCCTAGGTGTGGTGCACCATATCGGTGTTCTTCAGTTTCGTCTATCTCTTTTATTTTTGGAAAAGTCTTTGTACATTGCCCTTGGTGCAGCAAGTTCTACGTAGGCTGCACCGCCTCTCCTAATTAGTCCATGTGGATCCTACGTGGTCTAACGTTGCAGGACGGGATAGCTTTGATACGATGTTACGTTCTGATCGTGACGTTTATTAAAAGTGCTTTGCCTTTATTTTAAAAATAGTGTGCAGACGAAAATGCCCCTTCCCTCCAGCCTTTTTCTACCACCTTTTTTTCTTGGATTACATCTATGCAAGAAAAACTCTTTCTTTCCTCTCGCTCTGGCTTTCGGGTGCAAGGAATCAGTCTAAGGTTTGAGCAAGATCCTGAGCCCTCGCTCTGAGAGTTTGGTCGAAAGAAAATATTTTAGCTTCGAGGCTGGAATACCTAGCTACTGAAGGCTTCTTCAAAAACTTCTGGAGAAAATGTCATCCGCAGCAGGAAGTAAAAAGTCCTTGTTCCCACATCTTTTTATAGTTCCTTTATTACACCAACAGTTTTGGTCGTTAGAGGAAGTTAATGCATTAGGAAACCATTTAATGCTCAGGTAACATCTTTAAATACCTTGAGTTTAGTGTTTTTTTGCATGAATGAGGTACTCTTTTAACTAGGAGGTTATACCTTATAAACTAGGGTGTCGTCGGCATGTTTCGGCCTATATTCCCTGTTATTCCCTGTCCATATAGCTCTAGTGTCCTCACTTTACAACTCGGGTGTCCTACTCTTTTAACTAAGATGTTATACCTTATGAACTAGGGTTTCGTCCGAGTGTTTCCGTTTAATGCTCAGGTAACATCCTTAAATACCTTGAGTTTAGTGTTTTTCTGCACAAATGAGGTACTCTTTTAACTAGGAGGTTATACCTTATGAACTAGGGTGTCGTCAGAGTGTTTCGGCCTATATTCCCCGTTATTCCCTGTCCATATAGCTCTAGTGTCCTTACTTTACAACTCGGGTGTCCTACTCTTTTAACTAGGATGTTATACCTTATGAACTAGGGTGCTGTCCGAGTGTTTCGGCCTATAATCCCTGTTATTCCTTGTCCATATAGCTCTAGTGTTCTCATTTTACAACTCGGGTGTCATACGATATTTTCTAGGGTGTCGTTATATAAGAACTAGGGTTGTTGGCCCAGATGGCAACCCAAGAGGGGGGGGGTGAATTGGGTTCTTAAAAATTTAAGACTTTTTAAAATGTTTTAAACAAATTAACTCAAGATGTGCAAGTGAGAGAAATTAACTTATAAGCAATGCACAAACAGAAATATAAGAGAGATAGAGTGAGAAAAAATGAGCACGGCAAACACAAGGTTTTATAGTGGTTCGGTGCAACCAGCACCTACGTCCACTCCCAAGATTCACTTGGGTCCACACTATAATCTCCCTAGATTATAGCCGAGTTGTTTTACAAGCTCACAACTTAAACTTGTTGTTTTTCCGGGATCACAACGAACCCAGCCGGTTTTACACGGGCTTACCAGCACAAAACCCAACTCGTTGTTTTTAACGGGATCACAACGAACCCAACACGTAAGCTATCCCAAGCTTACAACGAGGTACAACTACCTCCACTAATTCAATCCACTGATTGAATCAGTACACAAGAAAATGATTTAGAGTTTAAATACAAGCAGCTCCTTTTGAGCAGAATAATCAAAATAAAACTTAGGTTTAGAAAAGCCTGATTAAATAAGCTTGAATGTAGGCTTGGCTTCTTTGCTTCTCTTCTCCAACTCCTTTGAAGTGTGGAATCAGGCCTCAGCACAGATTCTCCTAGCTTTGGGGCTTTTGGATGTTGGTTGAAGCTTTTCTTCTTTTTCTTCTAGGTTGGAAGATCTTGATATTGCTCTTGGTTGCTTTGGGATCTCCTCTTGAACTTTTTGTAGATTGTAGCTCTGGAGCACACGAATCTCTCTCTTTGATTTCACTCCTTTTGAATCTTTTTTCTTGACTCAAATGATTTTTCCAATGAAGCTCTGTTTTTCCCCCTTTTTGAAAGATTTTCTTTTCTCTCTTTTCACCACTCTATCTTTTTTTTTTTTGATTTGAAAAGAGCTCCTCTATTTATAGATTCTGCAAAAATATATCCGTTAGAAACACAGAAATATAGCCGTTATTTGAAAATATTACCGTTGGAGTGACGTGTCATCGTAAAAAATCGCGCCCAGATTTTCGTGGAGTCGACTCGAGCACTGTGGGAGTCGGCTCGAAGTCGATTACTAAAAATAGAAACATTTAAACCGTTAGAGGGTCGACTCACGAAGAACCAAAGTGTCGGCTCCCGACAGTCGGGGGTCGACTCGAAGAAAATGGGGAGTCGACTCGAGAAGTTCTCAAAAATATGGTTTCTGTTGTTTGAGCGGAGTCGGCTCGCACAGACAGGAGTCGGCTCGCACAGAGTCAGGGGTCAACTCTTAAAATCCAAGGGTCGACTCGAGAAAATCAGAAATCTCTGTTACTTACAGGAGTCGACTCTAAACTCTAGAGTCGGCTCCGGAACGTATCAAAAATCAGAAATTTTTCTGATTGACTTTGAAATTCGTCCCAGAACAATTTTAAATGATATTTTGACTTGAATACAATAAATATGACATTAAGCATGAATTCAAGACATGTTTCAAGAAATCATTGATTGAAATATAACATGTAAAAATTCCTTTTTGAAATCTTAAATATAGAGCTTGAAACTTCTTTTTCGAAAGGATTCAAAACACAGTGAATTTAAACATTGAGAGTCTATTGCTTTCATTTTGAATAAGCTCAAGGTTCTTGATAAATAAACTCATTATTTCCTTTAGAATACTCATGGCTTTTGGAAATCATTAAAATCAATAAAGTTGGGGTAATTAAATAATTATAATCTCCCAAATTTCTCAACAATCTCCCCCTTTTTGATGATAACAAAATCATTGAGTATATGCATGTTTGAATTGAAAATTTTTTTCTGAAACCAAAATCAATTTTTATGTTCATTGAGAGGCTCCCCCTAAATGAGATAGCTCCCCCTATGAAACTCAATTTTATAATTCATTCAAAATTTTCAATTTTTAAGTTCAAGCAAATAATTTTTCCCTTTTTAAATTTTAAGCATAATGATAACTTGGTTATCTCTCCCTTTTACTTAGATTAACTCTCCCTCTTTAATATTCAAATTATCTCTCCCTCTTTCAAATTTAAAATTTGATTGTATTGAAAGTATATTGAAAGCATATATTTAATTGAAAGCATATACGATTAAATAAAATCTCTCCCCCTTTTTTGTAATCAACAAAAAGGTTAGGAAGCTCAATATATTAAATCGATTAACTGCTTATATCAATATCATTCTTTATCTTTTACCATTCAAATTATCAATTGAGGATAATCATTCAAGATATTCAAAGATACTTACAATTGAAATGTACATAAGTAATGCATCAAACTTTCTCATTACTTCAAAATGATATTACATGAAAATGTAAACATACTCATTACATTGAAAGTAAACTTGACTTCATTACATCAAAATGAGATTACTCAGTACATTAAAATGAGATTACATTAAAAATATCAAAAGTTTCTTCTTGTAATCCTATTCAAATGATCAACTATCTGCTTCATTCCTTCACATTGTAGTTTAACATAATCTTTAAGCTTATTATCTACAAAAGTACAAGCAGACAAAATCTTATCCTGAAGCTCGGCGTTGCACTGGGAATAAGTCTCTGAGTCACCGCAGATATCCTTAAGCTCTTCAAAAATATTCTTCAAGTCTTCACTTAAGGAGCGGGTGGATGAACTAAGAGTAGATTCAATAGATGCAACCCGATCACTAAGTGAATACAAAGCTTCTTTCAAATTTAAAAACTTTTCATCAAATTCATTTTTCATCCTATTTTCATGCTCACTTATTCAGATTTGAATAAGGATCTAAGCTGATCTAACTGAACATCAGAAAAGCTAACAGATGATAAAGTAGAAGTCTGAGCTGGAGCTGGAGCAGGAGCAGGGGCTGGAACAGAATCTGGAACAGAAGAGCTCTAAGGAGGCTCAGGTGAAGAATGTCTCACAGAAGGTCTGGGGGCCTCAGCATCCATAGCTCTGTCCTCTGCAATATTCTTCCTCTCCCAACTTCCATTCCTCTTAACAAAACCCATTCGATGAATAGTAGCCAAAGAGTAATAATCAGTATGCCTTAATTCCTTTTTCGGCTCACTATCACCAAATGTAATCCCTTGGCTCTGAAATAACTTCGTTAGAACCATGCCATAGGGCAAACTTGACTTCTTCTTCCCTCCACAATCAGCAATGTACCAAATGATCATCCGAGGCAAATTAATAGGCTTCCCAGAAACTACGGCATCCATAATAAAAATATCTCTCTCAGATACATAATCGAATCTGCCAGTCTTGGGAAACAAAATTCTACTGCAGATGTTGTGAAGTAACCTCAGCTCCAAAGGCAATTGGCTTGCAAAAACTTCTTCAAATCCATCAAAACTTCTGTTCAATAATCTTGTGAGGGCTGGCGATCTATCCTCCGGGGCATAAGTGGATGGTCCAGACAGGGGTAAATCTAACAGTCTAGATAGAATAGTGGCAGTGATATTCAGTCCAATGCCTCTCACTACGCTCACTAAACCATCATCACCTCTAGTCAAATTTTTGTAAAACTCCTTAACTAGTGCAGGATACGTGGGACAATCCAGTGAACACATTTTCTCAAGTCCCATCTCAATCAACTGTCTACCTATTATAAAACCTTCATTCTCAAATAACTCAAAATCAACTTTTCTATCGGTTGTAATAACTCTACTGGCAAGGTGATCTACCTGAAGAGTGGTAGCTGGAACAGGAGAACCACTAGGAGAAGGGGTAGAGGACGAATCTGGAGACGGCTCACGAACGGGTCGTCGAACGGTCCGTTTCCTCTTCAATCCGGCGCCACTACTGCTAGCTCCACGAGTTTTAGGTGCCATAGATCTAGATGGAGTGAATAATCAGAGGTTTTTGGAGTTTTGAAAGGTTTGAGAAAGCTTTGGAAAGAGTTTGGAATGAATAGAAATGATTGAAATGTCCGTGGGGTCGACTCGTGCCCTAGATAATCAAACTGGGACCACGTCGAGTCGACTCGCGCAAAGCGTGGAGTCGGCTCCCGAGTAGTCACAGAGCACGGACCCAAATCGAGTCGACTCGCACAGAGCGGGGGTCGGCTCCCAAGTTTCAACAGAAACAGGGGTCGACTCCGATACTGTCCGAGTCTGCTCCGAGACCATTTCAGAGAAAAAAAAAGATAAAGATTCAGAGAATCTGAAATGAGTCCGGAATTTGATCTTTGAGTGTGATTAAAAATCATGGATTTTGAGAGATCAAATTGATATGAGTTCTAGATAAAATTTCCTTAAGATTTTGAGAAATTGAAAGAACTCTAGATACATTTCCTTAGGGGTTTCAAAATCTATTCCAAAGGATCACAAATCCCTAATTCTCCTCTAAGATAACAAAATCTTTCTTCGCTTAAAGGTTTTGTAAAAATATCAGCTAATTGTTCTTCAGTGTTAACATATTCAAGACAAATTTCTTCATTAGTTACATGTTCTCTTATAAAGTGATATCTAATTTCTATGTGTTTTGTCCTTGAATGTTGAATTGGATTTTTAGTTAAATTGATTGCGCTTGTATTATCACATTTTATGGGTGTCTTATTAAGTGTGATACCATAGTCTTCAAGTTGTCGCTTAATCCATAGGATTTGCGCACAACAACTTCCAGCCGCTACATATTCAGCTTCAGTAGTTGATAATGCAACTGAATTTTGCTTTTTGCTAAACCATGAGATTAAGTTACTTCCTAAGAATTGGCATGCACCACTTGTGCTCTTTCTATCTAATTTACATCCAGCATAATCAGAATCTGAGTATGCAATTAGGTTTAATGTTGAGTCTCTAGAATACCATAAACCTACATTTTTTGTTCCATTTAGATATCTTAATATTCTTTTAACAGCTATTAAGTGTGATTCTTTAGGTTCTGATTGAAATCTAGCACATAAACATACAGAAAACATAATATCTGGTCTACTTGCGGTTAAATAAAGAAGGGATCCGATAATACCTCGATAATACTTTTGATCAACCTTCTTACCTTCTTCATCTTTGTCCAGCTTGCATGAAGGACTCATTGGTGTTCCAAGGGGTTTCATTGATTCCATACCAAACTTCTTTAGGATTTCTCTTGTGTATTTTGTTTGGTTGATGAAGATTCCCTCTTTGCTTTGTTTGATTTAGAGTCCAAGGAAGAAGTTGAGTTCTCCCATCATGCTCATTTCAAATTCGCCCTGCATTAACTTGGCAAAATCTTGACATAGAATATTGTCAGTAGCACCAAAAATAATGTCATCAACGTATATTTGTACTACAAGTAAGTCTTTACTTTTTCTTTTCAAAAATAATGTTTTATCTACATTTCCTCTTGTGAAATCATTTTCAATTAAAAATTTACTTAGCCTATCATACCAAGCTCTAGGTGCTTGTTTTAAACCATATAAAGCTTTGTGCAATTTAAAGACGTGATTTGAAAATTCGTGATCTTCAAAACCTGGTGGTTGTTCAACATAAACTTCTTCATTTATAAAACCATTTAAAAATACGCTTTTAACATCCATTTGAAATAAGTTAAAATTCATATGACATGCAAATGCAAGTAAAAGTCTAATGGCTTCTAATCTAGCTACTGGTGCAAAGGTTTCATCAAAATCAATACCTTTCTCTTGATTATATCCTTTTGCAACTAATCTAGCTTTGTTTCTAATTACTATGCCATTTTCATCTAGTTTATTTCTATATCCATTTTGATCCTATAACTGAATGATTTTTAGGTCTTTCAACTAAAGTCCATACATTATTTCTTGTAAATTGATTTAATTCTTCTTGCATTGCTAACATCCAATTATTATTTTTCAGCTTCTTCTATAGTTTTTGGTTCAATTTGTGATACAAATGCAAGATGATTACTAATATTTCTCATATATGATCTAGTTCTTATTCCTTGAGATGGATCACCTATAATCAATTCCTTGGGATGACTATGAGCATATCTCCAGTCTCTTGGAAGATCTATATCATTATGATCAATATTGACATCATCGTCCTTATGTGAATCATCATCTTTAGCTTCTTGCTCATGATCTGAAGATACTTCAATATTAAGTTTTTCAAGATCTTTTTCAATTATGTTTGTATCTTCCTCATCATCAAGCTTTTCAGAACTAGATGCTAAAGACTCATCGAAAACTATATGAATGGATTCTTCAACTACTAAGGTTTTCTTGTTAAATACTCTATAAGCTTTACTAGTTGTTGAATATCCTAAAAAGATTCCTTCATCAGATTTAGCATCAAATTTTTCTAAATTGTTTTTACCATTATTATGAATAAAACATTTACATCCAAATGCATGAAAGTATTTTATATTGGGTTTTCTTTCATTCCATAATTCATAAGGAGTTTTCTTTAAGATTGGTCTTATTAGGGCTCGATTTAAGATGTAGCATGCTGTGTTAATAGCTTCCGCCCAAAAGTACTTTGGTAGGTTACTTTCGCATAGCATGGTACGGGTCGTGTCTTCTAGAGTCCTATTTTTCCTTTCAACTACACCATTTTGCTGTGGAGTCCTAGGGGCTGAAAATTTATGATTAATACAATTTTCAGTGCAGAAACTTTCAAATAAGTGATTTTCAAATTTAGTTCCATGATCACTTCTTAGAGATACTATGGTAGTGTTTTTCTCATTTGTGACTTTCTTGAAGAATTTCAGGAATATCGAGAAAGTCTCAGCTTTGTGAGCTAAAAACAGTACCCAAGTATATCTAGAATAATCATCTACAATCACTAGACCATATTTCTTTCCTCCTAGACTTATGGTTCTAGTTGGTCCAAAAAGGTCCATGTGAAGTAGCTCTAATGCCCTAGAAGTTGAAACAACATTTTTAGATTTGAAAGAACTTCTAGTTTGTTTTCCAAATTGACATGCATCACATATTTTGTTGTTTTCAAAAACTAGTTTAGGTAAGCCTTTAACTAAATCCATTTTAATTAATTTTGAAATAAGGTGTGTGCTTGCATGACCTAATCTACGATGCCACAGCCAACTAATTTCATTTATGTTAGCATTGTCAGCAATCAAGCAATGATCACTCAAAGATAATTTTTCTAGATCAACCAAGTAAACATTGCCATCTCTATAACCAGTAAATACAATGCTATCATCAATAGAATTAGTTACAGTGCATATTGAAGATTTAAATGAAACATTAAAGTTTTTATCACATAATTGGCTTATACTAATTAGATTATGCTTCAAACCATCAACATAAAGTACATTATCAATAAATGTAGATGGAGTTATACGAACTTTACCAAGGCCCATAATTTGACCTTTACCATTATCGCCAAACGTAACAACTCCACCTTTCTTTTCTTCCAGGGTGATGAATTCATCTTTGTCACCCGTCATATGTCTTGAGCAGCCACTATCAAGGTACCACTTTTTCTTTGATCTTTTGGCTACAAGACATTCCTACAACATAATTTAAACTTTATGTTTAGGTACCCAAGCTTTCTTGGGTCCTTTATGGTTAGTAGTAATAAAAATTGTTCCTTTCGGAACCCAAATTTTCTTTCCTTTAGTGTTTAATTTTTCATTATTACTTATTGTTTTGCACTCAAAAGATTTATGTCCTTTTTGATTACATTTAAAACAAGTAATATTACTTTGGTTAGCTTTTACAAAAATATTTTTCAATGATTTTTGTTTTCTAAATATGTTATACCCTAAACCTGCTTTGTCAAAAACTGCTTTTTGACTATCTAAAATCATATTTAGTTTAGTTGAGCTTAGAGTAAATTTCTCAACAATGTCTTTATACTTTTTAACATCTTTCTTTAGAAAATCATTTTCATTAGAGATTGATTCTTTCTCTTTAATTAGATTTTCATTCTCAGATTTAATCAAATCAATCTTATGAGCAAAATCATTCTTTTCATTAAAAAGTGTTTCCTTTTTATCTTTTAAATCTTTAACTACAAGATTTAACTTATTTTTCTCATTAATTAAATTTAAGTTTTCAGTTTTCAAAGATTTGTGTTTCTTTTTCAAAGCCTTGAAATCAATCATCAATTCATTGAATGCTTCAAACATTTCATCAAAAGTAAATTCATCATTGGGGGTTTCGGTACTTACCTCTTCGTTGTCGTCCGCCATGAAGCAAACATTTGCAACTTCTTTTTGTTCTTCTTCTTCGGAAGAAGACTCTTCACTGTCAGTCCAAGTTGCCATGTAGGCCTTTTTCTTTTTCTTATAGGCCTTCTTAAGTAAAGGACAGTCATATCTAAAATGCCCTGGCTTTTTACATTCATAACATACTAAGGGCTCTTTCTCTTTGTCCTTGTCCTTTTTCTTATCCTTTTCTTTTTCTCCTTCCATTTTTGATACAAATCTCTTCTTCTGGAAGGGCCTCCTTCTTTGCATAAATTTCTTGAATTTCCATGCAAGGAGGGCTGTCTCATCATCATCATCATCTTCATCATCGCTGCTGCTTACTTCCTTTTCCGCAGCTTTGAGGGCGATGGTCTTCTTCTTTCTTGACTCATCCTCATTGACATGTTGTTTAACTTGAAGCTCATGAGTCATTAGAGAACCAAGAAGCTCTTCCAATGGTAGAATATTCAGATCTTTGGCTTCTTGTATGGCTGTCACCTTGGCTTCCCAAGTCCTTGGAAGTGACCTAAGAATTTTGCGAACAAGCTCAGAGTTAGTATATACTTTTCCAAGACTTTTCAAACCATTCACAATATCAGTGAATCTAGTGAACATGCATGTGATGGTTTCATTTTGTTCCATGGTAAATAATTCATATTTATGAACCAAAATATTTATCTTTGATTCTTTTACTTGGTTTGTTCCTTCATGTGTTATTTCCAACCTATCCCAAATTTCTTTTGCGGAATTACATGTTGAGATTCGGTTGAATTTATTAGAGTCTAAGGAACAATACAAAATATTAATGGCTTTAGCATTTAATTATGCCATTCTTCTATCATTATCATTCCAATCCCTTTCGAGCTTAGGAACAATAGTGCCATCTACTACGTGTGTGGGTGTACTAGGTCCATTTATTATTACTCCCCACAATTCATAGTCAGAAGCTTGAATGAATATTCTCATTCTAGCTTTCCAATATGAATAGTTGGTTCCATTAAATAAAGGAGGTCTATTCATAGAATGACCTTCAGCAAAACATGAACCACTTTGTGTTGCCATAAGGATCTTTAGCCCTTGATCGTGAGATCAAATTCTAAATGAGCACTTGCTCTGATACCAATTGTTGGCCCAGATGGCAACCCAAGAGGGGGGGGGGGTGAATTGGGTTCTTAAAAATTTAAGACTTTTTGAAATGTTTTAAACAAATTAACTCAAGATGTGCAAGTGAGAGAAATTAACTTATAAGCAATGCACAAACAGAAATATAAGAGAGATAGAGTGAGAAACAAATGAGCACGGCAAACACAAGGTTTTATAGTGGTTCGGTGCAACCAACACCTACGTCCACTCCCAAGATTCACTTGGGTCCACACTATAATCTCCCTAGATTACAGCCGAGTTGTTTTACAAGCTCACAACTCAAACTTGTTGTTTTTTCGGGATCACAACGAACCCAGCCGATTTTACATGGGCTTACCAGCACAAAACCCAACTCGTTGTTTTTAACGGGATCACAACGAACCCAACACGTAAGCTATCCCAAGCTTACAATGAGGTACAACTACCTCCACTGATTCAATCCACTGATTGAATCAGTACACAAGAAAATGATTTAGAGTTTAAATACAAGCAGCTCCTTTTGAGCAGAATAATCAAAATAAAACTTAGGTTTAGAAAAGCCTGATTAAATAAGCTTGAATGCAGGCTTGACTTCTTTGCTTCTCTTCTCCAACTCCTTTGAAGTGTGGAATCAGGCCTCAGCACAGATTCTCCTAGCTTTGGGGCTTTTGGATGTTGGTTGAAGCTTTTCTTCTTTTTCTTCTAGGTTGGAAGATCTTGATATTGCTCTTGGTTGCTTTGGGATCTCCTCTTGAACTTTTTGTAGATTGTAGCTCTGGAGCACACAAATCTCTCTCTTTGATTTCACTCCTTTTGAATCTCTTTTCTTGACTCAAATGATTTTTCCAATGAAGCTCTGTTTTTCTCCCTTTTTGAAAGATTTTCTTTTCTCTCTTTTCACCACTCTATCTTTTTTTTTTTTGATTTGAAAAGAGCTCCTCTATTTATAGATTCTGCAAAAATATATCCGTTAGAAACACAGAAATATAGCAGTTATTTGAAAATATTACCGTTGGAGTGACGTGTCATCATGAAAAATTGCGCCCAGATTTTCGCGGAGTCGACTCGAGCACTGTGGGAGTCGGCTCGAAATCGATTACTAAAAATAGAAATATTTAAACCGTTAGAGGGTCGACTCGCGAAGAACCAAAGTGTCGGCTCCCGACAGTCGGGGGTCGACTCGAAGAAAATGGGGAGTCGACTCGAGAAGTGCTCAAAAAATATGGTTTCTGTTGTTTGAGCGGAGTCGGCTCGCACAGACAGGAGTCGGCTCGCACAGAGTCATGGGTCGACTCTTGAAATCCAAGGGTCGACTCGAGAAAATCAGAAATCTCTGTTACTTACAGGAGTCGACTCTGAAACTCTAGAGTCGGCTCCGGAACGTATCAAAAATCAGAAATTTTTCTGATTGACTTTGAAATTCGTCCCAGAATAATTTTAAATGATATTTTGACTTGAATACAATAAATATGACATTAAGCATGAATTCAAGACATGTTTTAAGAAATCATTGATTGAAATATAACATGTAAAAATTCCTTTTTGAAATCTTAAATATAGAGCTTGAAACTTCTTTTTCGAATGGATTCAAAACACAGTGAATTTAAACATTGAGAGTCCATTGCTTTCATTTTGAATAAGCTCAAGGTTCTTGATAAATAAACTCATTATTTCCTTTAGAATACTCATGGCTTTTGGAAATCATCAAAATCAATAAAGTTGGGGTAATTAAATAATTACAATCTCCCAAATTTCTCAACAAGGGTATCGAAGGATTCTATAGTGTCGTAATGTTTCCTTGGGTGTCGTAAGGCTGGGGTGTCATCAGATTACTTCTGAGGTGTCATAAGTTCAATATAGTTATCATTTGGAGCTAGGGTGTCGTCAGTTGACAGCTCGGGTGTCGTAGGATGTTTTTTGGGGTGTCGTCATGTTACAGCATATAGTTTAATTTCAGGTGTCATAATATGAGAACTGGGGTGTCGTTATAGTCATTCTGGGGTATCATAAGTTGTTTTCTTGGGTGTCGTAGTTTTAATTAGGGGTGTCCTAAGTTGCTTTCTGGAGTATCGTAGCATTTCATTCTTTTCTTTAACTACTAAAGGGTGTCGTAAGGTATTATCTGGGATGTCGTAAGTTGTTTTATGGGGTGTCGTTAGTTCCTGCCTGAACACTTTCAGCTAGGGTGTCGTAATATGTGAACATTGGTGTCGTTAGGCCCTACCTCAATGTCTTATGAATGGGTGTTGTCATTTTATAGCTACGGTGTCATTTTTTGTAAACTTCAGTATCGTGACTTCTGAATTCGGCTGTAAGTTCATGTCTTTAACTGTTAAGGCATGTCATAGTTTTTGACTAGGAAGTCGAACAAAAAGCCATTATTCAGATCATAGATGGCATGTATTACTGGTATCTGGGGTTCGAACATAATTGTGTTGTCGTATTTCTTCAATTGAGGTATCGTATTTCTTTAACCTTGGTGTCCTAATGCTTTGTCAGGATATTTTGACAGCTAAATCTATGGATATCATTGTTCATGACTGCATGCCTATATTTCCACAGACAATGTTGAAATTATAGATCGAAAAGACATCGAGCACACTCTCGCTCGTGCACCTTCATCCATCGCTCCAAATGCAGGGGATGTCACTGTTGTTCCTCAAACTGGAATGGAATTCAATTCAGTAGATGCTGTATATACTTTCTACAATGGATATGCAAAAAGAGTTGGTTTTGGAATCACAACAGTGTGTAGTAGGGCCAACAACAACAAACAACTTTGCTTCAAGCACCTGACGTGTTGGAGGCAAGAAAAATCTAGAAAAACAGAGAAGAGTATGAATCATAGGGATACTGGCAAAGTTGATTGTATGGCATGCATAAAAGCAAGACTGAATGTTACAAGTGGTAAGTGGATATTGGTTGAGGTTTCTCTAGAACATAACCATCGGATGTCCATAACATCAACTGGTTATCTACGGTCCCATAGGAGGATCATCACACCAGAAAAGGTAGAGATCAATAATTTACATGCCATGAATGTACCGACAACTCAGATATACTCTGCCATAGCAAGGAGAAAAGGGGGCAGAAGACAATTGGATTTCACAGAGAAGGATGCTCATAATTTTATTTGTCGCGAACGTCAGTCTAAGCTGAAAGAAGGAGATGCTCAGTCGATGGTAATCCATTTCACCGAAATGCAAGTCAGAAATTCTAATTTCTTTTATACCTTAGGACTTAATGATAATGGTCATCTCAGGTCTGTCTTCTGGATTCATCCAAGGTCAAGATTGGCATGCACATACTTTGGTGATGTTCTAAGCTTTGACTCAATCTACTTGACAAATAGATATCAAATGCCTTTTTGTCCATTCATCGGGGTCAACCATCATGGACAGTCCACCTTGCTTGGTTGCGCATTATTGTCTGATGAGAGGACTGAGACATATAAATGGGTTTTTCAGTCGTGGCTGGATGCAAATGGTGGTCAAGCACCTATTTCCATAATAACTGATCAAGATAAGGCAATCGAGGCTGCTGTTAGGGAGGTTTTTCCTAACATACGACATCGATTTTTTCTTTGGCATATATTGAAGAAGATACCTGAAAAGATTGGCCATATTTGCACAACAAATCCCAAATTTATGGTTGATTTCCATGAGGTGATATATGATTCATTGACCATACAATCATTCGAGGAAAGGTGGGCACATCTTATGGAGAAATATAAAGAATGCAAGGCTATAGATTGGTTCAATGTCCTTTACGAATGTTGGGATAAATGGGTCCCAGTTTACCTAAAGGATACATTCTTCATAGGTTTGTAGGACATTGTGTTTGGTTCATGTTCATGTTCAATGCTTCTTTTTTTGACAAAATTATGTACAGGGATGTCATCTTCACAAAGGAGCAAGGGCATCAATCACTTCTTCGATGGCTTTATAAATTCGAAGACTACACTCACGGAGTTCATACATAAGTACGAAGATGCCTTGAAGAAAAGGTATGAGGTCGAAAATGAGGAAGATAATAGGACATTTCAAATGATTGCTTTCCTAAAGACATCCTCACCTTTTAAGAGGCAAGCTGTAGGAAGGTATACAAGGCACATTTTCAAAAAAAATTTAGAATGAGATCCTTGAAATGACTGCATCAAATACTAAATTGATCAAGGAAGCTGATAACTGTTGTGTATATTCTGTAAAGTCATATGAAAGGATTGAAGTCAATGGATTGAATCGGCAAGGAGATGATAAAAGATTATATTGTGTCATACGATAAAAATACTGAGGATGTCCAATGCAAGTGTCGATCCTTTCATTTCAAGGATTACTTGTGTAGGCATGCTTCTTGGTTCTTCATCAAAGCAACGTATTTTGTTTACCCGATAAATACTTCATGAAGAGATGGTGCAAGAACATGAAATACCAATTCAACGATTTTGACAGCAATACCGAAGGTTGTGATAAAAGCACACAAAAATCATGGTATGCAGTGATAATTTTTTATTTGAAATGTCTTAATGTATGTTTTCGATAACATTACATTATTGATTATAGATATAGTTTGCTGAGTCATCGGATGATGAAGCTCGCAGAGATAGCCTCCATATCTGAAGATGCATTTAATTTAGTGATGGATGGTCTAACACCAATATTCAAATTTGTTGTGGATGCTAACTGCGCAGCTAAGGCAAGTACACAACTTGTTATTCAAGATCCTGAGAAAATTAGAATGAAAGGTCGTCCAAGAGAGAACAGATTAAAGAGTGCAGTCGAGAAGAAGTCAAAAAGATCAAGGAAATATATGGTCAAGGCATCCGTTGACGCTCCCCCAATGCAAAATGAAATAAGAGCTGGTTCAAGCAACAGGCAGACTTTTATGCAGTCAATTAACACTGGTGAGGATATAGAAATAATTGTACCACCTTCCAAAACTTTGATGGATGAGTTTGATGCTTATGTATTAAGTCAACTAACACAGAATCATATATAAAAGACGGGTGTCGTAACTTTGTAACTAGGGTATCTTAGTCTCATCGACAGAGTTTGTTTTAAGCACAGTTGTCGTTGCTTTGTAACTAGGGTTTCTTTTTCAGCTAAATGAAGTGCTCATCTCGGCAGCCAAATATAGACTCTTGTGTTGCTATTTATGAATACGCTTGCACTATAACGACACCCCAGCTCTGACGTAACGACACCTTAGCTTTTAAGCGACGACACCCGAGCGAGGACTGTTAAGGCGGGGACCGACGACATCCCTGATTTCGGCTGTTACGATACCCTAACTCTAATATAACGACACCGTAGCTTTGAATCGAGGACACCCGAGCAAGGACTGTTAAGGCGGGGACCTACGACATCCCCTATTTAGGCTGTTACGACACCCCAACTTTCATCTGATGACACCTTAGCTTCAATGCAACGATACCTGTGCGGGGACTACTAAGGCGGGGACCGATGACATCCCCGACTTAGGCTGTTACGACACCCTAACTTCAATGCAACGACACCCATGCGGGGACTGCTAAGGCAGGGATCGACGACATCCCCAACTTAGGCTGTTACGACACCCCGGCTCTCATCTGACGATACTCTAGCTTCAATGCGACGACACCCGTGCGGGGACTGCTAAGGCGGGGACTGACGACATCCCCGACTTAGGCTGTTACGATGCCCCAGCTCTCATCTGACGAAACCCTAGCTTCAATGCGACGATACCCGTACAGGGACTGCTAAGGCAGGGACCCACGACATCCCCGACTTAGGCTGTTATGACACCTCAGCTCTCATCTGACGACACCCTAGCTTCAATGCGACGACACCCATACGGGGACTGCTAAGGCGGGGACCGATGACATCCCCGACTTAGGCTGTTACGACACCCCAGCTCTCATCTGACGATACTCTAGCTTCAATGCGACGACACCTATGTGGGGACTGCTAAGGCGGGGACCGACGATATCTTCGACTTAGGCTATTACAACACCTCAGCTCTCATCTGACGACACCCTAGCTTCAATGCGATGACACCCGTGCGGGGACTACTAAGGCGGGGACCGACGACATAAGCACGGGTGTTGCAGGGTTTTTCTCTAGCGTCCGTTATAAGCACGGGTGTCGTAGCGTTGTCGCAAGGGTGTCTTAATGTTTCAACTACGACATAGTAGATCTTTTTTCTGGTGAACATAACTGGGGTATCATATTTGTTTAACAAGATGTTGTATTTCTTTAACTTGGGTGTCGTAATACTCTCGACTATTCACCTTCACCCATCACTCAAATTGCAGGGGGTGTCGTAGATCTTTTTTCGGCCGGTTTCCTCTTGGGATGTTGTAAAGCTTATTCTTCAGCGTGCATTTAAACCACGAGCGCGACGTCGCCAATTGAATAATTGGAAAGTGCTCATTCCATCATGCGAGGAGAGACAATTTGATTTACTATAACGAAGATGCTAGCATGGCCGATACTTGTTCCGAATCGGGGATTGGAACACTGAGTTCAACGAGATTTAGTTTCCCGATACTCTCTTCAGTAATGGTTTTTGTCCCTCATCCCCCAACTCGATGGCTATAAAAGGGGAAAGGATGAGTATTGCCTGCAACCACACGAAGGGTTCTATTTGATTGAGAGAGATAGTTTAAGAAAGCTTCTCCTATGATGACATCGGAGGCGGATGAGTTGGTTGTCGCCTTTAGCATCAAACTTCGGCTCGATGACTCCGATGAAGATGTTGAAAAGCAGACTGCAAAGGAAATACTGAAGACCGACTATGGTGGATCTCAGAGAGCCATGGGTAAGGCGCCATCAAAGAATGCTTTGAAATCCCTTTTTGAGCATACAAGTGTGAAGAAGAGACAGGGAGGAGGCCATAGAGGTCCGTCTGGAAATGCAAAAACGCGTTTCCGAATGACATTATAAAGAAAATTTGCAATGACTAATAATTTTAATTATAGAAGAACTTGCGACTGCTTTGTAACTATGGTGTTTTAATAGTAAATCTGTGGTATCGTAGCTTTATTACGATTACGATTGATTTTCTCCTCAGATATCATAAAGCTTTTCCCCTAAGCATGAACAGATGTCTTAGGTTTGTAATTAGGGTGTCGTACTATTTTAGTTTGGATGTCGTCAGTGGTCTTTGGCCGATTTCCTCCTGGGGTGTCGTTGATCTTCTCTCCATGGTCAGTAATAAGCATGGGTGTCATAACATTGGTGCTAAGGTGTCGTAAGGTTTCAACTGGGGTGTTGTGAAGAATTTTTGGCCAAATTCCTCCTGGGGTATCACGGGGCTATTCTCCAGCGTCTGTTATAAGCACGGGTGTCGTAGCGTTGTCGCTTGGATATCGTAGCATTTCAACTGCGGCGTCGTAGATCTTTTTTTGGGTGAACATAATTTGAGTGTCGTAATACTTCCGGTCGGTTTCCTCTTGGGACGTCGTAAAGCTTATCCATTCAGCGTGCATTTAAACCACGGGCGCCAAGTGGCCGATTGAATAATTGGAAAGTGCTCATTCCGTCATGCGAGGAGAGACATTTCGATTTATAACAAAAATGCTAGCATGGCCGATACTTGTTCCGAATTGAGGATTGGAACATTGAGTTCGATGAGATTTGGTTTCTCGACACTCTCTTCAGTAATGGTTTCTGTCCCCCATCCCCCAACTCGATGGCTATAAAAGGGGAAAGGATGAGTATTGCCTGCAACCACATGAAGGGTAGACAATATCGAAGGTAGTTTAAGAAAGTTTAAGAAAGCTTCGCCCATGATGACATCGGAGGTAGATGAGTTGACTTTCGCCTTTAGCATCAAACTTCGGCTCGATGGCTCCGATGAAGATGTTGAAAAGCAAACTGCCAAGGGAATGCTGAAGACCGACTCTGGTGGATCTCTGAAATCCCTTTTTGAGCATACAAGTGTGAAGAAGAGAAAGGTAAGAGACCATAGAGGTCCGTCTAGAAACGCAAAAAAGCATTTCCGTATGAAATTGTAAAGAAAATTTGCAATGACTAATAATTATAATTATAGAAGAACTTGCGACTGCTTCGATGCTATTGTGTTTTAATAGTAAATCTGGGGTATCATAGCTTTATTACGATTACGATTGATTTTCTCCTGAGATGTCGTAAAGCTTTTCACCTAAGCATGAACGGATGTCTTAGGTTTGTAACTAGGGTGTCGTACTATTTCAGCTTGGATGTCGTCATTGGTTTTCGACCGATTTCCTCTTGGGATGTCGTAAAGTTTTCTCCTAAGCGTGAACGGGTGTCATAGGTTTGTAACTTGGGTGTCATAATAATTCAACTGGGGTGTCCTCACTGTTTTTCGGCCAACTACCTCCTGCGATGTCACGAGGCTTTTCATTAGAATCCGTTGTAAGCCACAAGTTTCATAAGTTTGAACCTACGGTGTCTTAACTGTCAAGCTGAGGTGTCGTAGCTTTGTTTCGACCGATTTACTCCTGGGATGTCTTAAAGCTTTTCCCCTAAGCGTGAATAGGTGTTTTAGGTTTGTAACTTGGGTGTTGTAATAATTCAGCTGGGGTGTCCTCACTGGTTTTTGGCTGATTTCCTCCTACGATATCACAAGGCTTTTCTTCATTATCCGGTGTAAGGCCACATGTGTCATAAGTTTAAACCTACGGTGCCTTAACGATAAAGCTGGGGTGTTCCGGGCAATTTCTTGAACGGGTGTCTTAGGTTTATAACTAGGATGTCATACTGTTTCAGCTGGAATATCATCACTGATTTTCGGCCGATTTCCTCCTGGGGTGTCATGGGGCTTCTCTCCATGGTCAGTTATAAGCACGAGTGTTGTAGCATTAGTGCTAGGGTGTCGTAAGGTTTCAACTCGGGTGTCACGAAGGATTTTCAACCGAATTCCTCCTGGGGTATCACGGGGCTTCTCTCCATGGTCAGTTATAAGCATGAGTGTCGTAGCATTGGTGCTAGGGTGTCGTAAAGTTTCAACTTGGGTGTCGCGAAGCATTTTCGGCCGAATTGCTCTTGGGGTCGTAGCATTATCGCTAGGGTGTTATAAGGTTTCAATTGGGGTGTCGCGAAGGATTTTCGGTCGAATTCATCATGGGGTGTCGCGGGGATTCTCTCCATGGTTAGTTATAAGCCCGGGTGTCGTAGCATTGTCGCTAGGGTGTCGTAAGGTTTCAATTGGGGTGTCACGAAGGATTTTTGGCCGAATTCCTCTTGGGATCTCGTGGCCGTTCTCTCCAGAGTTGTAAAATGAGGACACTAGAGCTATATGAACAAGGAATAATGGGGAATATAGGCTGAGACACTCTGACGACACTCTAGTTCATAAGATATAACATCCTAGTTAGAAGAGTATGACATTCGTGCAGAAAAATACTAAACTCAAGGTATTAAACGGTTTCCTAATGCATTAACTTCCTCTAACGACCAAAACAATTGGTGTAATAAAGGAACTATAAAAAGATGTGGGAACAAAGACTTTTTACTTCCTGTTGCGGATGACATTTTCTCTAGAAGTTTTTGAAGAAGCCTTCAGTAGCTAGGTATTTCAGCCTCGAGCTGAAATATTTTCTTTCGATCGGACTCTCAGAGCGAGGGCTTAAGATCGTGCTCAAACCTTGGACTGATTCCTTGCACCCGAAAGCCAGAGCGAGGGGAAAGAAAGAGTTTTTCTTGCATAGATGTAATCCAAGAAAAAATAGCGGTAGGAAAAGGCTGGAGGGAAGGGGTATTTTTGTCTGCACACTATTCTTAAAATAAAGGCAAAGCACTTTTAATGGACGTCACGATTAGAACGTAACATCGTATCAGAGCTATCCCGTCCTGCAATGTCAGGCCACGTAGGATCCATATGGACCAATCAGGAGAGGCGGTGCAGCCTACGTAGGACTTGCTGCACTGGGGGCGGTGTACCAAGACTTTTCCTTTATTTTTTTTAGTGATATCTGAACCTCCATATAAGCATCTAGTGACGATGGAGAAGGAAAGAAGGAAAGAGATAAGAAGCAAATCGAAGGACATGAACATAATGAACCATACCTAAATTTCACCTTTTAAAAATTCCAACCCATTGATTTTTTCCTACATTCGTAAGGACCGCATTGCCCTTGGCCGAGCTTGCCACCTAAAGTTTGTTGCTGGTTTAAAGTTGCAATGCCTGTGAAAAGAAGCCACATTGTAAGAGAAAATTCAGACAAATAATCCCCATTTGGCTCATCTTCCTCCTTTTCCGTGTCTCGTATCGGCGGTGGCATCGTCTTCCGAGGGAACGTGAGAAAGATCGCAATCGTCATGGTCTCAACTCCATCTGGATCTCTTGGAGATCATCACCAAGAAGGCCATCAGCAACATATCCGATCACATCCGATTCCGCTCCGTGTGCAGGGCATGCCGCTCCGTCGCGTTACCGCACCTGGTGACGCTTCCGCCGCCGCCGCTTCTGCCCTACGACCCCTCCGTCGACGACCGAGCCTTCTTCAGCCTCTCCTTCAACTCCATCCTCACCGTCTCCCTCCCTGAAGCTCATGAGAAGCTGATCCTCACCTCGTCACACGGTTGGTTCGTCATGCTCGACCCCGCGACAGCCCAACTCTCCTTGTTCAATCCCGTCACCAGAGCCCAAATCTCCCTCCCTCCCACCACCGATCTCTATTCCGGCAATCGTAGATTCTTCCTCACGTTTGGCTTCTTGTAGTCACACCCTGATTCAGCCGATGGTGACTGCGTCGTGATCATCGACGGAAGAATTTCTCGAGACATCGTCTTCTGTAGACCGCTGGACCTGGAATGGTTGGTGTTCCTCACCGATTTGGCTGAGATCCTTTTCTCCATTCTCTACCGTCAGGGCTGTTTCTATATGATCGACGATAGAGAAATATTTCCCCATCGTGAGCTTTGAGTTCTTATCCTCCGGCTGCGAGAAGCCTTCAGGACATATCATGCCGGCGATGTGGTTTACCCCCAGTCTCAAGAAGATGGAGGATGTGAATGCATTTTAGGAGATGCCTGGTATTCTTTTTTGTATGAAGATTCCTTTCTAGCTATGTCATTTTCCAAGATGCCTGAGGATGCTCTTCTTCATAATTGTCGCTAAGAGTTGATTTTATCTTCCAAATGAATGCTTACTGCCTGTATAAGTATTTAAAACTGCATTGTGAATTTAACCTTGTCAATAGATGCAAGTTTATATCATAACAATGTTTTGATGTCCATTAGATAGCTTCATGAGTTTCTGATCCATATTGCTTCCTTTTTTTTTTTTTTTTTTTCAAGAGAGTATGCTGTTGATGATGTCAATCTTCTTCCTCAATATGATTAATGAGAAGATTCTTTTACTATCTAGGTCTCACATTTAGAATTGATTTAGAATTGTATTTTTTGGACAGCAATTAATTTCCCTGCATCAGATAATGAAATTTTATTCTAGTTTGAGGTGCCCTGCCTGTCTAATAGATAAGATAGGTTTCTGGAATTTATTAATTCTGAATTTTTTTAAGAAAAGAAATTTTTCAAAAAAGAGATTTGAAACAGCATCTGCAGTAAGGAAAAAGAAAATCCAAACTGATTTCTTTTATAATAAAAAGAAGATATTTTCTAACACAATTCCCAAATAAATATTTCTAATAAAAAGAATAGATATTCTTTTTAGAACAATGGTCTCAAATGTTTTTTCAAACAAGTAGTATAAAAGATCTAGAATCTTCTGAAAAAAACAAGCGACTAATATTTTTTATAAAAACGTCTGAAATAACTTTCCAAAATAAAAGAAAAAATAAAAATAAATCTTAAACAAATTTTCTCTTTCAGAAAAGGATTATTATTTTTTTTAATTTTGGAATAACGTTCTTGGAAAAAAGGAAATATAAATCTTGCTTTATCTTGTGCGCTAATAATTATTTGCCAATTTTCTTAACATGTGGATCGGGATCTACTGTTGATTTTTTGCTCGTTGGTTTGTTACCTTTTCTTTTTTATCCCTTTATTCTTCATTTCGTTTTCCTCATGGGGCTCTTTTTTTTTTTTTTTTTCTTTATTCTTCAGTTCGTTTCCGTATGGGGCTCATTTCAGTCTCAACTGAGATTCTGTCCGGCCCTCTGAATTTTTTTCTCTCATAGATGCTTGTGGCTTCAAGTGAATAGGATTGCTTAAAATATTACTTATCAATAAAATATTACTCCCAAAGGGTAGAATCAATTGCTATGTAATCGTTTGGGGATATCTAATATTTTTAGATAATCATATTTTTCAAAAAAAATTATAAAAAAAGTAGATAATAAATCTCTTTTTTTTTCTAAATTTACATTTTAGATTTCATGATTTCTTAGTTTTGCCGAACAAGATTTAACAAATAAACTAAATAATGCCATATCATTTATTTTGTGATATTTTGTAGGACCTACCTTTATACAAACTACTTTATAAATAATACTATTTTTTAAGAAAAAGAAAGGGTCAAATTGATCAGATGGATGTAGTCTGTTATCATAGGGGTTAAGGACTTGAAAATTTTAGAATAATAAAAAATGTGTAGAAAATATTAATTTTTATCTATAATATATTTGTATGCGTTATTAGGTCTTTTGTACCTCTAAATTATTTATACTATTATATGGTTTATAAAGTTATCCAGTAACCTGAAGAGAGAGGCCCTCCTATAACTAATGATGAGATGCTTATTTAAATATTAGAACATAAGTTATAATATTTTTATGGTAAAAGAGCTAAAGTGAAAGCTTTGAGATCCAGGACTGTTGTTGAAACAAGCATTAATATTAAGCAAATATATCATATGTGTTGGCGCTAGATCACTCTCCTCGATCGTCCGCAAGGGTTCGATCGTCTTCTTCGGCATACCAAGGATCTTTCGGTGGGCTTCACTCAATCGAGAGCTTGCAAAAAATACTAGGGACCAGATATTTTATTAAGAGTTCTTCGATGCTCAAATTAGTGTTCTAGGCAATAGCCGCTCTGTGTAAGCATATATGAGCGTGTAGGAGTTGTTGTTGGCTTTCTTCTCTTATTCATTTTATTGAAGTTTGGAGCATGTAGCGTGACTAAACGCTAGAATATGGCTTGCAGCAGAATTGATTGTTAGAGCATTTATGGTTGGTAGGCTAGATTCTATCAGGAGTGGGTGGTCGCAGTAGAGATAGTGGGTGCTGCTTAATTTGGACGGCGGCTGCAGGCTGTTGCAAGCTTGCAGGGCATCGGTGGCCGTTATGGCATTCGCCAGATATGTCACCCATGTTGCACATCTGTTGTCCTGTTCTGGGTCGTGGGAGACATGCGGACAGTGGTGAGTGTTGGAGTACTGGAGCTAGGCATTTGGGCCTTTCAATGAGTCATACCTAGGTGGGTGGTTGATCACCACCATTGATTGGGTGTCGTCTCTCTAGGCTCATCAGCTTCTCCTCTCAAAGTCATGAACACGTGCATGGATAATCCTTAGGAAGAGCGACTTATAGCATGGGTGGTCATGACCCATCCAAGTGCATGTCTTATTTCATGTATGGGTGGTACGTTGTTAGCTTAGCCTTTGTTGCCTCAGAGGGAGACTGAGGCCGACTGTCCGATGCCGAGGCTGATTGGCTAAGGCCAAGGCTGAGGCTGACTAGTCAAGGTCGAGTCTGACTGGCTGAGGCCGAGGCTGACTAGATGAGTCTAATTGGCTAAGGACGAGGTTGACTTGTCGAGGCCAAGGCTGACTTATCGTGGCCGAGTTTGATTGGCCGAGGTCGAGGCCGACTGGCAGAGTCTGACTGGCCGAGGCCAAGTTAGATTGGTCGAGGCTGACTAGCCGAGGTTGACTGGCCGAGATCGAGTCTGACTGGCCAAGGCTAAGGCCAAAGCTAACTGGCCAAGGCTGACTTGCCGAGGCCGAGGCAGAGGCTAACTTGCCAAGGCCGATTGGAAGGGCCAACCCGAGTGGCCGACTGGGGGGTCTGGTCCGAGTGCGATCACCATTACCCATGGGGTATACTGGCCCCATCAATGCCTTTCACACTCCTGAGCTTATGCAACCACATGCCTTTGCATTTGCCAAGCGAAAGGAGTGTAGAACTCTTTATCTTTGCACTTGTCTTTGCATGCTAGTTTCGGCTCTAATTCCTTTCTCATGGGAAAATCCTTTTTCTTTTTGCACTGCTTTTGATAATTTTTATCTACCTTGTGTGGACATCTGCATACTCTTTGAAGCTATGTATTTGTTTAACTTTAAGCAAAGTTTGAGGTAGGCTAGTTACCTTTGGCCGGTGGGGAGCAGTCAATAATCCTCTTTCGATGCGAAGTCTGGAAGTGGGCACCCATCAATTGTGAGATAGGGAGTTAATCTCTTCCAGCTATGAGCTGGTTGGGTCTTCATGGCTGGCTGAGAGCGGCTAGCACCATCAACTGAGTTAAGGAGATGGTCTCTTTCAAATGTGAGCGGACTTGGTCTTCTTCTTGGCCTACTGAGGGCGACCTGTTGCCATCTGTTGCAAGTGCATAATTTGAGTTAAGGCCTTACCTAGTTGGCTACTAAGGTAGAGTTGAGGCCAAAGCCGAGATGAGGCCACTGAGGCAGAGATGAAGCACAGCTCGGGTGGCCGATTGGGTCAAAGTCTTACCCAGGAGGTGTTGGGAATTGTATCCTAAAGCCAATCATTTGATGATTGTGCTAATGTAAATGACATATAAATTGATATATTAATAAAAGTTATTTGGTAGTTTATTCATTACAAGAACATCTTCTTAAAACTCCTAATAGAAATGAAGCCCTCAGGATCTTCCTTTACGATAAAAGAGAATTTATCTATGAAGGTCCTCAAAAGAGTTCGTGTTGGCCCAGATGACAACCCAAGAGGGGGGGGGGGGTGAATTGGATTCTTAAAATTTAAGACTTTTTAGATATTTTAAACTGAATTGCTCAAGATGTGCAAGTGAGTGAAATGATCTAAGAAGCAATGCACAAGAAATTAATAAAGAGAGATAGAGAGAGAGAAATATAGCACGGCAAATACAAGATAATTTTATAGTGGTTCGGCGCAACCAACACCTACGTCCACTCCCAAGATTCACTTGGGTCCACACTATAATCTCTCTAGATTACAGCCGAGTTGTTTTCCAAGCTCACAACTCAAACTTGTTGTTTTACCGGGTGCACAACGAACCCAGCTGGTTTTACTCGGGCTTACCAGCACAAAACCCTACACGTTGTTTTTCTTGGGCTCACAACTAACCCAACACAAGCACTCCGGCTTGCAACGAGGTATATCAACCTCCACTGATTCAATCCACTGATTGAATCAGCAAGCAATTAAAATAGAAGTGTTTGGATAATGAAATGCTCCCCTTGAGCAAATATACAAATGAAGTACAAAATAATAAAAGGTTAGAAAAGCCTGATAGTATTGCAGATGGTAGTGGCTTGGGCTTTCTTCCTTCTTCTCTTTAACTCCTCTAGAAGTGTTGAATCACGCCTCAGCAAGATTCTTGACCGTTGAAGACTTTGGAGTTGAGATGAAGCTTTTTCTTCTTTTGAAAATCCTCCGATTTGACCTTTGAAAAGCTTGTGGATTTTCTTCTGACTATGTGGATTGATGAGAGGAGCAGACGAAACTTCCTCTTGGATTTCTCCTTTTGAATCACTCTCCTTTTAGCTAGATGATTTTTCCAATATGCTCTGTTTTCCCTCTTTTCAAATGATACTCTTTTCTCTCTTTTTGATTTTCTCTGGGTTGTTTTGATTTGAAAAGAGCTCCACTATTTATAGAATCTGCAAAAATATATCCGTTAGAGACAAAGAAAAATAGCCGTTATTTGAAAATCTTACCGTTGGGCTGATGTGTCATCGTTAAAAATCGCGCCCAGATTTCGCGGAGTCGACTCGAGCTTTGTGGGAGTCGGCTCGAAGTCGATTACTAAAAATAGAAACATTTTAAGCATTGAAGGGTCGACTCGAAAACTAAAGTGTCGGCTCGCGAAAGTTGGGAGTCGACTCGAGGAAAATGGGGAGTCGACTCGAGAAGTGCTCAAAAAACATGGTTTCTGTTGTTTGAGCGGAGTCGGCTCGCACAGACAGGAGTCGGCTCGCAAGGAGTCAGGGGTCGACTCTTGAAAACCAAGGGTCGACTCGAGAAAATCAGACATTTTGGGGAGTCGACTCGGAAACCCTTGAGTCGGCTCGGAGCGATACAAAAATCAGAAAAATGTTCTGATAGACTTTAAAACTTGTCCCAATTAAATTTAAAATATAAATTTGACTTGAATACATTAAATATGACATTTATCATGGATTCAAGACATGTTTCAAGAATTCATCGATTGAATTATAATGTGTAAAAATTCCTTTTTGAAATCTTTTAAGCATAGAGCTTGAAACTCCTTTTCTAATAGATTCAAAACTCATTAAATATAACCATTGATAGTTCATTCCTTTCAATTTGAATAAGCTCAAGGTTTTTGATAAATAAACACATTGTATTCTTTAAGGTACTCATGGCTTTTGGAAATCATCAAAATCAATAAAGTTGGGGCAATTATGTTTCAATAATTTCTCAACAATCTCCCCCTTTTTGATGATGACAAAAACATTGAGTATATGCATTATAAAATTAAAAAAAATTGTGATTCCAAAATCAACTATTGTGTTCATGGAAAGGCTCCCCCTCAATGAGGTAGCTCCCCCTATGAACCTTAATTTTATAAATCATTCAAAATTTTTCAAAATCAGAAACTTAAGCATTTTCTTTATGAAATTCAATTTATCTCTTCCCCTTATGCTCCCTCTTTCAAAATTAAACTTTGATTGAATTGAAGGCAAGGCATATACGATTGAATAAAAACTCTCCCCCTTTTTTGTAATCAACAAAAAGGTTAGGAAGTTTAATATCAATAACATTCTTTATCTTTTTCCATTTAACTTATCAATTGAGGATAATCATTCAAAGAATTCAAGGATACTTACAATTGAAATAGACAAAAGTAATGCATCAAACTTTCTCATTGCTTTAAAATGAAAGTACATGAAAATGTAAACTTGCTCATTGCATTGAAAGTAAACTTGATTACATCAAAAAGAGATTACATGAAAACTTAAAAATTTCTTCTAGTAATTCTATTCAAGTGATCAACAATCTGCTTCATCCCTTCACATTGAAGTCTAACATAGTCTTTGAGTTTATCATCAACAAAAGTACAAGCAGATGTAATTTTTTCTTGAAGCTCGGCGTTGCATTGGGAGTATGTCTCCGAGTCACCGCAGATATCCTTAAGTTTTCCAAAGATATTCTTTAAGTCTTCACTTAAGGAGCTGGTAGATGAACTGAGAGTAGACTCAATCGATGCAACCCGATCACTGAGTGAATATAAGGCTTCTTTTAAATTCATAACTTTTCATTAAATTCTTCTTTCAGTCTATTTTCATGCTCACTTATCTCAGACTTGAATAATGATCTAAGCTGATCTAACTGTATATCAAAAAAGCTACCAGATGATAATGTGAAGACTGAGCAGGAGCAACAGCAGGAGCAGGGGTAGAATCAGAAGCAGGAGCAGGAACAGACTCTGGAACAGACGAGCACTGAGGAGGCTCAGGTGATGAATGTCTCATAGAAGGTCTGGGGGCCTCAGCATCTATGTCTCTGTCCTCTGTAACATTCTTTCTCTCCCAATTGCCATTTCTTTTAACAAACCCCATTCGATGTATAGTGGCCAAAGAGTAAAAGTCCGTATGCCTTAGTTCCTTTTTCAGCTCACTATCACCAAAAACAATCCCTTGGCTTTGAAATAACTTAGTTAAAACCATGCCATAGGGCAAACTTGATTTCTTTTTCCCGCCACAATCTGCAATGTACCATATTATCATCCGAGGTAGATTGATGGGCTTCCCAGAAACAACAGCATCCATAACAAAAATATCTCTCTCAGAAACATAGTCGAATCTGCCGGTCTTGGGAAACAAAATCCTGCTGCAGATGTTGTGGAGTAATCTTAATTCCAAAGGCAATTGACTAGCAAATACTTCTTCAAATCCTTCAAAATTTCTGTTCAATAGCCTAGTGAGGGCTGGAGATCTATCTTCTGGGGCAAAGGTGGATGGTCCAGACAAGGGTAATTTCAACAATCTAGATAGAATAGAGGATGTGATGTTCAGACCAATGCCTCTCACTTGCTCACTAAGCCATCATCTCCTCTGGTCAAATTCTTGTAAAACTCTTTAACTAGAGCAGGGTAGGTGGGACAGTCCAATGAACATATACTCTCAAATCCCATCTCAATTAGTTGTCTACCTATTATGAATCCTTCATTCTCAAATAATTCAAAATCAACCTTTCTTCCTGTTGTGACAACCCTACTAGCAAGATGATCTACCTGAAGAGTAGAGCTGGAGCAGGAGAATCACTCGCAGAAGGGGTAGAGGATGAATCCGTAGACGGCTCGCGGACGGGTCGTCGAACGGTCCTCTTCCTCTTCAAACCGGCACCACTAGTGCTAGCTCCACGGGTTTTGGGTGCCATAGATCTTGAAGGAGTGGTTAATCAGAGGTTATTTAAGGTTTGGAGGGTTTTGGAAAGCTTTGGAGAGGATTTGGAAAGATTTGGAACGAATGAAATGTCCGTGGGTCGACTCGTGCCCTAAATAATCGACTGGGACCACGTCGAGTCGACTCGCGCAAAGTGTGGAGTCGGCTCCCGACTAGTCACAGAGCACGGACACGATCTCGAGTCGACTCGCTCAGAGGAGGGGTCGACTCCTGAGTTTCAGCAGAAACTCGAGTCGACTCCGATACTCTCGAGTCGGCTCCCAGACAATTTCAGAGAAAAAATAGATTAAGATTCAGAGAATCCGAATTGAGTCCGGAATTTGATCTTTGAGTATGATTAAAAATCATGGACTTTGAGAGATCAAATTGATATGAGTTCTAGATAAAATTTCCTTAAGATTTTGAGAATTTGAAAGAACTCTAGATATATTTCCTTAGAGGTTTCAAAATTATTCAAAAGGATTACAAATTCCTAACTCTCCTCTAAGATAACAAAATCTTTCTTCGCTTAAAGGTTTTGTAAAGATGTCAGCTAATTGTTCTTCAGTGTTTACATAATCTAAACAAATTTCATCATTAGCTACATGTTCCCTTATAAAATGATATCTAATTTCTATGTGTTTGTTCTTGAGTGTTGAATCGGATTTTTAGTTAAGTTGATTGCGCTAGTGTTATCACATCTTATGGGTGTTTTATCAAGTGTGATACCATAGTCTTCAAGTTGTCGCTTAATCCATAGGATTTGCGCACAGCAACTTCCAGCTGCTACATATTCAGCTTCAGTAGTTGATAATGCAACTGAATTTTGCTTTTTGCTAAACCATGTGATTAAGTTACTCCTAAGAATTGGCATGCACCACTTGTGCTTTTTCTATCTAATTTACATCCAGCATAATCAGAATCTGAATATGCAATTAGGTTTAATGTAGAGTCTCTAGAATACCATAAACCTACATTTTTAGTTCCATTTAGATATCTTAAAATTCTTTTAACAGCTATTAAATGTGATTCTTTAGGTTCAGATTGAAATCTAGCACATAAACATACTGAAAACATGATATCTGGTCTACTTGCTGTTAAATAAAGAAGGGATCCGATAATACCTCGATAATACTTTTGATCAACCTTTTTACCTTCTTCATCTTTGTCCAGCTTGCATGAAGGACTCATTGGAGTTCCGAGGGGTTTCATTGTTTCCATACCAAACTTTTTGAGTAGTTTCTTGTGTATTTGGTTTGGTTGATAAAGATTCCCTCCTTGCATTGTTTGATCTGGAGTCCAAGGAAGAAGTTGAGTTCTCCCATCATGCTCATCTCGAATTCTCCCTGCATTAACTTTGCAAATTCTTGACAAAGAGAATCGTTAGTAGCACAAAAATAATGTCATCTACGTATATTTGTACTACAAGTAAATCTTTACTTTTTCTTTTCAAAAAAAAGTTTTATCAACATTTCCTCTTGTAAAATCATTTTCTATTAAGAATTTACTTAACCTATCATACCAAGCTCTAGGTGCTTGTTTCAAACCATATAAAGCTTTGTGCAATTTAAAAACGTGATTTGAAAACTCGTGATCTTCAAAACCTGGTGGTTGTTCTACATAAACTTCTTCATTAATAAATCCATTTAAAAATGCGCTTTTTACATCCATTTGAAATAAGTTAAAATTCATATGACATGCAAATGCAAGTAATAGCCTAATGGCTTCTAATCTAGCTACAGGTGCAAAGGTTTCATCAAAATCAATACCTTCCTCTTGATTATATCCTTTAGCAACCAATCTAGCTTTGTTTCTAATTACAATGCCATTTTCATCTAATTTATTTCTATAATCCATTTTGATCCTATTACTGAATGATTTTTAGGTCTTTCAACTAAAGTCCAAACATTATTTCTAGTAAATTGATTTAGTTCTTCTTGCATTGCTAACATCCAATTATTATCTTTTTCAGCTTCTTCTATAGTTTTAGGTTCAATTTGTGATACAAATGCAAGATGATTACTAATATTTCTCATATATGATCTAGTTCTTATTCCTTGAGATGGATCGCCTATAATCAATTCCTTGGGATGACTATGAGCATATCTCCAGTCTCTTGGAAGATCTATATCATTATGATCAATATTGACATCATCGTCCTTATGTGAATCATCATCTTTAGCTTCTTGCTCATGATCAGAAGATACTTCAATATTAAGTTTTTCAAGATCTTTTTCAATTATGTTTGTATCTTCCTCATCATCAATCTTTTCAGATCCAGTTGCTAAAGATTCATCAAAAACTACATGAATGGATTCTTCAACTACTAAGGTTTTCTTGTTAAAGATTCTATATGCCTTACTAGTTGTTGAATAACCTAGAAAAATTCCTTCATCAGATTTAGCATCAAATTTTCCTAAGTTGTTTTTACCATTATTATGAATGAAACATTTACATCCAAATGCATGAAAGTATTTTATATTTGGTTTTCTTTCATTCCATAATTCATAAGGTGTTTTCTTTAATATTGGTCTTATTAAGCTCTATTTAAGATGTAACATGCTGTGTTAATTGCTTCCGCCCAAAAATACTTTGGTAAGTTGCTTTCGCATAGCATGGTACGGGCCATGTCTTCTAGAGTCCTATTTTTCTTTCAACTACACCATTTTGCTGTGGAGTCCTAGGGGCTGAAAAATTATGATTAATTCCATTTTCAGTGCAGAAATTTTCAAATAAGTGATTTTCAAATTCTGTTCCATGATCACTTCTTAGAGATACTATAGTAGTGTTTTTCTCATTTGTGACTTTCTTGAAGAATTTCAGGAATATCGAGAAAGTCTCATCTTTGTGAGCTAAAAACATTACCCAAGTATATCTAGAATAATCATCTACAATCACTAGACCATATTTCTTTCCTCCTAGACTTGTGGTTCTAGTTGGTCCGAAAAGATCCATGTGAAGTAGCTCTAAAGCCCTAGAAGTTGAAACAATGTTTTTAGATTTAAAAGAACTTCTAGTTTGTTTTCCAAATTGACATGCATCACATATTTTATTATTTTCAAAATCTAGTTTAGGTAATCCTTTAACTAAATCCATTTTAATTAGTTTTGAAATAAGGTGTGTGCTTGCATGACCTAATCTACGATGCCACAACCAACTAATTTCATTTATGTTAGCATTGTCAGCAATTAAGCAATGATCACTCAAAGATAATTTTTCTAGATCAACTAAGTAAACATTGCCATGTCTATAACCAGTAAATACAATGCTATCATCAATAGAATTAGTTACAGTGCATAAAGAAGATTTAAATGAAACATTAAAGTTTTTATCACATAATTGGCTTATACTAATTAGATTATGCTTCAAACCATTAACATAAAGTACATTATCAATAATATAGATGGAGTTATGCGAACTTTACCAAGGCCCATAATTTGACCTTTACCGTTGTCGCCAAACGTCACAACTCCACCTTTCTTTTCCTCTAGGGTGATGAATTCATCTTTGTCACCCGTCATATGTCTTGAGCAGCCACTATCAAGGTACCACTTTTTCTTTGATCTTTTGGCTACAAGACATTCCTGCAATATAATCAAACTTTATGCTTAGGTACCCAAGCTTTCTTGGGTCCTTCATGGTTAGCAGCAACAAAATTGTTCCTTTCGGAACCCATATTTTCTTTGCTTTAACATTTAACTTGTTGTTATTATTTAACGTTTTGCATTCAAATGATTTATGACCTTTTTCATTACATTTGAAACAAGTTATATTACTTTGGTTGGCTTTTATAAAAATATTCTTTAAAGATTTCTGTTTCCTTAATGTGTTATATCCTAAACCTGCTTTGTCAAAAACAGCTTTTTGACTATCTAAGATCATGTTAAGTTTAGTTGAACTTAAAGTGAATTTCTCAACAATGTCTTTATATTTTTAACATCTTTCTTAAGAGAGTCATTTTCTTTAACTTGCTGTTCTTTTTCTAAAGCTAAAGTTTTTAATTGATCTTTAAATCTTTTGTTGAGTTTTTAGTTTCAGATTTTAACAAATCTATTTCTTGATTAAGATTATCTCTTTCTTTGCTAAGTTCTTCTTTTTCATTAGTTAAGTTCTTAACTTCTAAAGCTAATTCATTTTTACTTTTAGCTAAGCTAATATTGTCATTTTTCAAAAACTTATACTTCTTTTTCAAGGATTTAAAATCAATCATAAGTTCATTGAAAGCCTCAAACATTTCATCAAATGTAAAGTCATCATTTGAGTTTTCAGAACTTACCTCATTGTCGTTGTCGTCGTCGTTGGCCATGAAGCAGATATTGGCAACTTCCTTTTGCTCATCTTCTTCCGACGAGGAAGATTCATCAGACCATGTTGCCATGTATGCTTTCTTCTTTTTCTTGTAGGCCTTTTTCAGCAAAGGACAATCATACTTAAAGTGCCCTGGCTTTTTGCACTCATAACATACTAAGGGCTCTTTTTCTTTTTCTTTCTCCTTGTCCTTTTTCTTATCCTTTTCTCCTTCAAATCTTGCTCCAAATTTCTTTTTATGGAAGGGCCTTTTTCTCATAAACTTTCTGAATTTTTTGGCCAAGAGAGCAGTTTCCTCATCATCTTCATCATTACTTTCACTGCTGCTCTCTTCCATTTCTGCAGTCTTGAGGGCAAGTGTTTTCCTTCTTTTTGTTTCCTCCTCAACATGCTGCTTCATTGTTAACTCGTGGGTCATTAAGGATCCTAGAAGCTCCTCTAAAGGTAATGCATTGAGGTCCTTTGCTTCTTGGATAGCAGTGACTTTAGCTTCCCACGATCTTGGTAGTGACCTAAGAATTTTGCGCACAAGGTCAGCATTAGAATAAATTCTACCAAGACTTTTTAAACCATTCACAATATCAGTGAATCTAGTGAACATGCATGTGATGGTTTCAGTTTGTTCCATAGTAAATAATTCATATTTATGAACCAAAATATTTATCTTTGATTTTACTTGGTTTGTTCCTTCATGAGTTATTTCCAACCTATCCCAAATTTCTTTTGCGGAATTACAAGTTGAGATTCGGTTGAATTCATTTGAGTCTAAGGAACAATATAAAATATTAATGGCCTTAGCATTTAGTTGTGCCATTCTCCTATCATTATCATTCCAATCCCTTTCGGGTTTAGGAACAATAGTGCCATCAATAAGGTGTGTGGGTGTACTAGGTCCGTTTATTATTACTCCCCACAATTCATAGTCCGAAGCTTGAATGAATATTCTCATTCTAGCTTTCCAATATGAATAGTTGGTTCCATTAAATAAAGGAGGTCGATTCGTAGAATGACCTTCAGCAAAACTTGAACCAATTTGTGTTGCCATATGGATCTTTAGCCCTTGATCGTGAGATCAAATTCTAAATGAGCACTGCTCTGATACCAATTGTTGGCCCAGATGGCAACCCAAGAGGGGGGGGGGGGTGAATTGGGTTCTTAAAAATTTAAGACTTTTTAGATATTTTAAACTGAATTGCTCAAGATGTGCAAGTGAGTGAAATGACTAAGAAGCAATGCACAAGCAATTAATAAAGAGAGATAGAGAGAGAGAAAATATAGCACGGCAAACACAAGATAATTTTATAGTGGTTCGGTGCAACCACACCTACGTCCACTCCCAAGATTCACTTGGGTCCACACTATAATCTCTCTAGATTACAGCCGAGTTGTTTTCCAAGCTCACAACTCAAACTTGTTGTTTTACCGGGTGCACAACGAACCCAGCTGGTTTTACTCGGGCTTACCAGCACAAAACCCTACACGTTGTTTTTCTTGGGCTCACAACTAACCCAACACAAGCACTCCGGCTTGCAACGAGGTATATCAACCTCCACTGATTCAATCCACTGATTGAATCAGCAACAATTAAAATAGAAGTGTTTGGATAATGAAATGCTCCCCTTGAGCAAATATACAAATGAAGTACAAAATAATAAAAGGTTAGAAAAGCCTGATAGTATTGCAGATGGTAGTGGCTTGGGCTTTCTTCCTTCTTCTCTTTAACTCCTCTAGAAGTGTTGAATCACGCCTCAGCAAGATTCTTGACCGTTGAAGACTTTGGAGTTGAGATGAAGCTTTTTCTTCTTTTGAAAATCCTCCGATTTGACCTTTGAAAAGCTTGTGGATTTTCTTTGACTCTTGTGGATTGATGAGAGGAGCAGACGAAACTTCCTCTTGGATTTCACTCCTTTTGAATCACTCTCCTTTTAGCTAGATGATTTTTCCAATATGCTCTGTTTTTCCCTCTTTTCAAATGATATTCTTTTCTCTCTTTTTGATTTTCTCTGGGTTGTTTTGATTTGAAAAGAGCTCCTCTATTTATAGAATCTGCAAAAATATATCCGTTAGAGACAAAGAAAAATAGCCGTTATTTGAAAATCTTACCGTTGGGCTGATGTGTCATCGTTAAAAATCGCGCCCAGATTTCGCGGAGTCGACTCGAGCTTTGTGGGAGTCGGCTCGAAGTCGATTACTAAAAATAGAAACATTTTAAGCATTGAAGGGTCGACTCGCGAAAACTAAAGTGTCGGCTCGCGAAAGTTGGGAGTCGACTCGAGGAAAATGGGGAGTCGACTCGAGAAGTGCTCAAAAAACATGGTTTCTGTTGTTTGAGCGGAGTCGGCTCGCACAGACAGGAGTCGGCTCGCAAGGAGTCAGGGGTCGACTCTTGAAAACCAAGGGTCGACTCGAGAAAATCAGACATTTTGGGGAGTCGACTCGGAAACCCTTGAGTCGGCTCGGAGCGATACAAAAATCAGAAAAATGTTCTGATAGACTTTAAAACTTGTCCCAATTAAATTTAAAATATAAATTTGACTTGAATACATTAAATATGACATTTATCATGGATTCAAGACATGTTTCAAGAATTCATCGATTGAATTATAATGTGTAAAAATTCCTTTTTGAAATCTTTTAAGCATAGAGCTTGAAACTCCTATTTCTAATAGATTCAAACTCATTAAATATAACCATTGATAGTTCATTCCTTTCAATTTGAATAAGCTCAAGGTTTTTGATAAATAAACACATTGTATTCTTTAAGGTACTCATGGCTTTTGGAAATCATCAAAATCAATAAAGTTGGGGCAATTATGTTTCAATAATTTCTCAACAGTTCGCGACCAAATGATATACTATGAAAGGGCCATATCACTATCAATTATAGGATGTTGTATATCATATTTGTTGGTTGTCCTCTTAACCAAGGAGTTAGAGACACTGGTATGACATACATGTGAAAGTGTAGGAGTACATTTCACCGAATGTGACTCATTTTCGGATACTCTACTGTCAAGAGTTAATCCGAGAAGATATAGGTATAAGTATCCTTCAGACCTGAAGATCACAACCGATGACTTGCAAGCAACTCATTGTACTTAGGTGCCGGACCACCTGGATTTCTAATCCAGCTATGAAAGGTTACTGGGTGCAGTCAAGTACTTGTGGTAGTCAGTTGTGGATCAAGATAGAATTTGACCTATCCCATTAAAAGGAGAAATGCTTGTGTTTCAATTTAGCAAGACCTTGGCCAAGGCACTTCATGTGAAAGTCACATGATCACTAAAATTAAAATCACTTTATGGATTTGCTGTTTAGAGTTGACAGGCTCTTAAGCCATCCTTAGCATTTGTGGTCAAAAGGATGAATTATATGGTAACTGTTTCTTAGGGTTCTTGGAGTTTGCTCGGCAACTCTTCGACCTATCTGGACGTTGGGTTCTATTGCTAGATGGGCACATCGATTAGCATAGAAAGTTGTTTCTATGCTACCGGCTTAGGTTCGAACCTAAAGAGTCACACGCATAGAAGTTTCCTAGGATGATCTATTTGCTGATCAACGATTAGGAATCGTATATGATTTAATTAATCAATTTGATTGATTGAATTATCTCAATTGGGTTAAGTATAAGTGAATAAGATTCAATTTGGTTTAAGTCTATTAGAAGGACTAATCAATTTCAAATATTGATTTGAAATTAGACTTGATTTGGATTTAAATAGATTCAGGACTAGCCAAATTTGATTTGGGCTAGGACCATGATCTATGTAGGTTCAGTCCAATAAATTCAGATCAGCTTAAATCAAAACCTGAACCCAAACCTCTCGCTTAAGTATCTCACATGATGAGATAACTAAAGTATGAGAGATTAAATTCACATATAGAATTTAATATGTAACATTAATCTTCTCCAAATGATTCTGTTAGAATTCTAAAGTGTTAGAATTTATATGGAATAAATGTACCTCTTTGAATCAACCAGGTGATGGAATTCTAAGTGTTAGAATTCACATCTCTTTGGTTCTCACCGAATGTCGGAATTAAAAAATGCCGCGTCTCCTTGGTTTTTATCGAACGTCGAAATTAACCAAATGCCACATCTCTTTGGTTCGGCGTCTCTTTGGTTTTTACCGAACGGCAGAATTCTAATTGTTAGAATTCAATTGGCTGGCTAAAATGAGACTATAAATAGAGGACATCCCTCACCAGATAAGAACAACACACGTATGTCATGGATTGAAATTCTAAAGAGTTAGAATAGAAAATCCTGGTGATTCTGGTGTTAGCGGAAGCGTGGTGGATCTTAGAGGAAGATTCAAGTGGGAGGATTCAAGATTAGCAAAGTTGTTTTTCCGTGAGCTAGTACTTCCGAGAATCCAATCATTCGGGGCTTCCCGTGGATGATACTAGAGGCTGGACAATTGAACGGCTGCAGAGCACAACTTACTGTTCTTAAGGTAAGTGATTTGATCCCTAGATCTTAAGGCAGGCTTCAAGACGAGTAGTATGACTTCTCATCTTGAAGATCAAGATATGATCTTGATGTTTTTATTTATATGCATAATTTAGATCAAACGATCCTATAGTATAAGGCAAAGATATTATCTTGATGCATGTTAGATAGATTAATATGTTATCTTTAAGTTTACGCATTGATAGTTGTTATCAAATTTTAAAATATGCATAGGAGATTATTTCTTCCCATAAATGGTATTAGAGCATGGTTTCGTCATTGATCTAATTTATTGCATGCAAATTAATGCTCCTATTAATTGTGTAATCAAAGATAAAATAGATCACAAGTCTATTTGGTCATAGATAGATTAAAAATCCAAATTACCCATTCAACTAGGTATTCTGTGACATATTGCTGTGACGTTATGGTTCTTGATGTTTATCAAAAGATAATTTAAATTGATCTTTGGCATCAAACATAGATTACACACACTCTCAAAAGATGTTTTATATTTGATACAAATTGATGTTGTATAAAAGCATGATATTTGCATGTTTAGTATAAAAATATAGATATGAGATATGATGGCATGATGTCTATGTTATGAAACATACAAATATTTATGAGAGTCTTATTTGAATGTCAAATATTTATTCATAATCTTTTTAGATATGATCTAAATATAGGAATTATGAGTAGTTAAATAATGCAACCGATGCATGATTCGAAATATACGACATGAAATAAATTTAATCTTTTGGGTTAGCTAAATCAGGTCCATAAAGGGTTAGACCCTAAGGTTTAAATCAACTGGACTATAAGAGTATTTGATCAAATCTAAATTGATTAGATTAGGTTAAGGATGCTCTAAATCAAACAATAATTGTAGTTGATCATGTCCTTATCTTTGATTAAACCAAATGGATGTAGATTAGGCTCCGTGCTTGAGCATGAATTTCTTAAATGGTCAAATCAAAATTGGTTAACCATTTGAGGACAATGAAAGATTCCTTAATGTCGGCGATGGAAGATTAGTTCCAGTTATGGCACTAGGAGTTCTTGAAATAGTTTTCAATAGAAATGTCATTGTACTAAATGATTATCATTTTTGCCCAACGTTCTTGTTGAACGTAATTTCTGTAGGCCTTCTGGCCAAAAGTCATTATGAAATTTTAATAAAGGATGTTACTTTGAATATCATTATGAATGGAGTCACTGTAATGATTGGGCATTTATCTAATGTCATTTATATATTATCACAGCCTGTAAATGTAGTGTACAAATCAAGTAAGCGCCCTAGAACAACTGATGTCACAGATACTTATCTTTGGCACCATCGACTGGGTCATATCAACAAGAACAGATTAAGCATGTTAACTCAGGAGGGCATCCTTCGAGTTGATGATTGTGAATCATTAACTACCTGTGAATCCTGTCTTCTTGATAAAATGACCAAGTCATTTTTACTGAAAAAGGTGAAAGAGCTAAAGAGTTATTGGGTCTAGTACATACTGATGTATGTGGACCAATGAGCACTTGTGCCAAAGGTGGATATTACTACTTCATTACTTTTACAGACGGCCTTTCTAGGTTTGGTTATGTCTATCTTATGCGACATAAATCTGAGTCATTTGAAATGTTCAAACTATATCATAAAGAAGTAGAAAAACAAACAGAAAAATATATTAAGACCCTTCGATCAGATCGAGGAGGCGAATACCTTTCAAATGACTTTGTAACATATTTAAGGGAGAATGAGATTCTCTCTCAATGGACTCCTCCAGGAACACTGTAGCATAATGGTGTGTCGAAAAGAAGGAATCGAACTTTGTTAGACATGGTTCGGTCCATGATGGGTTTTGCAATCTTGCCAATATCATTTTGGGGATATGCATTAGAATCAACTTGTCATATTCTCAATAAGGTTCTAAGTAAGTCTATTTCTAAAACTCCACATGAGATGTGGTATGGACATAAATCGGTTATCACCTATCTGAGAGTCTGGGGGTGTCCGGCTTATGTGAAATGTACAAAATCAGACAAACTTGAACCCAAATCTGACAAATGTTTTTTTATCGGCTATCTGAAAGAAACCAAAGGATATTACTTCTACAATACTTAAGAACAAAAGTTGTTCATTAGTAATAGAGCAGTTTTTCTTGAAAAGGAGTTCCTTAGTGAAGGAACAAATAGCTCTAATATTGAACTTGAGAAAGTTCATTAAGTAGAAGGAACAACACAAACTAGTGAACCCTTAGAATATGAGTTGATTAGATCAAACTCAAAACCCATTTTAGATGCACCATTAAGGCGATATGGTAGAGTACCACATCAACCGGACAGATACTTAGGTTTCTTGGTCCAGAATGAAGATTATGTTGAGCTCGATGAGAACAACGAGGATCCGATTACCTATATGGATGCTATGCAAAGGACTGACTCTAATAAATGGCTTGATGCCATGAAATCCGAACTTGATTCCATGAAGAAAAATAATGTATGGACATTAGTTGACCCACCCGAAGGGATAAAACTCATAAGATGTAAATGGGTTTTCAAGATGAAAAGAGGCACAGACGGAAAAGTAGAGACCTACAAAGCACGTCTAGTTACCAAGGGGTATCGCCAACATTATGGTATTGACTATGACAAAATATTTTCTCCTGTGGCAATGCTGAAATTTATTCGGATTATGCTAGCTATAGCAGCACACTTCGATTATGAGATTTAGCAGATGGATGTTAAAACCGCTTTTCTAAATGGTAATTTAGATGAACAGGTGTATATGATACAGCCTGAAGGTTTTATATTTGAAGATGAGTCTAAAGTGTGCAGGCTACAGAAGTCCATTTATGGACTTAAGAAAGCATCTAGGAGTTGGAACATATGATTTGATAATGTGATCAAATCTTATGGCTTTATTAAGAATAAAGAAGAACCTTGCATTTATAAATAGGCTAAAGGTTCCGTTATTTTATTTCTTATATTATATGTGGATGATATTCTCTTAATCGGGAATGATGTCCCTGTATTACAAGGAATAAAGACATGGTTATCATCACAATTCTCCATGAAAGATCTGGGAGAAGCATCATACATCCTAGGGATGAAGATCTATAGAGATAGATCTAAGAGGATGCTTGGTTTATTCCAATCTACGTACATTGACACCGTGCTAAAAATGTTTAGCATAGAGAATTCCAAGAAAGGCTATCTTCCAATAGGCCATGGAATTCATCTTTCTAAGAAGGATTGTCCAACAACTCCTAATGAAAGAGAACGTATGAGTTGAACTTCATATGCTTCGGCAGTGGGATCAATTATGTACACCATGACATGTACAAGACCAGATGTGGCATACTCACTAGGAGTAGTGAGTAGATACTAATCTGATCCAGGAGAAAAATATTGGCAAGTTGTTAAGATAATCCTTAAGTATTTGAGAAATACTAAAGACTAGTGGTTAGTATATGGAGAGTCTGATTTAAAACTTGTTGGATATACTGATTCCAGTTTCCAATCAGACCATGATGATAGCAAAAGTATGTCAGGTTTCATGTTTATCCTGAATGGTGGAGCTGTTTGCTGGAAAAGTTCCAAGCAACATACAATGGCAGATTCAGTGTGCGAGGCAGAGTACATTGCTGCATCAGATGTTGCGAAAGAAGCTGTGTGGCTGCGAAAGTTTATCTCCGAGCTTGGAGTGGTACCTTTCATAAATGGATCAGTCCTATTGTACAGTGACATCACTGGTGCCATAGCTCAAGCAAAGGAACCACGAGCACATCAGCGCACCAAGCACATACAGCGTCGGTTTCATCTCATTCGAGAGATTGTAGAACGAGGTGACATAAATCTTCAGAAGATTGATGGAAAGGAAAACCTAGGTGACCCATTTACTAAAGCACTCAGCATTAAGGAGTTTGAAGACTATAAATTGAAGATGGGTATTAGATACTGTAATGAGTGGCTTTAGGCTAAGTGGGGTTTGTTGGGAATTGTATCCTAAAGCCAATCATTTGATGATTGTGCTAATGTAAATTACATATAAATTGATATATTAATAAAAGTTATTTGGCAGTTTATTCATTACAAGAATATCTTCTTAAAACTCCTAATAGTAATGAAGCCCTCAGGATCTTCCTTCACGATAAAGAAGGATTTATCTATGAAGGTCCTCAAAAGAGTTCGCGACCAAATGATATACTATGAAAGGGCCATAGTACTATCAATTATATGACGTTGTATATCATATTTGTTGGCTGTCCTCTTAACCAAGGAGTGTAGAGACACTGTATGACATACAGGTGAAAGTATAGGAGTACATTTCACCGAACGTGACTCATTTTCGGATACTCTGCTGTCAAGAGTTAATCTATGAAGATATAGGTATAAGTATTCTTCAGACCTGAAGATCATAACCGGTGACTTGCAAAAACTCATTGTACTTAGGTGCCGGACCACTTGGATTTCTAATCTAGCTACGAAAGGTTACTAGGTGCAGTCAAGTACTTGTGGTAGTCAGTTGTGGATCAAGATGGAATTTGACCTATCCCGTTAAAAGGAGAAATGCTTGTGTTTCAATTTAGCAAGACCTTGGCCAAGGCACTTCATGTGAAAGTCACATGATCATTAAAATTGAAATCACTTTATGGATTTGCTGTTTAGAGTTGACAGGCTCTTAAGCCATCCTTAGCATTTGTGGTCAAAAGGATGCATTATACGGTAACTGTTTCTTAGGGTTCTTAGAGTTTGCTCGGCAACTCTTTGACCTATCTGAACGTCGGGTTCCATTGCTAGATGAGCACATCGATTAGTATAGAAAGTTATTTATATACTGCCGGCTTAGGTTCGAACCTAGAGAGTCACACGCATAGAAGTTTCCTAGGATGATCTATTTGCTGATCAACGATTGAGAATCGTATATGATTTAATTAATCAATTTGATTGATTGAATTATCTCAATTGGGTTAAGTACAAGTGAATAAGATTCAATTTGGTTTAAGTCTATTAGAAGGACTAATCAATTTCAAATATTGATTTGAAATTAGACTTGATTTGGATTTAAATAGATTCAGGACTAGCCAAATTTGATTCGGGCTAGGACCATGATCTATGTAGGTTCAGTCCATTAAATTCAGATCAGCTTAAATCAAAACTTGAACCCAAACCTCTCGCATAAGTATCTCATATGATGAGATAACTAAGGTCTGAGAGATTAAATTCATATATAATTTAATATGTAACATTAATCTCTTCCAAACGATTCCGTTGGAATTCTAAAGTGTTAGAATTTATATGAATAAATGTGCCTCTTTGAATCAACCAGGCGATGAAATTCTAAGTGTTAGAATTCATATCTCTTTGGTTCTCACCGAACGTCAAAATTAACAAAACACCGCGTCTCCTTGGTTTTTACCGAACGTCGGAATTAACAAACGTCGCATCTCTTTGGTTCGGCGTCTCTTTGGTTTTTGTCGAACGATGGAATTCTAAATGTTAGAATTCAATGGGCTGGCTAAAATGAGACTATAAATAGAGGACATCCCTCACCAGATAAGAACAACACATGGTATGTCGTGGATTGAAATTCTAAAGAGTTAGAGTAGAAAATTCTGGTGATTCTGGTGTTAGCAAAAGTGTGGTAGATCTTGGAGGAAGATTCAAGTAGGAGGATTCAAGATTAGCAAAATTATTTTTTCGCGAGCTAGCACTCCCGGGAATCCGATCATTTGGGGCTTCGCGTGGACGATACTAGAGGCCGGACAATTGAACGGCTGCAGAGCACAACTTATTGTTCTTAAGGTAAGTGATTTGATCCCTAGATCTTAAGGTAGGCTTCAAGACGAGTAGTATGACTTCTCATCTTGAAGATCAAGATATGATCTTGATGTTTTTATTTATATGCATAATTTAGATCAAATGATCCTATAGTATAAGGCAAAGATATGATCTTGATGCATATTAGATAGATTAATATGTAATCTTTAAGTTTTTGCATTGATAGTTGTTATCAAATTTTAAAATATGCATGCCTCGAGATTATTTCTCCCTACAGGAGGCTGGTTGGATCTTCTTGGTCGGTTGAGAGCGGCCAGCACTATCAACTGTGAGCTGAGGAGTTGGTCTCTCCTAATTGTGAGCTGACTTGGTCTTCTTCTTTTGACATGAAGTTTGAAAGTCTTTTCATTGCCATTTGCCAACTTGGAGTTGCCGAGATAGGCTTGAGGTTGCTGAGACTGGCTCGGGAGTTGCTGAGATCGACTCGAGAGTTTTTTGGGCTTGCCCGAGGGTTGCTGAGATCGACCTGAGGGTTGCTGAGATCAACTCGAGGGCTGCTGAGTCTAACCTGAGGGCTGCTGAAATCGACCCGAGGGCGTCCAACGACTGTGAGCCAGGAGGTCTATATCTCCTAACTGTGAGTCGACTGGACTCATCCAATGTGGAATTGAGAATTTGATCTTCATTCTGTAAGAAGACTGGATGATGGAGCAGCATGCATGGAGCTCCTTTGCAAAATGTTTTGGGGAGAGTTTGTCTTCTTTTGCTGATTTGGATACTTCAGCATGTTGGCGACATGCCCCCTAGGAAATTATGTCAACTGGAGGTGAAAGGTACCAGGGCCCTCACTTAGGGGGCTTCATGATTATGGTGCTTGTTGGCGAGCTTTATGATGCTCTTGTTGATGAGCTTGATGGTGCTCTTGTTGGTGAGCTTGATGGTGCTCTTGTTAATGAGCTTGAAGGTACTCTTGCTGATGAGCTTGGTGGTGCTCTTGCTGATAAGCTTGATGGTGCTATTGTGAGGCATAGCGGCGGTGAGTTTCTCAACAAGGAGATCTCATGCCAGTGGAATTATGGCTAGCTTGAGCAGCAACTAGAGAGGGAGCAGAAGCTCTTGGTTGCTGCTATGTGGTAATGAAATATTGCTCTTGCAGCCTTTGGACACTGCCACTAGTGCTTGGACTTGCTGGCAAAGGTGGCAAGCTAATCCGACTGAGTGGATTGAGGTGGTGACGATGGTGGAGCCGGCTTCATGTTGCTTAGCTCATCGTGGGGATTCTTCCGTGCGACTGGTAGAGACCTCTTGGGCTCTTGTCATTATTATCTTTTTTGATTTAGAAAGGATGAGGATCTGCATGCTAGCATTGCTGACAATCTGTGCACTACCCCCTTCCTGGCGTATCAATCTATTGACGCTAGATCACCCACCTTGATAGTCCGCGAGCTTCCGGTCGCCTCCTTCGGTGTGCCAAGGATCTTTCAATGGGCTTCGCTCAATCAGAAGCCTGCAAAAAGTCTCAAGGATCAGATATTCCAGCAGGGAGCCTCCGACGCTCAAATTAGTGCTTTAGGCAATAGCCGTGAGCTTGAGGAATCTCGAATGGCTTGAAAGAAAAGGCTCTGTGTAAGCGTATATGAGTGTGTAGGAGTTGTTGTTGGCTTTTTTTCTCTTACCCATTTTATTGAAGTTTGGAGCCTGTAGCGTGACTGGATGCTAGAATGTGGCTTGCAATAGAATTGATTATCAAAGTGTTTATGGTAAGGTCAGCAACAATAAGGCTTGCCTCTTTGTAGCATGTCAGAGCTGCAAGCCATGTTCCATTCGGTATGGGTAGCTGTAGCTGGTTGATGGGCCAGGTCCCATCAGGAGTGGGTGGCCGCAGCAGAGATAGTGGGTGCCACTTGATTTAGATGGTTACTACAGGTTGCTGCAGGCTTGCAGGGCATGGACGACCATTACGACATTCGCCAGACATGTCCCTCATGTCGCACATCTGTTATCCTGTTTTGGGTCATGAGGAGATGTGCGGAAAGTGGTGAGTAGTGGAGTACTGGAGCCAGGCATGTGGGCCTCATAATGAGTCCTACCTAGGTGGCCACTGGGGCATTGCCTGGGTGGTTGATCACCACCGTTGATTAGATGTCGTCTCTCTAGCCCCATCAGCTTCTCCTCTCAAAGTCATGAACACGTGCATGAACGATCCTTAGGAAGAGCAATTTAAAGCATGGGTAGTCATGACCCCTCCATGTGCATGTCTTATTTCATGTATGGGTGGTACGTTATTGGCTTAGCCTTCGTTGCCTTAGAGGGAGGCTGAGGTTGATGTGAGGCCAAGGCTAACTGACTGAGGCTAAGGCTGACTGGCTAAGGTCGAGTCTGACTTGGCTAAGGCCGAGGCTGACTGCCCGGGTCGAGTTTGACTGGTCGAGTCTGACTCGCCAAGGCCGAGTCTGACTTGTCGAGGCTAAGGCTGACTGGCTAAGGTCGACTCTGACTGATCGAGGCTGACCGGTTGAGGTCGAGGCTGACTTGCTGAGGCCGAGGCTGAGGCTGACTAGCCAAGGCCGACTTGCTGAGGTCGAGGCCGAGGCTGAGGCTGAGGTCGAGACTGATTGGCCGAGGCTTACTTGCCGAGGCCGACTAGAAGGGCTAGAAAGGGCCAACCCAGGTGGTCGACTAGGGGGTCCGGCTCGAGTGCGATCACCATTGCCCATGGGGTTTACTAGCCTCATCAAGATGCAATATGAGTTTGATGCGATGTTCGAGGCATGAATAGTAGGGAAACACCAAAAAAAATGCATGCCCAAATGCAATATGAGTTTGATGCCATGTCAAGGCATCATAACGCCTCTTTGCTTGGCTTCATCTCTTTGCAACAATCAAGAGAGATTTGAGCAACTTCTAATTTTGTGTCTTCATCTTAAACTAAATAAAGTAACAACTTTTATTGCAATTGTGACTTAGTCATTTTTTTAATAATATTTTCTTATTACTTGGCAAATTATGATTAGTATTAATGTAAAATTTTTATTTTTAATTTTTGTAAGATATATTTGCTTGAAATATGGATATTATAGACATATTGCTTCATTGGATGGTTGATGATCTGAAATTTTAGACTTATCTCTTTATTTTCCTAGCTATGAGTTAATGATTGCTAAATATTTTCTATTTAAGATGCAACATACCTTGAGTTTAAAGTATAATAAAAGTTCTTAATGATAAGGATGTTATGAAATTTGTGTACATGCATATTTTGAGATACTAGAGTTTATATTTGTGTTAACAAAGTTATAGTGGATTTAGCTATAGGTTATTCTTGAAATGTTATTCCATAACATGTTCTCTTGTCTAACTAGGGCTGAAACTCATAAGAAGGAAAAATATGATGGCAAAAAAAGACATAAATAAGGATAAACATGTAACATAAAACTTAAATTATCAAATAAATAATAATATTACTTTGAGCTTTGAAACTCAAAATAAATATAAATAATAATAATAAATTCTCTAAATGCATTTGCACTAAAAGGATAACAAGGACCCTGATTTTTTTAATCGAAAGTTTTTCGGCCTTCAAAGTTGGAGTAATTAACTGTCATTAGGAAGGCATAAAATATTAAACAAACATGCTCTTGCATCTTGTATCATTTCAACTGAAATAATTTCGTCGAGATAAAGGATGGTACGGACGTGAGCACCTACCAATGGGTAGAGTGGGGTGGATCCAGCCTGCACATATTTTATGACAAAAAATTTTTTTGTACACTATGCACGTGCAGAAAGATGCACCATCTTTTCTTATTGATCGATGCTGCGTAGGCATAGAACAAAAATATTATTTCTTATATTTGAAGAGATGGCATGTGCGGTGCGAGGAGCCAATAAAAAGAGGATTGCACGATCTTTTCTATTTCGCACGAGGTGTACAAAGAACTTTTTATATATATAAATTGATCACAAGGCAGCCCATCTCATGTGCCGCATGAGAAATTAAGACATGGTAAAAAAATATTTAGTTTGACTGCATATCTGACATACAATGACACTACAGGTCATATGGTAACATTTGGGGCTCACGGTTGATGAGATTTTCATCTGATTTTTTTTAAATCTTCATTATATCAGATAAACTTATAAATAGAAATCCTTAAATATCATTATTGAATATAATAGAAATATATTTATTAGGTTTTGCTCACATATTTCTCAGAGCCAAGCGCCAACGGCTATAGTATATATAAAGTGAACCCATTAAGACTTTTTTTTTTTTTTTGATAAATTCGAGTGTTATATAAAGTGCCCCATCTGGCATTGCTAAAAATGCCTTGAAGCGTAATCTTCTTTGTTGCCAGCTCAGTGCCTAATTAAGAACATTTTCATTTTTTATTAATTTAAAATAAACTAACTTTGGATCCCTCGTATATCTTTTGTTTTAATCGAGAAGGCCTATATTTCATGTGAGCCCAATTAAATGCACAAGAGGAGGGGATTCAAGGTAGAAAAAGAAAAAAGAAAAGCTTGTGGTGTGTCAGCGTGCCAGAAGAGACCATAACGTTCCTTTTTAAACCAGCACTAGCCGTTGAAGGGGGGACGCGCATGCCAACGGGTTGGAAACAAGGAAACTTTTATGAAAGTTCATTGAAGTTCTCTTTCGATGAGATGTCAGACAATAATGACCACCCGGTCTATTCTTCCTGGCATCCCGAGAAAAGAGTGGCTTTTCTCTATCCTATGGACGTCATGAGGAGTGAAGAGGCAGCTAAATGATTAGAAAAAAAAAAAAAAAAACAGATTTCAAAACATTTAAGAATGGCATGGCGGATAAAGAAGATGGAAAGAAAACGAATGCCCTTCCTTTCTATTGAAAGTTTAGGCATCACATTCTAAAGCAATATTTTTTCGGAAACAACATAAAGCAGTTTCATTAATATCTAATCCAACTTTGCCAGCAAATAAAATAAAATAAAAATTATTTCATAGATGTATCTAGATAAAGCTGCCAGAACATGAATTATAGAAATATAGCCTTCAATCATAGAGTCGCAAGCATACAACCTTTGACAACATTCTTATCTTCTTGTAGCCGGAGGAAGGAGAACAACTGGATGGCATTGAACCCCCATTTTTTTTTTTTCTTCTCTGACTGATTAGGTTGATGGTTTGCTGCTTCCCATTAGCTTAAATGCTTACATATATGGAATTTAGGGAAGCTACATCTGCTCTATTCAGTTACGATGACGGATTACTCGCACAGTTGAATTTGGTGGGGATAATGTTAAGGTCAATTTCATCTCATTTCTTTTGTAGCGTAAGCCACAGGCATTGCAGAGGGTCTGCTCATTAATTTTCAATAAAAACCATGCAATAAGAGTATAATAGTTAGAATATATGTTATTAAGAGCACAACGAACTCAAATTGTATTGTTAAACTAGCATTAGATGTTATTTAGTTTTCTCCGTAGCACTTCAAGATATTTATACAATATTTTAAGAGTAAGATACACATGTTAATGAATAAGTTATAAACTTATCATAGCGATGTAGAAAGAATGGAAGATTTGGGAGAAAAAAATCATGCTCAATTTGTAATACAATGAATTGATCAAAATGAAAGTTATTTAAGTATAATTTAATTTTCATTTTTAAATATAAATTTTTGTTTATTCTAAAGTAGACAATGAATAGAAACAGAAGCGTTCAATTCAATTCCCAAAATTCATGAGTGGCAGATAAGAAAATGCTAAAACTTTAAAGAATTAAATTTGCGTTGTTGCCAAAGTGCAAAAATTGTTTTTTTTACTATATATACAACAACAATGCAATGTGTTCTTGTGCAAATTGCATCATTAACTTGTATAAGTACACAAGCCAAAAGATTCCAACATGATGTCTATATTAAATTTAAATATCTTAAGATAAAAAATTCCCGATAATTGAATAAATTGATAGAGATTCATGTCCAAGAAATTTTTTTTGGTTGGGGGGGGGGGTATTGAGGGGCTAGTAAAAATATGAATGAACTAATTAAAAAGATTTACTTTTTTTACCATTAATAACAACAAATAAGATCTATTATATGCAATAGGTGTATCATCAAATTTATTACGATTTAAGAAATTGTTAGAATAAAATAGTAAACAAGACTTATGAATGTCCCTTTTTGATAGACGGTAACAATGATCATGTATTATTCTCTAATCGCATATCACTCCATTTGTAATAATAAAAGAGAAATATATCGATAACGATAAAATCGTATCTAATAATAAAAGAGAAATTTATCGATAACAATAAAATCGTATCTAATTCTCTTGTCACTTATGATCAAACTAGTAATAAGAAAAGTAAATAAAATCCGATAACTTAGATTTTTACCATCAATGACTATAAAATTTTATCAAGATCTTGATCAAATCTAGTAATCTATACCTTTGCAAAGCTTATCAAGATCTTGATCGAATCTATAGTTACTTTTCTTCTCAATTTGAACTTTTCAACAAATAACACTCATGTTGGCAATTTTATTTACACCATAAATCCAAAACACAAATTATGTGTATGAGACACCAAAAAACACCTGCTTTCTTGTTACATCTAAAGAATGAAAGAATCAAAGAAGTATATAACTATAAATATAAAACATGCATCTAGTTTTTGTTATTACCTTCCCATCAGGGCCTTTCCTCCACAGAGGTGTCTTGGCTATCTTACAAAAGCCGCATGTCTTCATAGGAGTTTGCAAGGAAAGGTTTAAATCTAGCCCATCTGCCCAGTATTCTCTCTCCAAACAATTGATCAAGTCCCTCTCAACCAGAGATTTAGAAGAGGAAGAAGAGGAGGCAACAAAATTGTTTTCCATGGTACCTATTATCTAAACTCCTAAAGGACTATTGACTGAAAATAGTATTACTAAAAGAATGGCCGAGAAGAAGGGAAGACAAGGTGGTATTTATAGTAGATTTGTGGAGTAAATGAGATAGAGAGATGAAACACTACTTTTCTTGATGGTCACTAGGGGTCTATATTTTAATTAATTATGCAGCATGAAGAGTGTGTTTATGTTCATGCTTATCAATTTAGTCTAGGAGTAATAAATAGACTCTATTGTTATTATTCGTAAAGGATGTCGCGCGTTACATTTGTGTCAGAACAATAATTCAATAGCAACAAAAATATAAATGAAGGTTACTATTATTATATTTTTTAAAAGGAGTCTAATGATACCATAGAACCACCAATATATCCCCAAGCTAAAGTGGTTGTTGAGTCTTTTGTAATTCACCGAGTGAATGGCAACTAAAACATATTGTGCTAAAAATTATCCTGCTTATTGAACACGTGTGATGGAGTATGAAAGGGACTATTATTGTTTTGCCTAAGCCTTTGAAATATGCAACCATTTATTTGATTTTATTTCATACTATTTTAAGAAACAAAAGCTACAACAAGGTTCATTGCATCTTATAGGATATTTTTTTTATCTTGGAGCCTCTTGAGCACCAAAGCTTTGGAATTAGAAAGGTGAATAGAAAAAGGAAGCTTGCTAGAATGTGATTCGAAAGATCAACTCTGATACATGGCATAACAAATTAAAATATTAATAATTAGAATCAATATTTATATAATAGAGTATCTTTTAATTTTTACAGGCTAGTGACATCAGCTTTCTTACTTTTTTTGTAAGCTCATACGAAGGCAACATTGTTCAACCTTATTATATATATATTTCTTTGATAGGAGTTTGCAAGGAAAGGTTTAAATCTAGCCCATCTACCCAGTATTCTCTCTCCAAACAATTAATCAAGTCCCTCTCAACCAGAGATTTAGAAGAGGAAGAAGAGGAGGCAACAAAATTATTTTCCATGGTACCTATTATCTAAACTCCTAAAGGACTATTGACTGAAAATAATATTACTAATAGAACAGCCGAGAAGAAGGGAAGACAAGGTGGTAATTTATAGTAGCTTTGTGGAGTAAATGAGATAGAGAGATGAAACACTACTTTTCTTGATGGTCACTAGGGGTCTAGATTTTAATTAATTATGGAGCATGAAGAGTGTGTTTATGCTCATGCTTATCTGTTTAGTCTACGAGTAATAAATAGACTCTATTTTTATTATTTGTAAAGGATGTCGTGCGTTACATTTGTGTCAGAACACTAAATCAATAGCAACAAAAATATAAATGAAGGTTACTATTATTATATTTTTCTAAAAGGAGTCTAATGATACCATAGAACCACCAATATAGCCCCAAGCTAAAGTGGTTGTTGAGTCTTTTGTAATTCACCGAGTGAATGGCAACTAAAACATATTGTGCTAAAAATTATCCTGCTTATTGAACACGTGTGATGAAGTATGAAAGGGACTATTATTGTTTTGCCTAAGCCTTTGAAATATGCAACCATTTATTTGATTTTATTTCATACTATTTTAAGAAACAAAAGCTACAACAAGGTTCATTGCATCTTATAGGATATTTTTTATCATCTTGGAGCTTCTTGAGCACCAAAGCTTTGGAATTAGAAAGGTGAATAGAAAAAGGAAGCTTTCTAGAATGTGATTAGAAAGATCAACTTGATACATGGCATAATAAATTAAAATATTAATAATTAGAATCAATATTTATATAAAAGAGTATCTTTTAATATTTACGGGCTAGTGACATCAGCTTTCTTACTTTTTTGTAAGCTCATACAAAGGCAACATTGTTCAACCTTATTCTATATATATTTCTTTGATAGGAGCTTGCAAGGAAAGGTTTAAATCTAGCCCATCTACCCAGTATTCTCTTTCCAAACAATTGATCAAGTCCCTCTCAACCATAGATTTAGAAGAGGAAGAAGAGGAGGCAACAAATTTATTTTCCATGGTACCTATTATCTAAACTCCTAAAGGACTATCGACTGAAAATAGTATTACTAATAGAATAGCCGAGAAGAAGGGAAGACAAGGTGGTAATTTATAGTAGCTTTGTGGAGTAAATGAGATAGAGAGATGAAACACTACTTTTCTTGATGGTCACTAGGGGTCTAGATTTTAATTAATTATGGAGCATGAAGAGTGTGTTTATGCTCATGCTTATCTGTTTAGTCTACGAGTAATAAATAGACTCTATTGTTATTATTTGTAAAGGATGTTGTGCGTTACATTTGTGTCAGAACATTAAATCAATAGCAACAAAAATATAAATGAAGGTTATTATTATTATATTTTTCTAAAAGGAGTCTAATGGTACCATAGAACCACCAATATAGCCCCAAGCTAAAGTGGTTATTGAGTCTTTTGTAATTCACCGAGTGAATGGCAACTAAAACATATTGCGCTAAAAATTATCCTGCTTATTGAACACGTGTGATGGAGTATGAAAGGGACTATTATTGTTTTGCCTAAGCCTTTGAAATATGCAACCATTTATTTGATTTTATTTCATACTATTTTAAGAAACAAAAGCTACAACAAGGTTCATTGCATCTTATAGGATATTTTTTATCATCCTGGAGCCTCTTGAGTACCAAAGCTTTGGAATTAGAAAGGTGAATAGAAAAAGGAAGCTTTCTAGAATGTGATTAGAAAGATCAACTCTGATACATGGCATAACAAATTAAAATATTAATAATTAGAATCAATATTTATATAATAGAGTATCTTTTAATATTTACAGGCTAGTGACATCAGCTTTCTTACTTTTTTTGTAAGCTCATACAAAGGCAACATTGTTCAACCTTATTCTATATATATTTCTTTGATAGGAGTTTGCAAGGAAAGGTTTAAATCTAGCCCATCTACCCAGTATTCTCTCTCCAAACAATTGATCAAGTCCCTCTCAGCCATAGATTTAGAAGAGGAAGAAGAGGAGGCAACAAAATTATTTTCCATGGTACCTATTATCTAAACTCCTAAAGGACTATCGACTGAAAATAGTATTACTAATAGAACAACCGAGAAGAAGGGAAGACAAGGTGGTAATTTATAGTAGCTTTGTGGAGTAAATGAGATAGAGACATGAAACACTACTTTTCTTGATGGTCAAGAGGGGTCTAGATTTTAATTAATTATGGAGCATGAAGAGTGTGTTTATGCTCATGCTTATCTGTTTAGTCTACGAGTAATAAATAGACTCTATTGTTATTATTTGTAAAGGATGTCGTGCGTTACATTTGTGTCAGAACACTAAATCAATAGCAACAAAAATATAAATGAAGGTTACTATTATTATATTTTTCTAAAAGGAGTCTAATGATACCATAGAACCACCAATATAGCCCCAAGCTAAAGTGGTTGTTGAGTCTTTTGTAATTCACCGAGTGAATGGCAACTAAAACATATTGTGCTAAAAATTATCCTGCTTATTGAACACGTGTGATGGAGTATGAAAAGGAATATTATTGTTTTGCCTAAGCCTTTGAAATATGCAACCATTTATTTGATTTTATTTCATACTATTTTAAGAAACAAAAGCATACGACAAGGTTCATTGCATCTTATAGGATATTTTTTATCATCTTGGAGCCTCTGAAGCACCAAAGCTTTGGAATTAGAAATGTGAATAGAAAAAGGAAGCTTTCTAGAATGTGATTAGAAAGATCAACTCTCATACATAGCATAACAAATTAAAATATTAATAATTAGAATCAATATTTATATAATAGAGTATCTTTTAATATTTACAGGCTAGTGACATCAGCTTTTTTTTTTTTTTTTGTAAGCTCATGCAAAGGCAACATTCTTCAACCTTATTCTATATATTTATTTGATGTATATGTTAAAAATGATAATGGAGTGAGATGAAGCGAGGTTGAGAATCTTAATCCCCATTCTTATTTTTCTTAAAAAGTTAATCTTCATCTTCATCCTATCCCATAAATGGGGATTTTTTATTTTCATCCCCACTCCATCTCCATTCTATCTCCATCCCCACCTTACCCTTTTTTTTAATGATGTATATGTGTTTTGAATAAAAATTATAAAATTAATAACATAACTTGAATTTTTTCTGACTAAGTATATTAATAAATTTATATTTATTATTAAAATAATTTTAAATTTTAAATTAACATATAAAGATTAATTATTTTGTATGCATAAAAATATATGTATATATAGTATATTTAAGTAGGAGATCAACTGAACGGATAGAGTGGGATAGATCCTGCACATATGTCGTGATGAGGTCACAAAGCAGCCCATCCCATGTGCACATCTGTTCTACGTTTTCGAGATACAAGCTTATATCGCAATGATAATTTAAACTTAGAGATTCTGCAGGTTTCTAATCCGCACGCTCTTTCTATTAATGATGATAAACTTTTGTATAAGTAAGTTGTTTCTACTCAATAAGCTAAAGGGGTTTTATTACTGATCTATTAAAGGAGAATTTTAGCGAGAGCAACTAAGATTAATTTTATATTTGTTTCTTACAAAGTCAACTTCGCTAGCTAAAATGATTTTATCTTGTAATTTCTTTTAAAAATAGTTCTTTTTATTATTTCTAAAATAAAGCTGTTTTGAACTTATTTATTGAAAAAATGTGATTTTAGCCATGGTGATGATTCTATGCAACTAAATTTAGGAAAAGTCTTTGTGCACCGGAGGCCAGTACACAAAGCGCACACGAACATATAGTTATTGGAAATAAAAATCAGTAAAATAATAAAAAAAATGCCTTTGAATGAGTTGAATTGTTAAATGATAGAACTTAGGTGCGGTGTGCTATGTATATGTGCCCTTTGATTCCCTTCTCTCTCTCTCTCTCTCTCTTTTTCCTTCACACCATCACTTGGTGCTCAAAAAGAGAAAAGAGATAGACAGGACCAAAGGATATGCACATACAGTGCACCGCACTTAAATCCCCTCTTTATCAAATTTGTCAATAGAGTATTGTCTATTAAAACTTATTGACCGTATCCATACAAGAAGGAGACAACCAAAAGGACGTGGAAACAAAACAAAATAACTTTTCATACAAAATTTCTAATGTATTATATTATAATATTATGTTCTATTATTATAATCTTATAATATTGAATATATTATACTAATATGAAATAATATTAGGGTGTAATTAAACATGATGATCCCATTATCTCTATCAACATCATTAAGCTCCCCTATGATTATCCTATTTATTGATTATATAAGTTTATAAAATAATAATCTTTACTATTAACTATAATGCTAAATGTTAACGTTCATTTAGATCATTTTCAAATACTTTGTCCCTTCTGTTTCTTGTAATTTAGTTTCTTTATCTAAACTTGACTAAGTTGGATATTGATTTAAATTTGAGGATGGATATTTCAATTTGTTTAAACATAATTATCTCATTGGTTCTGGTGTTCTATCTAATAGTTTGTATAAATTTAAGCTTGATAATCTTTTTGTTGAGACATTATTGGCCTTGCATCATAATAATGGTAATAAACATGGTTTAGTGAATGTTCAGCTTATATGTGACATAAACGTTTGTCATACATCTAAAGAAAGAATTAAAAGATTAGTAAAAAAAAAAAATCCTTCACGTTTTGAATTTTACTGATCTTGGGATATGTGTGGATTGTATTAAGGAAAAGCACACAAAATACACAATCAAGAAAAATGTTACAAGAAATACATAATTCCTTGAAATTATACACACTGATATATGTGGGCATACTGACAATAATCGTATTTGGTGCATGATTTTGTCCATCGAAGATGTGCACAAAGTCGTTTCCCATACCTTAACAGGAAAAAGTCTTGTGTGGATTGATTGCCGCACGTGTTGATACGTATATGGTGATTCAATAAATTTTATTGTGCATCGCACGTACAAATGATCAATCTACGAAGTTGATACGTACTTACTGCATCGAGGGCAATACAACAAACCTTTTGCTGCCTTACAAATGCCTTAAGGGTAAGCTTGATAACCAAGGCTTCCTTGAAGACAAAATAGATTAATAGGATGCATCAAATTGAGATTGGAGGTTCAGATGTGGACATGTATGCAATCCTGACCACTTTAGGCACTTTGGAGGCATTCGGCTCGCGAAAATCTTTCAATATTCCTAATAATGTGGCAATATCACATTATCATGCTTGATTGAATATATCACCAAAGAAAAAAAAATGATGATATTTAAAACTGGTAATCTCTTATTCCCAAGCAATGAAAATGTTTATGTACTTTTCATTCAAAATTACTCTTTAAAACAAAATATCTTTTATGACACATTTAACATAATATGTCATATTAAAAATTTAATAATTTTTATTACATATATAAATAATAAAAAAATATTATATTAAATTATAAATAATAATTTATTATTTCAATATAATTATATTTATATATTTATTATTATAAAATTTAAGGATAATTATATAAATTTATTTGGGGGTTTTTGCATGAGCCTTTGTAAATTTATTTGGCGTTTTTGTATTCGGCGCATTCTCTTCCTCTTCCCTGTCTCGCATCGGCGATGGCATCGTCTTCCGAGGAAAGGGGAGAAATATCGCAACCACAATGGTCGCAACTCCAGCCAGAGCTCTTGGAGATCATCGCCAAGAAGGCCATCGGCAACATCTCCGATCACATCCGTTTTCGCTCCGTGTGCAGGGCATGGCGGTCCGTCGCGTTCCCGCACCTGGTGAAGCTTCCGCCGCTGCTGATGCTGCCCTACAACACCTCCATCGATGACCGGGCCTTCTTCAGCCTCTCCTCCAAGTCCCTCCTCACCGTCTCCCTCCCTGAAGCCCATGACAAAATGATCCTCACCTCGTCACACGGTTGGCTCGTCTTGTTCGACTCATTGACCGCCCAATTCTCCATGTTCAATCCCGTCACTAGAGCCCAAATCCCCCTCCCTCCCACCACCGATCTCTATCCCGGCTATCGTATAGTGTTACCAGCGTTTGCCTTCTTGTTCTCAGACCCCGATTCAGCCGATGGTGACTGTGTCGTGATCATCGACGGGAATTGTTGGGACATCGTCTTCTGTAGACCGGGGGACGAGGAATGGACGGTGTTCCACACCGATTGGGCTTATCCCCCTGAATCTATTTTCTACCGTCAGGGCCGTTTCTATCTGATAGACATTCAAGGAATATTTTACATCTACAATGCCAATTCTAATCCTTCGAGGCCAGAGATGATCTACAAGATGAAGGCGCCCCTTCGTGGCGTCTTGGCCTTTTTGGAGAAGACTACTGGAGCAGAACTCTTCATGTTCGTCGACAAAAGTTGTTTCTCTAGAGAAACGACGTTGTTGACTATTTTTAAATTAGACATGACCAAGGAGCCGCCTGAATGGTCTCAGGTCAACGACATAGGTGATCGGACACTATTTTGGACGGTGGAACTGACCTCTTCTTTCTATTCTTGGGATTTTCCTGAATACAGAGCCAATTGCATTTATTATTGTGATTCTTATTTCCATTGGCCTGATCCAATGGAGCCTTTAGATCATGAGATAGAGGTGGAGCCTTTAGATCATGAGATAGAGGTGTTCGACATAATGAATCAGAGCTTTGAGTTGTTATCCACCGGTTGGAAGAAGCCTCCATATTATGACATTACGGCGAAGTGGTTTACCCCCAGTCTCAGGAATACGAGGATGTGAGGAATATGAGGATGTGAGCGCAGATTAGAAGATGCCTATTCTTTGTCTGACCCTTTTTTACTTTCACGCTATGTCATTTTGCAAGATGTGCTCTTTTCTACTTTGATTTCCTTTCTCATGATTGTCGCTAATCTTCCACATGAATGCTTACTGTTTGATGCAATGCCTGGATTTAAAAACTGCATTACAAATAACTTTGTCAATAGATGCAAGTTATGATCAATCAGAAGCTTCTTTCTTTTACAGTCTAGGTCTCGCATTTAGAATTGATTTAGATTTGTACTTTTTGGAGATCAATTAATTTCCTCGCATCAGATAATGAAATTTTATTCTAGTTTGAGGAGCCCTTCCGGTCTAATAGATAAGATAAGTTTCTGTAATTTATTAATAGATAAACATAGCTACGATTTGTAATAAATGGATGGAAGTCCTTATGACGTAATATCCATGGTAATTGGATGCTGTACTCTCTACTAATTATTAAGAAAGTGGTTCTGTTAGTATATGTAGACGTAGCCTAAGGTGAGGTTGATGTTCAAGATCTGGCTCTGTTTATGTACTTGTAACTATAGGTTATATTATGAAAGAGTGTAGTTTAAGTACAAGACAGTGAATTCATAACAGAAATTGTCCGTGAGTTCCCTCTAAATATTCATCAGGGAGATGTATATTATTCTGGCTAATGAGAGGAATTTTGATATATTCTATAACTTTCGGTTGACCTCATCTTAAGTTCCAGTGGATGTTGAATTTTAATGCTGGGTGCACGTTTATGAAATAGAATATCTTAAGCTATTTGGGTAGTGGAGGAGTCTTGGTTTTCCTGGGGGTAAGGTTATCGTGCTAAATCTCAAGCAGCTGTCAGGTTGTGCTAGGAATTGTAAACCCTTTAAGGCTATCCTTGTTAAATTCGTAATAATTAGAAGTGTAAGTTTTGGAGAATTCAAGAAATAAGTAAATATTCCAGCATGATATTGATTCGATCCTTGAATAATTTTGGATTATTGGGTCTCAAAGAATTTTCAGGAAGCGGTTATACAAACGGGTGATCACACAATCTAGATTGAGTCAACCCCAATTTATCAGAATACAAAATTATCACTCGGTATCCAGCACCACGGCCCTGAATGATGGGCAACTCAGGCAGCAATCCAGTCAGCCGCTGAATTCGCTTCCCGATAAATGTGCCGAATCTGAACAGCATCAGCCTGGTGAAGCATAAACCGAATGTCACATAACATCGGGTTGGACAAAATAGGAGCGCTCAGATCCTGGCGGAGCCAACGCACCACAGTGATAGAATCACCCTCAATAATAAGCCTGCGAATACCTAGACTGCGTATGGCATAGGAAATACCAGCCCACGCCGCATGCAGTTCAGCAGCCGGCACAGAAAGGTCAAGGATGCCAAAACCGCCAGCCGCAACCAAAGCACCGTCAGGCCCATGGATAAGAAAAGCCGAACCCGCCAGACGACCATGAACACTGCCATCAAAATTGACTTTGACAAACCCTAGTGGAGGGGGTTCCCAAGAGATGAAGACCATACGTCGGTGCACTGCAGGGGCAGCAGGGAACCCAAGATGCTAGAGCTGTCAGAGTCAAAGGCAGACTGATGGAAAATATACTCATCTGAGAGAGAGTGAGCAGTCTGATAATCCGGTGAGGAGGATCAGAAACATCAGAGAAAATTTGACGATTCCGGGATAACCAAAGATGATAAGCAATATAGGCAGCCAAGGAGCTGGAACGACCAAAGTTTCGTCTGGTGTCCCGACGAATCATCGTAATGAAGGAGGTGCAGCACTGAACACTACTCTCACCCCACAGGCTGTAACCGCAATCTGCCATACCAATCTCACTCTGGCACAGGAAAATATAGCATGGTCAACAGTCTCGACCCTAGAACCGCATAGCGGGCAGGTAGGAGAGATCGCCATGCCCCTCCCAGAAAGCAGGGAACACGTAGGAAGGCAATCCCAAGCCATCTTCCAATAAATAGATGAACTCTTGGGTGGATGGGAAGCCTCCAAATCTAGGACCCATCCATCGCATACCCCGACTGAGATCTGTAATCCTGCATGAAGTCCCGGATGGGCGCACGGGTCAAGCAGGACCTCCTTCATAATCTAATATCCGCAGTGTGATCATGGAAAAGAGGGATAGAGAGAATGCGCTGGGAAAGCTCCGCACCAAATAAAGAGTCAATAAGGGGCCATTCCAGGCATTGTGATACTGAATGATAAGGTCAGAGACTCTCATTCCAGTAGGGATGTCAGAACTGACAAAGGTAGGCCATCGAAACAACGGGGAATCAGCCAACCATGCATCCCTAAGGGTATCCACAGAGGTGCCATCACCAATCATCCACGACGTACGTCTAAGAACAGTCGGAGCATGACGACAGACCTCTTTCCAGAAGAAAGAGCCGGTATGAATAGACTGAGGCTGACTCTGGGAGGACCAATCACCGTATTTGGCACGCATGAACGAACTCCATAAGCATCCAGGATCTAGCAAGAATCTCGATGCGTGCCTAGCAATCAACGCCTCTTTTCTGACAATAAGGGAATGAATCCCAAGCCCACCCTCTGATAAGGGCCTGCAAACAAAATCCCAAGCTCGCAAGTGAATCCCATGGCCTTCCTGCATAGAAAATCTCTGAACCATCTCTCTATCCTTCTTAAGCAGGACAACAGAATAGCTGCATTAGAAAGGATATAGAGAGGAAGAGCAGTGAGAACAGATCGGATGAGGTAAGCCTGACCATCATGGAACCCAGAGACTTGCCAACCATCCAGACGATCACGAACACGGCGCTCTAGATCGGTGAAATCCGAGCAGCGTGGCCGCCTTCCCGTAATAGGGACCCCCAGATAAGAAAGGTGATCAGCCTGAGCGGAAATACCCAAAATTTGCATAATGGAATCCCGAATAGAATATTTAGTCTTCGGACTGAAAGATATCATGGATTTAGCATTATTAACTTTCTGACCAGAAGCCCTACAGTAAGACTGGATCACTGAAGCAAAAGCAGAAGCATTGCTGGTAGTAGCCCTCCCCATCAATATGCAATCATCAGCAAACAGCAAATGAGATACGATGGCCCTTGGGGCCCAGGACTGTAAGGATCTAGGAGAGAAGCTTGCTGGGCCTGGTGAAAAGCTCTAGATAAGGCATCCGCAGATAGAATAAATAAGAATGGGGACAGGGGACATCCCTGCCTAAGACCCACCGCAGAGTGGAAGTAGTCCGTCTGACCACCATTAATAATAATAGAGAAGGACGGCCGATGAACACAAGCCCTGATCCAAGCAATAAAAATCTCATCAAACCCAAACTCCTGAAGAGAGCGAAAAAGAAAATCCTAACACACTCTATCATAAGCTCTCTCCATGTCCAGTTTGACAGCCATCAGACACTGGCGACTAGGGGCTCTATGAAGATCATGCATCACCTCTTGAGTTAACAGGACGTTATCAGAAATACACCGACCGGCCAGGAAAGCGCCCTGCTCAAGAGAGATCAGACGAGGAATCACCATCCTGAGCCGAGAGACCAGAAGCCGAGCACACACCTTATATAAGGTCGTACACAGGCTAATAGGCTGAAAGTGGTGCAGCATAGAAGCATCGTGGCATTTCGGCACCAAAGTAACAAGAGTCCTATTCCACTCCAAAGGAATCGACCTGGTCATAAAAACAAGCTAAATAGCCTGCTCAACATCCTGACGCACTATAGTCCAATAATGCCAAAAGAAAGAGGAGGAAACCCATCCGAACCAGGGGCCTTATCGGGGCCAAGGTTCCAAAGGGCCAGCCAAATCTCCTCTGAAGTAATCGGACTGGTAAGGGCCGAATTCTCAGCCGCCGAGACCTTAAAGGGGGATGCCACTGGACACACAGAGGAGCCGTCCCCACAGAGCTCAGTCCACCGAGAACGAAAAACCGAAAAACTGGTCCGAAATTCCCAGAGTGGATTCCTGAACATTCCCCGAATCATCAATAAGCCGCCGGATCCGATTAGCCGCTTGGCGCTTTAAGGTGATCTGGTGGAAGAATCTAGTGTTCTGATCACCCTCCTTGATCCACTGAATCCGGGATCGTTGCCTCCAATAGGTCTCTTACTGACGAAGAAGGGAATGGTGGAGGCCAAGACTGGAACGAAGAGTAGCCAGATCAGAGTCCTGAAGATAGCCAAGACGTCTTCCTTATCCTGAAGAGAAGCAATAACAAACTCCACCTCCTCAACTCGTCTAAAGATGTCACCAACCTCCTCTCGATTCCATCTGGACATCTACGCCTGACAAGTTCCAACCGTGAGACAGGCGATAAGTAGCATTACCTCTGACAGGAATATGCCACACTTGAGAAATAAGGGACCAAGCAGTAGGATAAGAAGTCCAGAATTTCTCAAATTTAAACTGAGCTCGCCGCTGATCATCCACATTAGTAGATATAAGAACAGGGCAGTGATCAGAGGCGATCCTGGTCAGATGAGAGACAGTAGTTGAGGGAAAAAGCTGAAGCCATTTAGCAGTGGCCAAAGCCCTATCCAATCTTTCCCACACTCTGGCAGACCCATGACGATTGTTGCACCAAGTGAATTGAGCCCCCTGAAATCCCAAGTCCAAAAGATTTGCAGAAGCAATGAAAGAACGGAACTCAGAAATGCCCGAAGACTCCACAAACTGCCTACCACTCTTTTTTCATTGGCTCCCGTAATACAGTTGAAATCCCCAGCAATCAGGGAAGGAACACCCTGAGTAAGCACTGACAAGAGCTCGTCCCAGAGAACACGACGGACTCTGAAGTCAGTACTCGCATAGATACCAGAAAGAAGCCAGAGGGCCGACGATCCCTTCGAGATAACCAAAGCCACCTGCTGCCCGCACTGGTGAAAACCCTCAACTCTAATGTAGCAGCACGCCATAAGGCCAAGATGCCACCAGATAAACCATCAGACTCTATAGCATAGGAAGACCACGATCTAGATATCTGTCTCCTGACACGGGCCAAACTCTGCCCTGACAGCCGAGTCTCCAGCAAAACACATATATCACATTTATGAAGTTGCATGAGCCTCCCAAAAAGGAGCGAAACGATGGTTTCAAAGCTCCTCTAACATTCCATATAATAATCTTCATTTAGATCGGGGAGAGCCCACCCGATCCCCAATCATCTCAGTATCAGGAGGACTACTATCAATAGGACCTCCTGCCTGAGTCACCTAGACTTTACTGTCCATATTAACACCGTCCACCTCAACCTGCATGGCCTTCTTGAGTAGACAGACAACATCGTCATGAGAACGATGCTCCGGGGAAGCAACTGTGAAACCTCAGCACATGCACCTGGGGGCTGAACATCCGAAGCTTGGGTCACTAGGGACCCTTGAGCAGCCAGAGCCCCGACCTCCTTCGGCACCTTCAGCGATGCAGAAAAAGTGAAAGTGGGATCCAACCCTTGTTTATCAGCATCATTGATTTTCCCCTTACCTTTAGAGGTTAAAGGACCATCCTCGGATTCGGGGATTCCACCGGACGGGCCCTCTTCAATGGCCCCGGATTAGCTTCCTTCCGAGATTTCGGCCTCCCAGCCCATTTATCAGATCCCAAGAGGGCAAAGGGATTAGCAGAAGTAATGGATGGCTTAGTCTTCAGAGAATTTTCAGGCACCCCATAGCCCTCGGCCAGGACCGGCACAGTGAACAGGGATTGGCACGCACCCTTCACAGCCTGCAACCCCTCCTCCACAGCTTGATTGCCCGAGTCTCCTGCAGGGGGCCCTTGAGTGGAACCCTCCATGTCCACACCCAAACCACCCTGCTGCTCCCTGGAGCTAGCCACAGACCCCTTCGCACCAGAGGTTTGAAACTTCCTGCGAGCCATCTTCTTTGGGAATTTGCCAGCCATCAACAACGTTGGGAGACGACGATGCAGCAGCCTTCTGGAACTTCAAACCCGAGTCCACAGCTGCCGGTTGGGGAGATCTCCGACGCCGAATCGCAGACATCCAGGGTCCATAGAGCAGAAGAAGAAACAGGGGTCTTCACTGAATCAGAGGGACAACCCTCAGCCGGATGCAGAGCACCGCACAAGGTGCAGAATCCTTCAAGATGTTCGAAGACGAATGGCTGCCAGAAGGGAAGTCCTGTACCGTGCACCCTCACCCCCGGCCGCAGTGGCTTCCTCAGGTCTACCTGGACGCAGGCACGGGCGTAACCGTCATGCTTCTTCTCCTTGGTTGCCGAATCAAGGAAGACAAACCTCCTGCAACAGCAAGGATGGAGCTCAATATGGTCTCAGTCAAAATTCCATAGGGAGAGACGGCAGCCGTATCCACAGAAGAGCAGAGGACAACGACGATTCCGATGGGATGAATTCAGGCTTCCAGTCCTCAATTGCTATGACCTGCCCATTTACAACCAGGGATTTCCGAGCACCATCAATTTCGCTGCTGGATCATAGAACCTGAGCAGAACATGACGGTGGGCCAAGCTGATCGGTTCTATCAAACAAGCAACTCCAGCACGTCGAAGCTCCCGCACGATGGCTTCAGCGGAATCCATCGCGATAAGCTCCGAGCGATTACGGCCTTGGATCCCCACTCAGAGATTTCCTCCTCCAATGCCTGGATAGGGGCCTGGACAACATCCGGAAAAAGATGAACAAGCTCGGAAACAGTTGCCGGAGAGGAGACGAAGACACCCACTCAAACCGACTGCCCAGCGTGCGATTCCCTATCTTTCCTCCCTCCTTACTCCCATCCGAGCTCACCGGAATGGCATTCGACGGCGGCACCATCGTCGACAAGAAGCCAAGACCAGCCGAGAAGATCGCCGGAGATCGGACAAGCCGTGCCATAGGCACTAATCTTAAAGCAAACCCAGAGACAGACTTCAAGGAACTAGAATGCACGAACCTTAAAGCAAAACCTTAAACCAAAATAATGAAGCGGTTTGGAATACAATGGAGACCCATGAAGTCACGCTTCCTATTTATAGTGTAATTATAAATTATTTTATAGAAAAAATTATCATTGTAAATTTATTTTCAAATTCAAGTTTTGTTGGATCAGAAATATTTACAATGATATTATCTCATGTGCGATTCATTATTTTTAAGAAATTATCAATATCTTAGAATTATAAATTCTTTGCATTAAATCATTCTGAGTTTCGTAAGTTATATAAGGTTATGTTTGATTTTTTGGCTAATTGATTTCATCTATTAAATTATGCTACATTTGATTTATAACTACTCGATCAAGCAGGAAGCATAAATTATTGAATACACTGTTTAGAATTTTTTTTTATTTTGTTATTATCAATTATGAATAATTGAAATTTTGATTTTTTGTAAATATCTGGATATTCATGAAATTTCTTTTGAAAGTAAATTCTAAGTAAATAAATATTTGTATATGCATATAGACTTTTGGCCAAATTACATATGATATGATGTTGAAGAGCTACACTATAATGATATTTTTGATACGGCATACTCCATATTACTAAATGCGGTCTTGAGCTTACTTTGCAGGCTAAATGCAATCTTGAATCTACTCTGCAAGGCTGAATGCGGTCTCAAGCTTACTCTGCAAGGCTTCAGATNAATCTCCCCTCTATAGTCCGCCAGAACCATCACCGTCCTCGGCCGCCTTCGTCCCGAAGTACCTTGATGCGGACAAATCACCGGTAATGAGTGCCTCCAAATAGGGTGGAGAGGTCGTCTTCCTCCTTCGGAAACTTGCAAGAAGTCCCCGGGCCGGTATTCCCGGCAAGGACCCTCCGATGCTCAAGTTAGTAAAACTTGTCGCTCAGTAGTGTAGTAGAGAGAGAGATCCCGATCCCCTTTTCTGTTAAGCTCGGGGTCCTTTTATACCTGTCTGGGAGGTTCCTTTTTTTTGTCCTCTTTCGAACGTCGAATCTTCCTCGTTAGGATAAGCTCCTTCAAACGGTAAGTGGTTAAGCCGTTGCTGGATGGGGGCCGCTTTGGCGGTAACTCCGGGCTGCTAGCACTTGCCTGTGATTTCGATGAGCGAGGTATACGGTAACAGATCTCGAATCTTGGGATTGTTACCTGAGGTGGGTCATAGTGTATGCAGGAAAGGTACCAATTAGGGCTGGAGCCAAAGGCCGGAGCCGTCGCTGGAGGCTGGAGCCAAAGGCCGGAGCCATTGCTGGAGGTCGGAGCCGGAGCCGTCATTGGAGGCCAGAGCCAAAGGCCGAGCCATCGCTGAAGGCCGGAGCAAAAGGCCGGAGCCGTCGCTGGAGGCTGGAGCCAAAGGCCGGAGCCGTCGCTGGAGGTCGGAGCCAATGGCAGGAGCCAAAGGCCAGAGCCATTGCTAGAGGCCGGAGCCAAGGCTGGAGCCAAAGGCCGGAGCCGTCACTGGAGGCCAAAGCCATACTGGAGGCCGTAGCCAAAGGCCGGAGCCGTCGCTGGAGGTCGGAGCCAAAGGCAGGAGGCCGTCGCTGGAGGCCAGAGCCAAGATTCCATCTCTGGGATTAGCTATCATATCATTATTTCCAGAAATCGCGCAAAAGGTTATAACACCACCCAGAGGATATGGTCAGCCGTATCATATGCCCCCCCGCCCCTGAGATGAGTGAGCGCATAATCACCAGTGAAAGGGGTGTTAATATCCACTGGGCGCTGACTTTCATGCCATCATTTCGTCCGTTCGGGCTGTTGGGATTGGGGAAGATTTTCCTCGAGTAATGAGTGTAAAAAGGCGAGCATCATCATTGCGGTAAGGCCACGGCCATCTTTCTATTGGTGAAGCTCTTCGTGTTTTTCGCACCGGTAGGCCGCCAAAGCGACTTCCATTTGAAGGTAGACACATGGCCAGACCAGACGGCCGCTTGATGATTTGAAATGGGACTATAAAAAGAAAAATGGTCCTTATCTTTCCATTCCTCTTTTCTTACGTTACATCTTCCTCCCCTGAGTCTGCAAGCGTCCATCCACCTCCCATGTCTGTCTCTCCTCGTTCTCCTTCAAGCTTTCCAGGTTAGTTTCCATGGCTTCCTCGTCCTCTTGTTCTATTTTCAATTCCGATGGTCGACTCCTTCTCAACCTTCCGCTTCCTTACCAAGCCAATGGTCCACCCCATCCTCCGACCACTCCTCGCCGGAGCGGCGGCCGGTCAGACGCCCCGCAGCCGGGAGTCATCTGACCGTCGGACGACCTCCACCCAGAGCCGTCCGACAGCTGCTGGTCCCCAGGCGCTGTCAAGAAGTCCCCGAGGGGACTGCTTCTACTATGTCTGCTCAAGACATAGTAAACCTAAGGCCAAGTATAGTTTTCGCCAAACCTACGTCCGTCCTACCCCACTCCTGATGACAGGGTAACTTCTTCCCGTCTGGAAGAGTTGCCTTGTACGGAGCCTTCTTTAAGGCAGGACTTCGATTACCTATCCTCCCTTTCATCCTTAACCTTCTGGACCGATATTCTTTAACGCCTTACCAACTAGTTCCTAACTCGATCCGAACCATCGTTGGCTTTCTGGTTCTCTGTCACCTACAAGGCATAGAGGCCAGTATCTCCTTATTCCGCAGTTTTTATACCCTTCGCAAACATCAGGTTGGTGGTCCTTTACTCCTAGACCCACTAGGATCCTTAAATTGTACCTTCCCACCTCCGTTAAAGGATGGAAGGATAAGTTCTTTTTTGCTGATATCGAAGGGGTGAATGGAAGCTGGGGGACACCCAACACTGATGCCAATTGGGATTCCTCTATCCTCCCAAGGGATCGAATGGCATTCGGGCAACTTCTGACTGCCGATGTCCCTCGATCAATAAGCTTCTGGTCGATGAAAACCTTCGTCTCGCCGGCCTAATCCCTTCTGGTGGTGAGCACTTGATTACTCACCTTTTTCCTTCTTTCTTCCCCTCTTTTTTTTTTACTCATCTCTTGTTTTTTATAGGGATGATGCCATCGCTTCGCGAGCTCAGGTAGGCGGTTACCAAGAAGAGGAAGGCAACGGGGAACGAGCCCCCCACTGAAAGAGGGTCGTCACCAAGATTCCAAGGAGGGCCGACGCGGGGAAGGCCGATGCTGGAGGGGCCAGAGTTGTGAAGCCCCTGCGCGCTAAGGTTTTGAAGAGGGCCGACGCTGGAAGGGCCGACGCTGGGGGGTGATGCTGGAAAGGCCAAAGTTGTGGATCCCCCGTGCGTGCGTGAGGCGGCCAGAGCCCAAGCCGATGAGCCCGCCAGGAAAGACACGGTAAGGGCCGAGGCCAGCGAGGAATCGGGCGGAGCCAAGCAGGAAGAAAAGAATCACCTTCAGTTCCGGCTCCCCCTCTTGTCATTCTGCTCGATCCTTCTTCGAGCAGGTCGCAAAAGCACCGTCACCCCCGCCCGAAGCCATGGAGACGGAGCCAGTCCTTGCAACAATAAGGCCAACTCCAGCAGTTACCATGCCCCCCAAAGGGGCAACAACCGAAGCGCCTCCACCAGCCAAGGGGCCGGAGGCAGCAGATCGGAGATGGAGTCCTCCCCACGGCCCCCGTGTCAGTGGAAAGAAGGGCATCGACCCTTCCTTCCAATCACTTTTGGCGAACCACAGCTGCTGGGCCAAGCGGGCATTGGACGAAGCATCTGTGGTAGAGGTGCAGGAGTTTCTCTGGCATCAGGGGAGGGCCACCTTCTTCTGCGAGGCATCCGTGGCATACCTTTGGGTGAGCTTTTCCCTGTTAACCTTTTTGCCTTTGTTTTTTTTTTTTTTTTTAAATTAACACTCCGTCCAAGAGCTGAACTCTTTGATTGCCATGAGGGACCTTTGGACCCTGAGTGATGCTGCCCTTGACCAGTCGCGGGAGGAGATGCTATCACTCCAGGCTGGGGCAGAAAAGGCAAAGATGGCCTTGGAGGATACCCGGGCCACTTTAAAGGGCGAAGTCAAAGCCATCCAGCTAAGAGCTGAGAAGGCAGAGTACGCGCTGGAAGTTACCCAGCGTCAGGCGGCCAACGAGCTGGATAATGCCCAGGCGGCCGAAGAGAAGCAAAGAATGGACGAGGAGAGACTGGAGGCAGTGGAATCAGAAATGTGCATTTTGAAGAACCGATTGCATTCCACCTCCATTGAAATAGATGCAGCCAAAAGGTCGCCCGCCAGTCCGACGCCAAGATTGCCGACTTGGAGGCGGCGATGACCGAAGCCAAGAGGGAGGCCGCCGAGGCCGATAAAAAGGTCACGGAGGCCGAGCGGAAAACCTTCGAGGCGGAGAAAAGAGCTGCAGAGGCCGTAGAGGATTTCAGGAAGTCTAAAGCCTTTGGTAAGGAATTAGCCAAATCGATGACATTCGCTTACGAGGCCGGCTTCCAGGACTACAAGGAAAAAATCCAGAACTCTACGACCTTGAGGGGATTGAAGGGTTGGAGCCAGATGAAGTCCCGGAAGATGACGATCCAGCCCCAAATGACCCTTAGTTTTTTTTTATTGTATTGCTCCAAGTCCGACTCAGATCGGCAATTTTGTAAACTTTTAGCCATCAATAAATATTTTGATTCTCAACACGTCTTTGGTCATAATTAGTTTTGCTTGTGTGAGTTATCGCGAATCAACAACCAATGGCCGAAGAGCACTATTTCTATATGTTAGGAAACTGATGCGGGATCAATTTCGGTTGCAGAGACGAAAGTTGAACTGTAGGTAGTATACAACCCCGCTCGTGCCGGCGCGAAGTCATGGAATGCCTAATGCCTCGCTAGATATGTCGCGCAGAATGGGACTATGCGCCAACACGCTGTCCCTAAGTGCCGACGTGGGCCAGGCTTTGGTGCCAACGCGAGCCGGGCCTAATTGCCAACGGAGCCAGTCTTTGGTGCCAGCGTGGAGCCGATCTTTGGTGCTGATGCAGAGCCAGTCTTTGGTGCCGATACAGAGCCGATTTTTGGTGCGGCGCGGAGCGGTCTTTAGTGCAAAGCATGATCACTCAAAAACAATACAAACATTTTGAACAGAAATCTATAAAGTAGGTTCAAATTAATGAAGTTAGCACATTACTGATAATACCGGCATAAATTATCGGCGTTCCAAGTGCAAGGAAGCGGTTTCCCGTCTAGCTCTTCAACTTTGTATGCCCCGTGATGAAGTACCTCCTTGACACGGTATGGTCCTTCCCATTTCGGTGCCAGCTTGCCCCCCTCTGTCGGCTTTGATACTTCAGCTCGTCGCAGAACGAGATCTCCAGGGCAGAACGTCTTGGACCGTACTCGAGCATTGTAGTATTTGGCTGCTCACTGACGGAAAGCCACCATGCGAAGTTGCGTCTGGTCTCGCAATTCTTCCACTAAATCTATATCGGCCCGCAGCTAATTTGGTTGCTCTCTTCGTGGTATAACTCTGTCCGGGGACTGGGGACTCCTATCTCCACCGGAATGACTACCTCGGTCCCAAAGGCCAGGCTGAAAGGAGTTTCCCCGGTGGGGGCTCGTGGCGTCGTGTGGTATGCCCATAATACACTGGGGAGTTCCTCCACCCAATGCCCTTTGCAGCCATCTAGCCGGGCCCTAAGCCCTTGGAGGATAATGCGGTTGGTCACCTCGGCTACGCCGTTGGTCTGGGGGTGCCTCACAGAGGTGAATCGTTGATGGATGCCCAGATCGATGCAGAATTTCGGAAGGCCGTGTTGTCAAACTATCAGCCGTTATCAGTAACGAGGGTGTGCGGCAGCCCGAACCAGCACATGATAGACTTCTAGAAGAAAGACCTTACTTTGCCCTCGGTGATCTTAGCGAGAGCCTCCGCCTCGATCCACTTGGTGAAATGGTCAACTGCTACCACTAAGAACTTGCATTTCTGGAGGCTGGAGGGAATGGTCCCAGGATGTCCATACCCCACTGGGCGAAGGGCCAGGGTGCGGCCAGGGGGGTTAGCTGAGATGCCGATTGATGTTGAATGTTAGCATAGCGCTGGCAGCTGTCACACCTCTTAACAAGTTCGGACGCATCCTCCTTCATTGTCAGCCAGTAATATCCCTGCCGTAGGGCTTTGTATGCGAGAGCTCTGCCCCCCAGATGGCTTCCACATATACCTTTATATATCTCTCGCAGGATATAATCTGCTTCTGTGGAGCCAACACATCTGAGAACTGGGTATGAGAACGACCTTCGATAAAGTTTTCCCTCTATTATGAAAAACTTCAGGGTCCATCTTTTGAGTTTCTTGGCCTTGGCAGGGTCTTCTGGGAGGGTACCATTGGTAAGGTACGGACATAAGCATCCATCCAGGAAGGCTCCTGCTCAACTTGCAGAGTTTCTCTTGTTATGTCAATACTCGGGGCTTTCAGGTGCTCTACATAAGCTATTCCCAGCATCCCATCAGTTGAGGTGGCAAGATGGGATAAAGCGTCGGCTCTAGCATTCTCCCCTCGAGGGATGTAGCTAACATTAAAGTAAGCTAAGAGAGAAGCTTGCAACTGCACCATACTTAAATAGCGGGACATGATGGGATCCCTTGCTTCATACTCCCCTGCGATTTGGCCAGCGACCAGTTGGGAGTCAGTGAATGCCCTAAGGCTTTACCCCGAGCTCTTAAGCTAATCTTATCCAGACAGCAGAGCTTCATATTCCGCCTGATTATTGGTGGCTGGAAAGAGGAAGCGGAGTGCGCACTCGGTTACAACTCCGTCCGAGTTGGCCAGGATGAGGCCTGCTCGCTCCCTTGAGAATTTGACGCCCCGTCTACATGAAGGACCCATTCATCATCTCTGGTTCCGAGAGGCGAGGGGTTTGCAGAGGGCTCTTCGGGTTGCTCCTCTCCCCAGGTGCACTCGACCAAAAAATCCACCAGGACTTGAGATTTCATGGCCGATCGAGGGCGGAAAGATAGATTGAATTCCCCAAACTTGAGCCCACCTTGCCAATCGACCCGAAGTATCCGGGCGAGCGAGAATTGTCTTTAGAGGTTGGTCTGTGATCACCGCGATCGGGTGGGCTTGGAAGTATGGCCGCAAGCGCTGGGCAGACACGATTAACGCAAAGATAGTCTTCTCAATCTTCGAGTACCTGGTCTCCGCATCGTGGAGCACCTTGCTTGTGTAATACACCGGCTTTTACATGCCATTGGTGTCCACGCAGACCAAAATAGAACTAACAGCCTCGGGAGAAGCCGCAAGGTACAGAAGGAGTTCTTCTCCACCTGTTGGCTTGGATAGCAGTGGTGGGGTAGATAAGAATTCCTTTAGCCCCTCGAACGCCTTCTGATATTCTTTTGTCCATTCGAATCCATTGGCCTTGTGGAGCGCCTTAAAGAAAGGTAGGCACCTCTCAGCGGACTTGGATAGGAAATGGCTCAAGGCGGCCACCCTTCCCGTCAGGCACTGTATTTCCTTCTTGTTGGTGGGAGACCTCATGTCCAGGATGGCTTGAACTTTATCCGGGTTTGCCTCGATCCCCTACCGGGTCACCATGAAACCCAAGAACTTTCGGCGTCACCCCAAATGCACACTTGCATGGGTTCAGCCTCATCTGGTACGATAAAGGTTGTCAAAAGTCTCCGTTAGGTCAGTGATATGGTTGGTGGCATGGACACTTTTTGTCAGCATGTCATCCATGTACACCTACATGTTGCGTCCTATCTGGTCTTCGAAGACTTTATTCATTAACCTTTGGTAGGTGGCTCCCGCGTTTTTTAGCCCAAATGGCATTACCTTGTAGCAGTACAGCCCCTTCTCAGTTATGAAGGAGGTAGCTTCCTTATCCACCGGGTTCATCCTGATCTGGTTGTACCCAGAGAAAGCATCCATGAAGCTAAGGACCTCATGGCCGGATGTAGCGTCTACCAGTTGATCGATCCGGGGCAGGGGAAAGCTGTCCTTGGGGCATGCTTTATTGAAATCGGTGAAGTCCACACATCCTCCAGCTTCCATTAGTCTTACGGACCATCACCACGTTGGCCAACCATTCGGGGTAATGAACTTCTCGAATATGGCCTGCAGCCATCAACTTGCGAACTTCCTCATCGATAGCTTTCTGTCTGTCCGGAGCGAAGCTCCTTTTCTTCTGTCGGACCGGCCGACACTCTGGCCTGAGGTTGAGCCGATGGGTGATCACCTCCTAGGGACGCCCGGCATGTCTGAGGATGACCATGCAAAGACGTCGGCGTTGGCACGCAGGAAAGTGAGAAGTCGATCGTGTGCCTCCTCCGGAAGTAATGCCCCAACCTGGACGGTCCTTGCCGGGTCATCCCCTAAGGGGAGGGTCAGGAGGTTCTCGGCTGGTTCTCCCCTCCTTCCCAGCTCTCGGGGGTCGAGTGGCTCAGAGGCTATTGCCGACGCTGCCTCCAGTGGACTAGGAGACAAGTGATAGCAAAGCGGTGGCGGGCTTTGCTCTCCTTTCATTTCTCCGACTCCTTCGTCGGTGGGGAATCTTACCAATAATCTCTTAGTGGAGATCACAACATCTAGCAAATTCAATCCTGGTCTTCCCAATATAGCGTTATAAGCCAGCGGGACCCGGACCACCAGAAAATTTATGACCACCGTACTTTGACACGGAGGGGTTCCAGCCATGACAGGAAGGGCAATCTCCCCTTCAACGCTCACAGAGTCCCCAGTAAAGCCCATTAGAGGCATGGTGATGGGTCGGAGGGAAGACTTCAACAGGTTCATCCGAACAAAAGCTTCGTAGCTCAAAACATCCATCGAACTCCCACTATCAACTAAAATTCTTTTTACAATGTTTGGCTATGGTCATGGGCACAACGACCCTGTCGTCGTGCTTATTAACTAGCCCATCTAAATCCCTTCCAAAGAAAGGAATTACAGAGTCTATTCCCTCTCGCTATCTTTTTGAACCACCACCTGCCCCCCAGGAAATCATAGCTATGGTCTTCTCTATAGGAGCATTGTCCATGCCGGTCTGAAGTGTCGGAGGCACCGATGGACCTGGAGTAGGAAGGTTTCCCCTTCAAACGAATTTGCCCAAGTGACCCTGCTGGACAAGCTCTTCGATGGCTTTCTTCAGATGGCGGCAGTCCTAGTGTCATGACCATAATCTCGGTGGTACCGGCAGTAAAGTTTTTTATTGCGGGGTCCCCGACTTCAAGGGGGTCGAACGCTTGAAGTAAGGTTCCTCCTCGATTTCTAGTAGGATGTGAGATATCAGAGCCATGAGGGGAGTAAATTGCTCCTTAGGAATAAGCGTCTGTGGCCGGTGATCTGGGCGGTGAGGAGGCTCAGGCTTCCGGGGTCGTGCTCTGGCATGCTTAGTAGGCGGTGGTTTCTTGTTGCGATTCTTGTCAGCTTCCCTCCTGGAAGAATCCGCCTCGTCAGCATGGATGTATTTCTGCGCTCGGCTCAGAAGCTCGGCATAAGAAATCGGAGGCTTCTTGTCTAGGGAATAGGGAACCTAGAGGGACGAAGTCCTCGCTTTAATGCCAAAGTGGCTACAGAATCATCCAGGTTATATACCTCCAATGCTGCCTCCTTGAACCGAGCAACAAAGTCCTTCAGGGTCTCGCCACTCCTTTGCTGGACAGCGAATAAGCTATCAGCCACTCATGGGATCTTCCGGCATGCATCAAAGTGGGCCAGGAAAGATCGCTCGAGCTGTCGAAATGAATTGATGCTGCGCGGCGAGCCGAGAATACCATGCACGTGCCGCCTTGCGAAGGGTGGCCGAAAAGTCGACACATAGAAGGGAGTCGTCGCTCCCTGGACCTGCATGAGGACCTTGTAGCTCTCCAGGTGGTCCAGTGGGTCCGTTGTGCCATCGTATGGGTCCAGCTGGGGGAGACGAAATGGGGTGGGACCGGTTCCTCCATGATGCACCGGGAANACTGACTTGAGCATCGGAGGGTCCCCGCCGGAATCTCCGGCCCCCGGGACTTGCTTGCAGGCGCGAGGAGCTCGTTGGAGGAGGCGACCGGACGCTCGAGGCCGGCTAAGCTCCTCCAACCGTTGATGATACTCATCGAGCCATTGTTCGGTCCGACGGGTTGTCTTCCTATTGACATTGTCTTTAGATGAGTCAGAAGATGAAGTCGATGAAGACCGCCGACGTAAGGAGTGCACTCGTCTGGGTTCCTTCTCGTCCGGCCGTCGATGGGAATGACCGGAATGATGGGAAAGAGACCGCCGTCGCTTTGAGGCCTCTCGTCGACGAGGCTTAGGAGGTGAGTGACGAGAGGCCTCAGGTGGAGTCCTGCCTTGATGAGACTGAATTATTCCGCGCACCCCTTCGCCGGATGGAGAGGGTTGAGGTGCAGCAGCAAAGCAGTGTTCCTGCAGTCCCCGTACCACTGTCATCAGGTCTTGGACCTGGTGAGCCAGAACCTCAATCCGGTCAGGCTGGCTCATCTGAGCGGGGGGCAGAACACAGAGGTTGGCCTCCGATTGCTCAGCCCGCGGAATAAATATGTGTGTATATATATGTGTATATAAATATATACATATACACTGTATATATATTGTTGGCCCAGATGGCAACCCAAGAGGGGGGGGGGTGAATTGGGTTCTTAAAAATTTAAGACTTTTTAACTTTAATTGATTAGTTAGCAAGATGTGCAAGTGAGATAACTAATAATGAACAAGCAGTTAATAAAGAGAGATAGAGATAGAGAAAATAGGCACGGCAAACACAAGCAATTTTATAGTGGTTCGGCGCAACCAGCACCTACGTCCACTCCCAAGATTCACTTGGGTCCACACTATAATCTCTCTAGATTACAGCCGAGTTGTTTTCCAAGCTCACAACTCAAACTTGTTGTTTTACCGGGTGCACAACGAACCCAGCTGGTTTTAACTCGGGCTTACCAGCACAAAACCCTACACGTTGTTTTTCTAGGGCTCACAACTAACCCAACACAAGCACTCCGGCTTGCAACGAGGTATACCAACCTCCACTAATTCAATCCACTGATTGAATCAGCAAAATAATAAAGATAGTGTTTGAACAATAAGTGCTCCCCTTGAGCAATATACAAATTAAGTACAAAATATAAAGGTTAGAAAAGCCTGATAATTTTGCAGATGGTAGATGCTTGGGCTTTCTCCTTCTTCTCTTCAACTCCTCTAGAAGTGTTGAATCACGCCTCAGCTAGATTCTTGACCGTTGAAGACTTTGGAGTTGAGATGAAGCTTTTTCCTCTTTTGAAAATCCGCGATTTGACCTTTGAAACGCACTTGGATTTTCTTCTGGCTTTTGTGGAATGATGAGAAGGAGTAGACGAACTTTCACTTGGATTTCACTCCTTTTGAAACACTCCTCTTTGAGCTAAAAGATTTTTCCAATATGCTCTGTTTTTCCCTCTTTTCAAATGATATTCTTTTCTCTCTTTTTGATTTTCTCTGGGTTGTTTTGATTTGAAAAGAACTCCTCTATTTATAGAATCTGCAAAAATATATCCGTTAGACAAGGAAAAATAGCCGTTATTCAAAAATCTTACCGTTGGGGCTGATGTGTCATCGTTAAAAATCGCGCCCAGAATTCGTGGAGTCGACTCGAGCTCTGAGGGAGTCGGCTCGAGGTCGATTACCAAAAATAGAAACATTTTAACCATTGAGGGGTCGACTCGCGAAAACATAAGTGTCGGCTCCTGAAAGTCGGGAGTCGACTCGAGGAAAATGGGGAGTCGACTCGAGAAGTGCTCAAAAATGGGTTCTGTTGTTTGAGCGGAGTCGGCTCGCACAGACAGGAGTCGGCTCGCAAGAATTCAGGGGTCGACTCTTGAAAACCAAGGGTCGACTCGAAACAGAAACAGCAATTGGGGAGTCGACTCGGAAACCCTTGAGTCGGCTCGGGACCGATACAAAAATCAGAAAAATGTTCTGATTGACTTTAAAACTTGTCCCAATTAAATTTAAAATATAATTTGACTTGAATTAAATATGACATTAACATGGATTCAAGACATGTTTCAAGAATTCATCGATTGAAATATATTATGTAAAATTCCTTTTGAATTCATACTTGAAACTTCTTTTCTAATTGATTCAAAATTGAATTAACCATTTAAGTTCATTTTTCAATTTGAATAAGCTCAAGGTTTTTGATAAATAAACTCATTGTTTTCTTTAAAATACTCATGGCTTTTGGAAATCATCAAAATCAATAAAGTTGGGGCAATTATGTTTCAATAATTTCTCAACAATCTCCCCCTTTTTGATGATGACAAAAACATTGAGTATATGCATTATAAATTGAAAATTTGTGATTCCAAAATCAACTTTTGTGTTCATGGAAAGGCTCCCCCTCAATGAGGTAGCTCCCCCTATGAACCTTAATTAAAAAAATTTTTAAATTAAAAACTTAAGCCAAATAACCTTTTTCTTATTTAATTCTCCCCCTTATTTAATTAGGGCAATTAAAAAGATGATGCAATATACGATTAATTCATATAAATCTCTCCCCCTTTTTTGTAATCAACAAAAAGGTTGAGATGCATCAGAGCATCAATTGATTAATTCATTCGAATTCATTCAGCATTTAAGTTATCAATTGAGTATTGAGATATTCAAAATTATATCAAATTAAACATAAGCATTCAAAGATATTCAAGGGTACTCATAATTGAAATGAACATAACTTTTCTCATTACTTAAAAGTACATCAAATTACATCAAAATGTAAACAAGTCATGGAAAAATTTAAAAACTTAGATTCATCAAAGTTCAAATACATTCATATTAAAGCAAAATTTCCTTACAATCTTCTTACAACTAAGATTTCTTCATTTGCTTGAAATTTAAGTGTTCATCTCCATGTTTTGAGATTTGTTAAAGTCATTCAACTTGAATTTGCAAGCTGATATTCTTCTTAACTGATTGGTTCATCCATTGGATCCATCAGCTATCCTTAAGTCTTTCAAAGATATTCTTAAATTTTCACTTAAGGAACCAGATGAGTAAATAGAGAATGAAAATAAGTCAATCTTGAAATGATATGCTTCTTTTAAGTTCATAATACTTCTCATTAATTCCTTTCATCTTTTTTGATCATCAAACTCAGACAATAAAGATCGAAGTTGATCTAACTGTATCAGAAAAACTCACAGAAAGATGAAGACTGAGGTGGAGGAGAATAAGCATAGGTCCTGCCTCAGAGGTCCAGCAATAGAGGTCCAACCTGACCTCAGGCTCCAATGTCTCAACTCTGTCCTCTGCATCTAAATCATCTTGACCTTTTCTTATCCAATTCCATTTTTCTTGAAGCCCATGCGATGAATGTAGCCAAAGTATATAATCTGTATGTCTTAAATTCTTCTTGGCTCACTATCACTAAACACAATCCCTTGGCTTCTGAAATAATTTAGTCAAACCATGCCATAGGGAAGCAGGATTTCCTCTTCTTCCACAATCATATACCAAAAATCATCCTAGGTAAGTTGATTGGTTTCCCAGAAACTGCATCCATGACAAAATATCTCTTCAGAACATAGTCAAACCGGCCTGTCTTGGGAAATAGAATCCTGCTGCAAATATTGTGAGAATCTTAATTCCAATGGCAGTTGACTAGCAAAGACTTCTTCAAATCCCTCAAAGTTTCGGTTCAATAATCGGTGAGGCAGGAGACCTATCTTCTGGGCAAATGTAGAGGTCCAGATAGGGTAACTTCAATAGTTAGAAAGAATGAGGAGTAACATTCAAAACTCCTCTAACTTGCTACCAACCATCATCTCCTCTAGACAAATTTCTGTAAAACTCTTTGACCAAGCAGGGTAGGTAGGACATCCAAAGAACAAATATTCTCAAACCCATCTCTAACTGTGCCTACCAATGATAATCCCTCATTCTCAAACAATTCGAAATCACTTTCCTTCCAGTGGTAAATCCTACTGGCTAGAAGATCTACCTGGGGTAGAGACAGTGGAGCAGGAGGATCACTAGCCGAAGGGAAGAGAGAAGATCCGGACGGCTCGCGGACGGGTCGTCGACGGTCCTTCTTCTTTTCACCCGGCACCACTAGCTTGCTCCTCGGGTTTTGGGGCCATTGATTCAAGGTGGAATGATTGTTCAAGGTTTTTGGAAGATTTGGAAAGTTTGGAAGGTTTTGGATGAAATTGTCCGTCGGGTCGACTCGTGCCCTAAATAAATCGACTGGGACCACGTCGAGTCGACTCGCGCAAAGTGTGGAGTCGGCTCGCGACAAGTCACAGAGCACGGACACGATCTCGAGTCGACTCGCTCAGAGGAGGGGTCGACTCCTGAGTTTCAGCAGAAACTCGAGTCGACTCCGAAACTCTCGAGTCGGCTCCCGGACAAATTCAGAGAAAAATTAGATTGAGATTCAGAGAATCCGAAATAAGTCCCAAATTTGATCTTTGAGTATGATTAAAAATCATGGACTTTGAGAGATCAAATTGATATGAGTTCTAGATAAAATTTCCTTAAGATTTTGAGAATTTGAAAGAATTCTAGATATATTTCCTTAGAGGTTTCAAAATTTATTCAAAAGGATTACAAATTCCTAATTCTCCTCTAAGATAACAAAATCTTTCTTCATTTAAAGGTTTAGTGAATATGTCAGCTAATTGTTCTTCTGTGTTTACATAATCTAAACAAATTTCATCATTAGCTACATGTTCCCTTATAAAATGATATCTAATTTCTATGTGTTTTGTTCTTGAGTGTTGAATTGGATTTTTAGTTAAGTTGATTGCGCTAGTGTTATCACATCTTATGGGTGTTTTATCAAGTGTGATACCATAGTCTTCAAGTTGTCGCTTAATCCATAGGATTTGCGCACAGCAACTTCCAGCTGCTACATATTCAGCTTCAGTAGTTGATAATGCAACTGAATTTTGCTTTTTGCTAAACCATGTGATTAAGTTACTACCTAAGAATTGGCATGCACCACTTGTGCTCTTTCTATCTAATTTACATCCAGCATAATCAGAATCTGAATATGCAATTAGGTTTAATGTGGAATCTCTAGAATACCATAAACCTACATTTTTAGTTCCATTTAGATATCTTAAAATTCTTTTAACAGCTATTAATGTGATTCTTTAGGTTCAGATTGAAATCTAGCACATAAACATACTGAAAACATGATATCTGGTCTACTTGCTGTTAAATAAAGAAGGGATCCGATTATACCTCGATAATACTTTTGATCAACCTTTTTACCTTCTTCATCTTTGTCCAGCTTGCATGAAGGACTCATTGGAGTTCCGAGGGGTTTCATTGTTTCCATACCAAACTTTTTGAGTAGTTCTCTTGTGTATTTGGTTTGGTTGATAAAGATTCCCTCTTTGCTTTGTTTGATCTGGAGTCCAAGGAAGAAGTTGAGTTCTCCCATCATGCTCATCTCGAATTCTCCCTGCATCAACTTTGCAAATTCTTGACAAAGAGAATCGTTAGTAGCACCAAAAATAATGTCATCTACGTATATTTGTACTACAAGTAAATCTTTACCTTTTCTTTTCAAAAACAAAGTTTTATCAACATTTCCTCTTGTAAAATCATTTTCTATTAAGAATTTACTTAACCTATCATACCAAGCTCTAGGTGCTTGTTTCAAACCATATAAAGCTTTGTGCAATTTAAAAACGTGATTTGAAAACTCGTGATCTTCAAAACCTGGTGGTTGTTCTACATAAACTTCTTCATTAATAAATCCATTTAAAAATGCGCTTTTTACATCCATTTGAAATAAGTTAATGTTCATATGACATGCAAATGCAAGTAATAGCCTAATGGCTTCTAATCTAGCTACAGGTGCAAAGGTTTCATCAAAATCAATACCTTCCTCTTGATTATATCCTTTAGCAACCAATCTAGCTTTGTTTCTAATTACAATGCCATTTTCATCTAGTTTATTTCTATAAATCCATTTTGATCCTATTACTGAATGGTTTTTAGGTCTTTCAACTAAGGTCCAAACATTATTTCTTGTAAATTGATTTAGTTCTTCTTGCATAGCTAACATCCAATTATTATCTTTTTCAGCTTCTTCTATAGTTTTAGGTTCAATTTGTGATACAAATGCAAGATGATTACTAATATTTCTCATGTATGATCTAGTCCTTATTCCTTGAGATGGATCGCCTATAATCAATTCCTTAGGATGACTATGAGCATATCTCCAGTCTCTTGGAAGATCTACATCATTATGATCAATATTGACATCATCGTCCTTATGTGAATCATCATCTTTAGCCTCTTGTTCATGATCAGAAGATACTTCAATATTAAGTTTTTCAAGATCTTTTTCAATTATGTTTGTATCTTCCTCATCATCAATCTTTTCAGATCCAGTTGCTAAAGATTCATCAAAAACTACATGAATGGATTCTTCAACTACTAAGGTTTTCTTGTTAAAGATTCTATATGCCTTACTAGTTGTTGAATAACCTAGAAAAATTCCTTCATCAGATTTAGCATCAAATTTTCCTAAGTTGTTTTTACCATTATTATGAATGAAACATTTACATCCAAATGCATGAAAGTATTTTATATTTGGTTTTCTTTCATTCCATAATTCATAAGGTGTTTTCTTTAATATTGGTCTTATTAAAGCTCTGTTTAAGATGTAACATGCTGTGTTAATTGCTTCCGCCCAAAAATACTTTGGTAAGTTGCTTTCACATAGCATGGTACGGGCCATGTCTTCTAGAGTCCTATTTTTTCTTTCAACTACACCATTTTGTTGTGGAGTCCTAGGGGCTGAAAAATTATGATTAATTCCATTTTCAGTGCAGAAATTTTCAAATAAGTGATTTTCAAATTCTGTTCCATGATCACTTCTTAGAGATACTATAGTAGTGTTTTTCTCATTTGTGACTTTCTTGAAAAATTTCAGGAAATCGAGAAAGTCTCATCTTTGTGAGCTAAAAACATTACCCAAGTATATCTAGAATAATCATCTACAATCACTAGACCATATTTCTTTCCTCCTAGACTTGTGGTTCTAGTTGGTCCAAAAGGTCCATGTGAAGTAGCTCTAGCCCTAGAAGTTGAAACAATGTTTTTAGATTTAAAAGAACTTCTAGTTTGTTTTCCAAATTGACATGCATCACATATTTTATTATTTTCAAAATCTAATTTAGGTAATCCTTTAACTAAATCCATTTTAATTAGTTTTGAAATAAGGTGTGTGCTTGCATGACCTAATCTACGATGCCACAACCAACTAATTTCATTTATGTTAGCATTGTCAGCAATTAAGCAATGATCACTCAAAGATAATTTTTCTAAGTCAACTAAGTAAACATTGCCATGTCTATAACCAGTAAATACAATGCTATCATCAATAGAATTAGTTACAGTGCATATAGAAGATTTAAATGAAACATTAAAATTTTTATCACATAATTGACTTATGCTAATTAGATTATGCTTCAAACCATTAACATAAAGTACATTATCAATAACTATAGATGGAGTTATGCGAACTTTACCAAGGCCCATAATTTGACCTTTACCGTTGTCGCCAAACGTCACAACTCCACCTTTCTTTTCCTCCAGGGTGATGAATTCATCTTTGTCACCCGTCATATGTCTTGAGCAGCCACTATCAAGGTACCACTTTTTCTTTGATCTTTTGGCTACAAGACATTCCTGCAATATCATCAAACTTTATGCTTAGGTACCCAAGCTTTCTTGGGTCCTTCATGGTTAGCAGCAATAAAAATTGTTCCTTTCGGAACCCATATTTTCTTAGCTTTAATATTTAACTTGTTGTTGTTTAACGTTTTGCATTCAAAGGATTTGTGACCTTTTTCATTACATTTAAAACAAGTTATATTACTTTGGTTGGCTTTTACAAAAATATTCTTTAGAGATTTCTGTTTTCTTAATGTGTTATATCCTAAACCAGCTTTGTCAAAAACAGCTTTTTGACTATCTAGGATCATGTTAAGTTTAGTTGAACTTAAAGTGAATTTCTCAACAATGTCTTTATATTTTTTAACATCTTTCTTAAGAGAGTCAATTTCTTTAGCTTGCTGTTCTTTATCTAAAGCTAAAGTTTCTATTGATCTTTTAAATCTTTAGTTGAGTTTTTAGTTTCAGATTTTAATAAATCTTTTTCTTGATTAAGATTATCTCTTTCTTTCCTAAGTTCTTCTTTTTCATTAGTTAAGTTCTTAACTTCTAAAGCTAATTCATTTTTACTTTTAGCTAAACTAATATTGTCATTTTTCAAAAACTTATACTTTTTCTTTAAGGATTTAAAATCAATCATAAGTTCATTGAAAGCCTCAAACATTTCATCAAATGTAAAATCATCATTTGAGTTTTCAGAACTTACCTCATTGTCGTTGTCGTCGTCGTTGGCCATGAAACAAATATTGGCAACTTCCTTTTGCTCATCTTCTTCCGACGAGGAAGATTCTTCAGACCATGTTGCCATATAAGCTTTCTTCTTTTTCTTGTAGGCCTTTTTCAGTAAAGGACAGTCATACTTGAAGTGCCCTGGCTTTTTGCACTCATAACATACTAAGGGCTCTTTTTCTTTTTCTTTCTCCTTGTCCTTTTTCTTATCCTTTTCTCCTTCAAATCTTGCTCCAAATTTCTTTTTATGAAGGGCCTTTTTCTCATAAACCTTCTGAATTTTTTGGCCAAGAGAGCAGTTTCCTCATCATCTTCATCATTACTTTCACTGCTGCTCTCTTCCATTTCTGCAGTCTTGAGGGCAAGAGTTTTTCTTCTTTTTGTTTCCTCCTCAACATGCTGCTTCATTGTTAACTCGTGGGTCATTAAGGATCCTAGAAGCTCCTCTAAAGGTAGTGCATTGAGGTCCTTTGCTTCTTGGATGGCAGTGACTTTTGCTTCCCACGATCTTGGTAGTGACCTAAGAATTTTACGCACAAGATCAGCATTAGAATAAATTCTACCAAGACTTTTCAAACCATTCACAATATCAGTAAATCTAGTGAACATGCATGTGATGGTTTCAGTTTGTTCCATTGTAAATAATTCATATTTATGAACCAAAATATTTATTTTTGATTCCTTTACTTGGTTTGTTCCTTCATGAGTAATTTCCAACCTATCCCAAATTTCTTTTGCGGAATTACAAGTTGAGATTCGGTTGAATTCATTTGAATCCAAGGAACAATACAAAATATTAATGGCTTAGCATTTAGTTGTGCCATTCTCCTATCATTATCATTCCAATCCCTTTCGGGTTTAGGAACAATAGTGCCATCAATAAGGTGTGTGGGTGTACTAGGTCCATTAATTATAACACCCCAAAGCTCATAATCAGAAGCTTGAATGAATATCCTCATTCTAGCTTTCCAATAAGAATAGTTTGAGCCATTAAAAAGTGGAGGTCTATTCGTAGAATGACCTTCAGCAAAACTTGACCAATTTGTGTTGCCATATGGATCTTTAGCCCTTGATCGTGAGATCAAATTCTAAATGAGCACTTGCTCTGATACCAATTGTTGGCCCAGATGGCAACCCAAGGGGGGGGGGTGAATTGGGTTCTTAAAAATTTAAGACTTTTTAACTTAAATTGATTAGTTAGCAAGATGTGCAAGTGAGATAACTAATAAGCAATAACAAGCAAATAAAGAGAGATAGAGATAGAGAAAATAGGCACGGCAAACACAAAGCAATTTTATAGTGGTTCGGCGCAACCAGCACCTACGTCCACTCCCAAGATTCACTTGGGTCCACACTATAATCTCTCTAGATTACAGCCGAGTTGTTTTCCAAGCTCACAACTCAAACTTGTTGTTTTACCGGGTGCACAACGAACCCAGCTGGTTTTAACTCGGGCTTACCAGCACAAAACCCTACACGTTGTTTTTCTAGGGCTCACAACTAACCCAACACAAGCACTCCGGCTTGTAACGAGGTATACCAACCTCCACTAATTCAATCCACTGATTGAATCAGCAAAAAATAAAGATAGTGTTTGAACAATAAGTGCTCCCCTTGAGCAATATACAAATTAAGTACAAAATATAAAGGTTAGAAAAGCCTGATAATTTTGCAGATGGTAGATGCTTGGGCTTTCTCCCTTCTTCTCTTCAACTCCTCTAGAAGTGTTGAATCACGCCTCAGCTAGATTCTTGACCGTTGAAGTCTTTGGAGTTGAGATGAAGCTTTTCCTCTTTTGAAAATCCGCGATTTGACCTTTGAAACGCACTTGGATTTTCTTCTGGCTTTTGTGGAATGATGAGAAGGAGTAGACGAATCTTTCACTTGGATTTCACTCCTTTTGAAACACTCCTCTTTGAGCTAAAAGATTTTTCCAATATGCTCTGTTTTTCCCTCTTTTCAAATGATATTCTTTTCTCTCTTTTTGATTTTCTCTGGGTTGTTTTGATTTGAAAAGAACTCCTCTATTTATAGAATCTGCAAAAATATATCCGTTAGAGACAAGGAAAAATAGCCGTTATTCAAAAATCTTACCGTTGGGGCTGATGTGTCATCGTTAAAAATCGCGCCCAGAATTCGCGGAGTCGACTCGAGCTCTGAGGGAGTCGGCTCGAGGTCGATTACCAAAAATAGAAACATTTTAACCATTGAGGGGTCGACTCGCGAAAACATAAGTGTCGGCTCCTGAAAGTCGGGAGTCGACTCGAGGAAAATGGGGAGTCGACTCGAGAAGTGCTCAAAAATGAGACTTTCTGTCTGAGTCGAGTCGGCTCGCACAGTCGGAGTCGGCTCGCAAGAATTCAGGGGTCGACTCTTGAAAACCAAGGGTCGACTCGAAACAGAAACTCAGGCAATTGGGGAGTCGACTCGGAACCCTTGAGTCGGCTCGGGACCGATACAAAAATCAGAAAAATGTTCTGATTGACTTTAAAACTTGTCCCAATTAAAATAATTTTAAATATATTTGACTTGAAAATAATAAATATGACATTAAGCATGGATTCAAGACATGTTTCAAGAATTCATCGATTGAAATATATTATGTAAAATTCCTTTTGAATTCAAATACTTGAAACTTCTTTTCTAATTGATTCAAAAATCAGTGAATAACCATTTAGAGTTCATTGGTTTCAATTTGAATAAGCTCAAGGTTTTTGATAATAAACTCATTGTTTTCTTTAAGATACTCATGGCTTTTGGAAATCATCAAAATCAATAAAGTTGGGGCAATTATGTTTCAATAATTTCTCAACATACACACACACACACACACACATATATATATATATATATATATATATATATATATATATATATATATATATATATGTTGGAGGGTAAAATCATCATTGCATCAATATTCATGCGAGGAGGCTAAGACCGACCCCATCCCTTCGCCCGCCATGATGTCCCCGAGCTTCCCGTAGCTCGGCTCCCCTGAGCTTCCATAGCTCGGCTTCCCCGAGCTCCCATAGCTCGGCTCTCCCTGAGCTTCCGTAGCTCGGCTTTCTCCAGGCTTCCATAGCTCGGCTTTCTCCGGGCTCCCATTGCTCGGCTTTCTCCGGGCTTCCATAGCTCGGCTTTCTCCGGGCTTCCATAGCTCGGTTCTCCCCGAGCTTCCGTAGCTCGGCTCCCACGAGCTTCCCGTAGCTCGTCTTTCCTGAGCGATCCATGACCCGATACTCACCCCCGCGGAACCTGGCACAGGAGAGCCTAGACCTATCGTAACAGCATCTCAGGCAAAGAATTATGTTGAAGAGTGGTCCATAACCTAATACGACTACCTGGAACCTACGCACCTACCAGATCCCAAGCCATCAAGGAGCTCTCCTAGCCGTCGATCCCTTAACAAACAAGATAGGGATCCCAACGGCCCCACAACGGCATGATTCGATTCATCTCCGTATCCTAACAACCTTCGAACCTTCCAGAAGGCGCTCAAGATCCAGGTGACAACCTATAAATATGACACTCCCAGATTCCCTCAGGTATGCACTCACTCTCACTCTCCCACTCTCCCCAGCTGCTCGTCGGTGCTCCTCCCTCTAGAGCTCCCGATCGGCCGCCCCTGGAGAGACTCCTTGGAGAGATCCACCTCCCCATTTTCTGATTGATCGCCGATTTCCTCCAATGACTTGAGCGTCGGAGGGTCTTCCGCGGAGGGCCATCCCCAATGCCTCTCGCGTGAGGACTTCTATGCAGGTCCACCCCAGGAGATCGACTGCGCCCGAGTCGGAGGACGGATCCCAGCGGCAACAGATTGGCGCTAGAGGAAGGGCCTCAAGTCCCATTAAAACTTGAAGAAAGGAGAGAAGGATCTTGATCCGGAAGAGAACCTCTCTAATGGCTAATCAGAGAAGAGCAACCTCTGAAGCCCAAGACCAGGTCGCCTCCTAGAGACCTGATCCGGTGAGCAGTGTAGCGCCACCACCTCCACCAATTGAAACCCCATCACCGCCAGCCATCCCGGTAACCCAGGACCAGTTCGCCACGCTGGTCCAGCAAGTCCAGGCCCTGACCCACCTGGTCCAGGAGCGTTTCGCAGCTCCTCCCGCTCCGCACCTTCATAAGGAGGCCGCGGTTCCTTCTTTGCCGGCGACTTCCTCCTTCGGTCTGCATGAAGCCGCGGACCCCCACATTGACCCAGAGGGGACAAACCAGTCCCGCGAGGCGGCTACGACAGGGATCCATCCAGATCTTGATGAGCCCGGACCCCCTCCCCGGTGTCCTCCCACCATGATTCGATGTCGTCCCTACGCTCCCCTCGCCCAGCTCCTCCTCTGACCGCTGAAGAGGAGATCCGTCGCCAGATTTAGGAGATGCGTCAGGAGCTGGACGCTGCCAAGCAGGCCCATCCGCCTCAGCCCAAAGCGGAGCAGGGCATCCCTTTCTCTAAAGGGATCATGGAGGAAATGATTCCCTCCCATGTCAAGCTACCAACCGTCGAACCCTACCACGGCTCTTCTGACCCGGACGACCATCTCAGCAGCTTCCAGTCAATAATGATGTTCCACGGAGCATCCGACGCGATCCTCTGCCGCGCTTTCCCCTCCACCCTCAGAGGATCTGCCCGAACCTGGTTCAATGCCTTGAAGCCAGGTTCCATTGATTCATTTGACGAGCTGAGTCATCTTTTTATTGGCCAATTCATCAGCAGCCACCACCATCGACGAAGATCTGACTCCCTCTCCGAAGTCAAGCAGAGAGAGGGGGAGTCCTTGTGAAATTATCTTGGCCGTTTTAATAAGGCCATGTTGGAGGTGGACCACCTTAATCATGAGGTGGCTATGTCTTCCTTGGCGGGGGGAGTCTCAAAGGAAAGCGACTTCTACCTGGCGATGGAAGTCAGCTACCCCCCTAACCTCTCTGATATGATGGCACTGGAGGACAAATACGCTAGGGTCGAAGAATCACGGAGAGTTGCCCACGCCGAGCTGGCAAAGAAGAAGGAGCCCAAAGGTCCCGATAGGCACCGTCCCGCCCGTCGGCCGAGTCCACCTCGCCGCCAAAGAGCTCCCCCACTGCCGCTGAGGAATCACTCCCGAAGCCCACCAGGCGATTCGATCGCTACACTTCACTAACCGTGCCCCGAGCGCAGATCCTCATGGAGATAGAGCGCCAACTCCCCCAGCCAGCTCCTCTTCGAGGGAACCCGACCCGAAGAGACCCCACCAAGTACTACCGCTACCACCGGGAGCACAGCCACGATACTGAAGAATGCTGGCAGCTAAAAAATGAAATCGAGAGGCTGATCCAGTGGGGATGACTGAATCAGTTCAGGAGGGCGCCCAAGCTAGGATAAGGAGGTGATCGCCAGCCCGAACCTCAACAACCTCCTCCTCCACCAAATCCACCCATGATCGGCCGCATCAACATGATCGAAGAGGCCGGTGGGTCGAGCCCCAGGGACGATAGTGAAGGATCAGCGCCAAAGAAGGTGCGGACGGACGAGCTCTCTTTCTCCGACAATGATCTCCAAGGGATACAATTCCCCCATGATGATGCATTAGTTGTATCCCTCAATTTGAATGACTATGATGTAAGTCGAATCCTTGTTGATAGTGGAAGTTTGGTGAATGTTCTGTACCTCGATCTGTTTGCCAAGATGAAACTACTCATGGAAAACCTTTGAGCCGTGGACTCCACCCTAATGGGATTCACAGGCGACGTCATCATCCCGGAAGGGGTCGTCACCCTGACGGTCCGGTCCGCACAGGAGCCTGGCCCCTTGTGGCCACTGTCTACACGGACTTCCTAGTGACCAAACTCAGGTCCCCATACAACGCAATATTCGGCAGGCCCAGCCTAATGTCCCTCAAGGTAGTTGTCTCCATCCCACACTTGTCCATGAAATTCCCCACCGAACAGGGAGTTGGAGTTGTTCGAGGAAGTCAAGCCATGGCTCAGCAATGCTTCATTACCAGCCTTCAGTCCAGAGTGCCGGAGGTTGACGGGCTAGACGCTCGCGAGGACTTCATCGAACAGCGAGGAGAACCAGCAGAGGAGCTGGAGGAGGTTCCGTTGGATGAGGCTCGCCCCGACCGAACTATAAAAATTGGGTCGCTGCTGAAGGGCGAACCTTGGTGCAGATTGATCAATTTTCTTCGAAGCAACGCCGACGTCTTCACCTGGTCCGCCTCTGACATGTCAGGGATCAACCCCGAGGTTCTGGTCCATTGTCTCAACATGGATGAGATGCACAGGCCCGTCAAGTAGAAGAAGAGGAGCTTTGCCCCGGAACGACAAAAGGCCATTGAAGAAGAAGTAGATAAACTCATCAAGGCAAACTTCGTCCAGGAGGTAAATTATCCAAGCTGGCTATCAAACATCGTCATGGTGAAGAAGTCGAATGGCAAGTGGAGGATTTGCATCGACTTCACCGACCTCAACAAAGCCTGCCCGAAGGATACCTTTCCTCTTCCCTGGATCGATCAGCTCGTGGATGCCACCTCAAGTCATCAAATGCTGTCGTTTATGGACGCTTATTCAGGCTACAATCAGATCCGGATGGCCCCCGAGGATAAAGAAAAGACTGCCTTCATAACCGACCGAGGTACTTACTGTTACCGCGTCATGCCCTTTGATCTTAAAAATGCAGGTGCCACCTACCAAAGGCTGGTTAACAAAGTATTCAAGGAGCAAATTGGCCGGAATATGGAGGTGTACGTGGATGACATGCTGGTCAAGAGCAAAGAAGCATCACAGCATGTCGAGGACCTCTCAGAGAGCTTTGCAACGCTGCGCAAGTATGGGATGAGGCTCAATCCAACCAAATGCGCCTTCAGCGTTAACTCCGGGAAGTTTCTCGGCTTCATGGTCTCCCAGCGAGGTATCGAAGCTAACCCCCAGAAGATTCAAGCTCTCCAACAAATGGCGCCCCCGGCATCTATTAAAGAGGTCCAGCGTCTAACCGGGAGGATAGCGGCTCTTAACCACTTTGTGGCGCGTTCGGCCAAGAGATGCCTCCCCTTCTTCAAAACCCTCCGGTCGGCTAAGAACTTCCGGTGGACCCCTGAATGCCAAAAATCATTTCAAGATCTCAAGAAATACCTTGGCTCACCCCCACTCCTCAGCAGTCCGAGCCCGGGCGACACCCTGTTCTTGTACTTGGCTGTTTCAGAAGGTGCCGTCTGTTCGGTGCTGGTTAGAGAGGAAAGCAAGGTCCAAAAGCTGATTTACTATGTCAGCAGGCTGCTCCGCGATGCGGAGACAAGATATAGCAAGATTAAAAAATGGTGTTGGCCTTGATCACCTCAGTCGGAAGCTGCGACCGTACTTCCAGGCACATTTTGTGACGGTCCTGACCGACCAACCCATCAAGGCGTTGGTCCACCACCCCGAGACATCAAGAAGAATGACCAAGTGGGCCATCGAGTTGAGCGAGCATGACATCCACTTTCAGCCTCGCCCGGCCATCAAAGCTCAGGTGCTAGCCGATTTCCTCCTCGAGTGTACCATCCCGGAGGATGGTTCCACCCCGGACTCTCCCGAAGAACCAAAATCTGGAGCCCGGTGGCTCCTCCACGTCGACAGGTCATCCAATGCTCATCACTCCGGTGCGGGCCTGGTACTCACCAGCCCGGAGGGGGCAACCTTTGAATATGGCATCCGGTTCTCCTTCCCAGCCTCCAACAACGAAGCTGAGTACGAAGCCCTGCTAGCCGGTCTCTGAATCGCCCGCAACTTGAAGGTGGAGAAGCTTAGCACCTTCACCGACTCTCAGCTAGTGGCTGGCCATGTACGAGGAGAATTTGAGGCTCGGGATCCAAACATGGTTCAATATCTTCAAGAGGTGCGGAGCCTGCTTCCCCATTTTTTCGAGTTTGAGATCACTCAGATTCCCAGATCCAAGAATGCCCGCGCCGACCTACTGTCCCGATTGGCGACCACGGAGTCAATGGACACCGAACAAAAGTTCCACCTGGAGACCCTGGAGAATCCCAGCATCGCAGAAGCCGACCGAATAATGCAAGTTGAAGCCGAACCGTCATGGTTCGATCCCATTCTGAAGTACCTCAAAGAAGGGTCGCTTCCACCCGACCGGAGAGAGGCTAGAAAGCTAAAGCTGCAGGCCACCCACTACGTGCTGATCGACGATCAACTATACAAACGGTCCTTCTCCATGCCGCTGCTCATATGCCTCCGCCCGTCCGAAGCGTATTATGCTCTCCACGAAGTGCATGAAGGGATTTGCGGCAACCATCTGGGAAGTCGGTCCCTATGCCACAAGGTGCTGCGACAAGGCTACTACTGGCCGACTATGTAGAAGGATGCAGACGATCTAGTCCGAGCTTGCGACCAATGCCAGAGGCACTCAAGCATTCAAAGACTCCTCTCCGCCGACCTGCTTCCTATATCCTCCGCTTGGCCCTTCGCCAAATGGGGGATGGATATCCTCGGCCCATTCCCGCTTGCCACGGGGCAGCGGAAATTTCTATTTGTCGCCATCGACTACTTCACTAAATGGGTCGAGGTGGAGGCGGTTGCACAAATAACCGAGGCACGAGCCAGAGATTTTGTATGGAGGTCCATCATCTGCCATTTCAGCCTCCCGCACACTATAATCACTGATAACGACAGGCAATTCGACAACCATAAGTTCCGCCAGTTCTGCAAAGAGCATGGAATCCGTCACCACCTCACCTCGGTCGGCCATCCGCAAGCCAATGGAGCGGCCGAAGTGACCAACAGGACCCTGCTTCAAGGGATCAAAGCTCATCTTTCTAGAGCCCAAGGCAGGTGGGCGGACGAGTTGCACCACGTCCTATGGGCCTACCGCACCACCTCGAGAGTCCCCACAGGTGAAACCCCATTCCGGATGGCCTTCGGCACGGAGGCCGTTATCCCTGTAGAGATAGGCCTCCCTTCGCTGCGGGTGGAAAGCTACTCAGAGGAAGCTAGCGACGAACAGCTCCGCACCAACCTCGACCTGATAGAGGAGATTAGAGAGAAGGCCCGGATCAGAGTGGCTGCCTATCAACAAAGGGTGGCCCGCTACCACGCCTCCAGAGTCAAAGGGAAAGCCTTCCTGCCTGGCGACCTTATTCTCCGGAAAGCCTCTATTTCCAAACCGCTGGAACAAGGAAAGCTGGCACCAAACTGGGAAGGCCCATACCAAGTAGCGGAGATCATCGGACCGGGAACCTACAAGCTGCAAGATCTAAACGGAAAGTCTGTCCCCTGGACGTGGAACTCGGACAATCTCCGTAAGTATTATCAATAGGGTATGTCCTCTATAAGTCCATTTTGATATACCTTATTATACCTTCCTGTCAGCACATGTTTTCATAATTTGCAACGTGAATCATCATGCATTACATTGCCAAAGATTGTGAAAAGAAACAAGTGCTGCTCACCAATCCTCGGCACGACCGAGTTACCTATCTAAACAAGAATTCTCTGAACCTCGGTTGGGCCGAGCAACAAATTCTCCGAACCTCGGCTGGGCCAAGCAACAAATTCTCCGAACCTCGGCTGGGCCAAGCAATAAATTCTCCGAACCTCGGCCGGCCGAGCAACAAATTCTCCGAACCTCGGCTGGGTCGAGCAACAAATTCTCCGAACCTCGGCTGGGCCGAGCAACAAATTCTCCGAACCTCGGCCGTGCCGAGCAATAAATTCTCCGAACCTCGGCCGTGCCGAGCAACAAATTCTCCGAACCTCGGCCGGGCTGAGCAACAAATTCTCCGAACCTCGGCCGTGCCGAGCAACAAATTCTCCGAACCTCGGCCGTGCCGAGCAATAAATTCTCCAAACCTCGGCCTGGCCGAGCAACAAATTCTCCGATCATCGACTGGGCCGAGCAACAAATTCTCCGAACCTCGGTTGGCCGAGCAACAAATTCTCTGAACCTCGGCTGGGCCGAGCAACAAATTCACCGAACCTCGGCTGGGCTGAGCAACAAATTCTTTGAACCTCGGCTGGGCCGAGCAACAAATTCTCCAAACCTTGGCCAAAGCCAAGGACTACACCCTGCCGCTCGAAACCTTGGCCAAAGCCGGGGACCGACCTTAGCTATCAAGCTCCTCGGGCCTACCGAGTGACACTCTCGCGCCCTGGTCGTGTCCGACTGCCGAACCATCGGCCGAAGGAGCAAAGTCCTCGCGCCTTAGCCGCCCCCCAAGACATCATTTGAAGCAGGGTGACTTCTCGAATACCCTATAAATGAATACGAAAACAAAGACCTCCTGATGCTCCGGAGGAAGTAAAGGGACTCCTTCTAAAGGATCGCCTAGGTCCGCCACCGGTCCGAGCAGAGACCGGTGGCCCCCCAAGAAAACTTGTTTCGAATTCGGGAAGCTCATAAGCCCCGGCCAACCTAAACAATGTGCATAACTTAGCTTGGACTCGGGTAGCTCATAAGCCCCGACCGACCTAAGTGTCCTCCTAAGCTACGTCCGGATTCGAGTGGCTTGCACGCCCTAATTAAGCCCGACCGTGGTCTCACAAGACCTGGCTCGAACTTGGGTGGCCGAAAAACCCAACCAACGCTCGCAAATGCTCTGGGAACAACAGAATGCATAGTATGATAAAACTTTGTATTCATTGATTAAAAAGGAGGGAAGGACAACGGCGGCAAAAGAAAAGAAAAAGAAAAAGAAGCCCTTGCTAGGGCTCGCTGTCACTTCCGGAGGCCAGCAAGTCTTCCAGGCGCTGGGAGAGCTCGGCAACCTGTCGATGGAGAGATGATATCTCCCCCCGTTGTCGGTCCACCACCTCACGGAGGGCCTCGACCTCCCTCATGGTGACGGCCACGTACTCTTCAACGACCCTTTCGAGCCGCTGATGACTCGCAAAGGCCGATGCCAAGGCCTCCCCATCGACCGTAATGGTGGGATGGCCCCCCTCCAGATGCAGCAAGCCGTTGATCGATGCCCTTAAATCATCAGATGATCGCCCTCCCCTTGAGAAGCCATGTCGAAAACTATTCTGAAAGTAAACCAGAGGGTGGCGAAAACCAGCACCCCCCGTCCGTATTTATACTTTTTAAGCGAGTATTCCGATCAGTCGGGCCATAACCACCGACCCGTGAGAACTCGCCACGTATCACCGCTTTAATTGACGCCTGCAGAATCCTAAAGGCCGTGCCCCATCCCAAGCGAAATCGGTAATGCGGGCGGACTGTTCGGGAACCCCCTCTTTTTCTCTGGGAACAGGGTACTTCCCAATTTGCTGGCCCCGCGCAGTAAATGCTCCCAACACTTCCCCAAGCTCTTTTAAGCGGGCCACCTTTTGGGAAGCGTGGAAAAGAAAGAATTCCAGCGCCTGACAATAATTCGTCCCCTCGGAAGGGGTCGTGTCATAAATGGAGGGCATGACCATGAACTGCCCGTTCCGCCTTAATGCCCCTTACCGAACGCGCAGGGACCTGGCATTATGACTCATGGTGACGACTAAGTCACTTCTCCAAGCTCCGAATCTCCGAACCTTGGCAGGGCCAAGTAACAAATCTCCGAACCTTGGCAGGGCCAAGTAATAAATCTGAACCTTGGCAGGGCCAAGTAACGAATCTTCGAACCTTGGCAGGGCCAAGTAACAAATCTCCAAACCTTGGCAGGGCCAAGTAATAAATCTCCGAACCTTGGCAGGGCCAAGTAACAAATCTCCGAACCTTGGCAGGGCCGAGCAACTGTTCTCCGAACCTCAGCAGGGCCGAGCCATAAATACTCGGACTCCAATGGGGTCGAGGCATGAATCTCCGAGCTTCGGCCCAAGTTAAGGAACGTATTCTACCGCCAAACAATCTCTAAACCTCCGTCTGGACCAGGGTAGCTTGCAAGCCCGACTAGTTTGGATAGCGCGGGATCCTCGCCTAAAATGAATGGGACGTCCTTGTATCCCACGGCCAGCAACAAAAACTTGGCACAGGAGAAATAGAGGTTGAGAAACAGAGCAAAACTTTCTTTATTTCGTTGCCATCAAAGCCAATTACAAATGCCTAAGAGGCGTTACAAGAGCATTGAAATGCATAAAATAAAGACAAGCACAAAACTCGGGCAACTGCTCCACAGCAGACCTGGGCAACTGTGATGCTCCGGCGTCCGACCAACGAACCAGATAAACCGCAAACAGTCAGCTCGAGCCGATAATGGGCGGGCGACATGGACCAACAGTTGCGGCCAACTTCGGTAAATAATGATATCTCGGCGACCCAACCGAGATATCAGAGTGATTGGAAAGGTGGACGGGATATTGCCCCTAACCACCCAACCGAGAGGCCCCCCGATGAGTAGGTAGGAAGCCCGCGGACCCTGGCATCGGAACGCTCTCCCAAACCGAGTATGTACCGCCCCACCTTGCCCAAACTCAAAGGCAAGGTACCTGCGGGCGACGCACCATCACCCCCTCCCCATGTGGCGAAAGATTCCCCAGGCGGGCGAGCCCAGGGATCCAAACCAGGGGATGAGGCGAAATTCACACAACCCAAGGGGAGTCCACGTGCACTTCCTACCGTACGTCCCCAAGGGGGAACCACAAAGGTCACACGAGAAGCACATATGTGCTCTCCGTGTGATCTCTGCGCCCCTCCTGTGCGCTCTCCATATGATCTCCGGGGCTCATCCCCTAAGGGTGAACCACTCTTCAGAAGCTCCTTCATCGCCCCAGCTGTTCGGAGGCGAAGGGCTTATGAAAGGAAAGCTCGACCCTCCCACTCGCAACACCAGAGAAATGGGCATGGTGGAAACTCCAAAGGGGAAGGAAACTTTGAAGACGGCCTAACACGACCCCTATTCCCCCTTTTTATAGGCAAAAATGAACCGGGAAGAGCTATCAAGGCCGAAAGCCTCGAGATTCGAAACACTTGGCCCATGCCTCCACGTGGCCTCCCAGGATGGAAGCAACGCCCCACTGCATGTCGAGCCCATCGCCTGAACCATGACGCATGCAAAGATTTCCTTTTGATCCCGAATCACGGTTATTAAACACAGAGAATCGCCCACTGATCTTACGAAACTGACAGGTTCAGGAGATCGTCCTACAAAAGTAACATCCTCCAATGGTAAACGGGTGCGTGCGCCGTACGCCAAAACGACCTGCATGGAAAAAGACCAATGCCATAAAAGCCTTCCGAAAGCGCCGGAGCAGCTTTTTGCTCCCCACAGTGCCGTATCATCAACTCCGAAAATAAAAACCGATCTACCTGCGGAACGGCGAGCGCTGGCAGGGCAGCAAAAAGCGAAAACCGATTGTTCGTCGATTGCTCCCCAAGGAAGTTAATCGCTCGAAGAACTTGTGCAAAAAATTGAATATCTCAAAACAAAAATGAACGCGAGGGCTACGCAAACTATTCTTTCACTCACCGAAAAAGGAAGTGACAAAAGAAACGAAAAATACATCAGCCCTCACAGGGGCTCACCATTGTCTCCCGAAACCACCGACCGTTCTCCCTGATCCGCCGCAAGGCTACCCGCCTGCTGTTGAAGAGACGCCACGCCCTCTCTAAGCGATCGTTAACCGTACGGAGGTGCATGATCTCCCTGGTGGAGACGATCACATATTGTTCGGTCGCCTCCTGGAGTCGTTGTCGACTCGCCAACAAGGAGGCCAGGACCTCCCCGTCGACGACGGTCTGAGTGCGGCTCCTACGAGCCCCCCAGCGAGTGTTGGCATCATCGGTTGGTGCTCTGGTTGACCTTCCGCCATCCTTGGAAGCCATTCCGTCGGCGCAAGCTCGTATCAAGCTAGCAAAGGTCGTCGAATGAAATGGCCAACAGTAACCGGACCCCCCATCGGTATTTAAACCGATCCAAGCAAGAAATCTACCTGCTCCAGCCATCGGCCCTCGAGCCACCGACACAAAATCCCGCCACATGTTGCCGCTTTGGTAACCACTCTCATCCGTCGGCTAGCCGACCTACTTTGCCGTCGGCCCTAGCCGACCTACTTCACCCGTCGGCCCTAGCCGACCTACTTTGCTCGTCGGCCCTAGCCAACCTACTTTGCCGTGGCCCTAGCCGACCTACCTTACCCATCGGCCCTAGCCGACTTATTTCGTCTGTCGGCCCTAGCCGACCTACCCTATCCATCGGTCTTAATCGACCTGCTTCATTCCTCAAGTTTTAATTAATCTATTGCATCGCTCAAACATGAACCGAACCAGATCGTCTCTCGGTTCACCGATCAAGGCTATCGCCCCGCCTTGGACCCAGCCAATGCGTTCCCTCGATCCTGAAATAAAAACGACCAAACAGCGCCAACAAGCCATAAGTCGCTTGCGATTGGGGCAAAATTTGGAGCGAAGGACCGCCCAAGAAAAAGCACTCAAATGGAAGCGGAAAGTTCATTCATTAAAGAACGTCAGGCAGAGTTACAGCTCGGGAAGCAAAACGTAGAAGTGACTTTTAAAGGTCGGGAACCCGTCAGTTCCAGGAGAACCCCCAATTACATCTGCAGAGGCATGACTTGATTTGCCCTTCTCGAATATCTTAGCCTCCTCGGCGGTAGTCTGCGAATGTCCTCCGGAAGCTGCGGCCTCGCTGGGACCCGGGGGGCACCAAGATCGGTATCCGAAGCGTCGATGTACTCATCCTCCTCTTCACCCCCGAAGTCACCGGCGTCAAGAGCTTCAGCATCCAGGAAAGAGAGATCCCATTCTGGATGCTCGCTGGATATCTTGTCTCTGCATTCTTTCACCCCGAGTTGGAAGGCGTCAGTACCAATCACATCCTGTTCGCCCTTGAGCATGGCGAGTTGCATCTCAACCTCGGCCAATTGGCTCTGCAATAGGGCAACTTGCCTCTCAGCTTCCGCGACCTGAGCCCGAGAAAAATAGTCTGCTCCTCGAACTCACGGCCCGCACCTCGAGTTCCGAACTCCTACCTCGGCTAGATGCAAGCTCACCTTGCAAGGCCCGATTGTCCAGCCCTAATTTTGCCATCTGCGAAGCCAGAATCAGTCGGCACCATGAGGAACCAACAAAGGAAACTAAAAAAGGGGAATAGGATCGTACCTCCTCTTGTCGTGCCAACCTTTTGGTCAGCTCCTCGGCCTCACCCCTAGCCCTCGCTTTATCAGCCCTAACCAACTCGACCCTTTCTTGGAGAGCGTTAATTCTCAACTGCTTATCTTCGACCTCTCCGGGCTTGGGATAGCTCGTCACTCAGCCAGGCTATTCCCTTCGTGCCATTTAGCGTTGACTCTCAAGTCAGCGACTTCGCAATCGCGCCGCTGCAGCTTCTCCTCTACTTCATCGAGCATTCTGGCCAGGCGTTTCTCTCATCGGCGGCCTCCTTCCCCAGCCGGCCCAGACTCTCATTATGTTCTTTCTGCATCGCCGCCACTTCCTCAGAATGCTTTGACCTAACTCGAGCCAACTCCAAGCACGCATCATCGTTCTTCGCTAGGAGCCCCTGCAGCTCCTCCACTTTACGCTTTGCTTAGACGCTTCAGCTAGAGCAGCCTGATACGACGCCTTCATCCCTGCCAAGCTTTCGTTGCTAGCGGCCAGGAGTTCCTCGAACTTCTCGGACACCTCTGCTCGCGATCGGAGTTCGGCGCTGGCTCTCCTGGCCTGAACACCGGCCCCCCGTCGCCAAACTCAAACGCCAACACATCGCCCGAGAAAGCAAAACACTCTACAGGATAAAGAATGTAAGAATATGCAATCAAGTCAGCCGAAAAGTATCCGCCACCCAAGAATGGTGACTCACCCGAGAGGCGTAGGCCCGTGTCATCTTCATGAGGGTCGAATTGTCAATGTCGGGAAGAAGATGGACACTTTCGGCCATGCCCTGCTGCCCGAATGCGGCATCAACCAACTCCAGGTCCGCAAACTTGTCCGCCGAGGGATCACACCTGGGTACAGGGCCGACCTCATTAAAGCGGAAAATGCCTCCTTAACGTCCATGTTCGAGCTACTGGGCTGGCCGTCTCCACCCGAGAAGTCAACCCGGGACCCCCGACTGAGAAGCCTTCAACTTCCCAGCCTCTTTCTCAGACAATTCGGCCAACCCAAGCGCCAGCCTCCCAAAACCCTTTTTGAAGGAGTCTCCATTGCGGGACTCTCATCTCGCTGCGCTCCCTCTCCCGACCCGTCTCCTTCGGTCACAGTCACCTGCATCTCCTCTGCAGGCTTTGCCGAAACCTCTATCCGGCTTGCTTCTCGAACCGCTGCGGCCCAACGTTGCTCCCCGGACTCTCCCGCAAAGGGCCCAAGAGGGAGCTCGCCCCGAACCTCACCAACTGCGGCCGCTCCCTCTTGCTCTCCTACTAAGGTCGGGAGTAAACCCGCGGTTGGGGGAAGCCCCCCAGAAACGACTTCCGCCGAATCTGTCGTCGCTCATCTTTCAAAGGGGATGCAGCCGGAGGAGCCAATGGAATCTCATCCGAGCTATCCGATAGTTCCACCACAGGGGGACAAGGGATCTCAGCTGTCCTCTCAAATCCTCCCTTGCTTCCGTTCCCGTCGTGGCCACTCCGGCATCCGGCGAGCATCTTACGGAAGTATGAGCCCTCTTCTCGGGCCTACTTCTCTCCGCCGCTGCTCTCCCCTGGGCGCTTGCCTCTCTCTTGACAAGACTTGACAACGCAGACCTCTTGGGTGCAAGAGCGGAAAGTATGCAATTAAATCCAAAACGTTCGCCTGGATAACAAACAACGGAGAAGATAAAAGGGAGGACTCACCTTGCGGGTCCAGAGGACTAAGCCCGGCCGCAAAAAGAGCACTCTCCGATAGCAAATCATTGGCCGAGAACACCTAGCCATTGCGTAGGACGTCCAAATCTTTCTCCTCCTGCTCGGACAAAACTGGATGCGTTTCCGCATCCCGAACGAAATTTCCCCATCTCCAAGGGAAGTCGGAACCAATGTTCCCCTCGGAGATGACGAATCGACTCTTCCATCCCTTTATGGAGGACGGCTTATCCACAATCGTTTTGAAGGACCTCCGAGGTCCGATGTAAGGCCACTCCGATTT
>UESW01004618.1:550741-596192 GCA_900491605.1 Calamus simplicifolius | reverse complement strand
ATGCGGGCATCAACCAACTCCAGGTTCGCAAACTTGTCCGCGAGGGATCCGCACCTGGGTACAAGGCCGACCTCATAAAGCGGAAAATGCCTCCTCAACGTCATGTTCGAGCTACTGGGTGGCCGTCCACCCGAGAAGTCAACCCGAGCGACCCGACTGAGAAGCCTTCAACATTCCCAGCCTCTTCTATCAGAATTCTGGCTTGAGCTCCTCAGACAATTCGGCCAACCCAAGCGCCAGCCTCCCCAAAACCCTTTTTGAGGAGTCTCCATTGCGGGATCATCTCGCTGCGCTCCCTCTCCGACCCGTCCTTCGGTCACAGTCACCTGCGTCTCCTCTGCAGGGTTTGCCGAACACCTCTATCCGGCTTGCTTCTCGAACCACTGCGGGCGGCCAAACGTCGCTACCCTCGGACTCTCCCGCAAAGGGCCCAAGAGGGAGCTCGCCCCGAACCTCACCACTGCGGGCCGCTCCCTCTTGCTCTCCTACTAAGGTCGGGGAGTAAACCCGCGGTTGGGGGAAGCCCCCCCGAAACGACGACTTCCGCCGAATCCGTCGTCGGCTCATCTTCAAAGGGGATGCAAGCCAGAGGAGCCAATGGAATCTCATCCGAGCTATCCGATAGTTTTCCACCACAGGGGACAAGGGATCTCCAGCTGTCCTCCTCAAATCCTCCCTTGCTTCCGATGCTCCCGTCGTGGCCACTCCGGCATCCGGCGAGCATCTTACGGAAGTATGAGCCCTCTTCTTGGGCCTACTTCTCTCCGTGCCACTGCCTCCCCTGGGCGCTTGCCTCTCTTCCTCTTGACAAGACTTGACACGTAGACCTCTTGGCTGCAAGAGCGGAAAGTATGCAATTAAATCCAAACACGTTCGCCTGGATAACAAACAACGGAGAAGACAAAAGGAGGACTCCCTTGCGGGTCCAGAGGACTAAGCCCGGCCGCAAAAAGAGCACTCTCCGATAGCAAATCATTGGCCAAGAACACCTGGCCGTTGCGGAGACGTCCTAATCTTTCTCCTCCCGCTCGGACAAAACTGGATGCGTTTCTGCATCCCGAACGAAATTTCCCCATCTTCAAGGGAAGTCGGAACCAATGTTCCCCTCGGCGATGACGAATCGACTCTTCCATCCCTTTATGGAGGACGGCTTATCCACAATCGTTTTGAAGGACCTCCGAGGTCCGATGTAAGGCCACCCCAATTTCCTCCCGGGTATTAGATGATAGCAGGCACGGAAAAGAGGGAGAGTGGCGACGATCTGAATGATGGCACATTTAGATAAATCTGATAATACTCCACCAGCTATTTGGGGCCACCATCGCGGACAGATGTTGTAATGTGTTATGATTTCCTTCACCAAGGGATGAAGAGGAAACCGGAGGCCTGCTTTCAGACTGTCTTCGTAAATGAAGACCCCATGCTCCAGATCTCGCGAGACCCTGTGTTCATGTCCCGACAATCGCAGAACGACGTCTGGGGGGTATACCATACCTCTGGCGAATCTTTCCCACATCCTCAGCAACGATCTCCGTAGCTACGTCGTTGGGGCGCATCGTCATTCCTAGCCAGAAAAAGCACCAGGCGAAACAGCAAACGTCGCAGAAGACGGGACCTCTCCAGGAAACAGAATGAGGGGATATTGCAAACGGATACAGCGCTGCTATCGCTTTGCTTCCCCCCTAAGGAAGCCATCTTAAGAAGATGAGGCGCTTCGCCCGAGGCGTCCGGAACCGCCTCGACAAACGCCGCGTTAATCGGGATTTGCTACGTGACGTTTCCCCAACCGTCACCCCTGGAGGAGCCTTACCCACGAAGGCATGATGACCTCGCTGCATTAATTAGGGCATCACTGCGCGGGCTGTCTAACCAGATCGTCCATCCAAAGCGTGCCATCTGGACTTATACTCCCTATGCCCGAACCTGCGCTTCGAACTAGGGAGTGGAGGGCATGTGTTGGGGGGTAAAATCATCATTGCATCAATATTCGTGCGAGGAGGCTAAGACCGACCCCATCCCTTCGCCCGCCATGATGTCCCCGAGCTTCCCGTAGCTCGGCTCCCCCGAGCTCCCATAGCTCGGCTCTCCCCGAGCTTCCATATCTCGGCTCTCTCCGGGCTTCAATAGCTCGGCTTCTTCGAGCTCCCATGCTCAGCTTTCTCCGAGCTCCATAGCTGGTTCTCCCGAGCTTCCATAGCTCGGCTCCCACAAGCTTCCCGGAGCTCGTCCCCGAGCGATCCATGACCCGATATACATATATATACATATAATGTGTGTATATATATCTACATACATACATACATACATACATATATATATATATATATACTACTACATACATACATACATACATACATACATACATATATATATATATATATATATATATATATATATATATATATATATATATATATGTGTGTGTGTGTGGTGTGTGTGTGTGTGTGTGTGTGTGTGGACAATAATTATTTTTAAAAAAAATAACAACCCAAAAAGGAGGGGTCGTCGAAGGAAGATGCGGCGGTTTCTTGAGGCTTCTTGCCTCTTGACAGGCTCCTAAGGCTTGGTCTCGACGGGGGGAGGAGGAGCATCGACAGCCTGCTTTGATGGCGGTGCCGCCGAGGACTGGTGGCTGGAAGCTCTGCCACATTGAGATGGGAGCTTCAGCAATCGAGATCACCACAGACTACGTGAAATGGATTGGAAGAATCCAGTCTTGCAGCCACGATCCGGCCCCGAGCATATGTTGCCCATGTGATGAAATTCTTAGCTTCTTTTCCGACAATTCTTCATTGCATTTAAGCCAAGTCATCCACAAATCCAAGCAACGAACTAGAATCCACAGTTTAATGGATTAAAAGAATCCTAACCCCGTTGGAAGCCTCATGCTAATTGCTCAAAAACATGGAGAGATGCCGATAAAATCGCAATCAAAACGGGATCTTTCTGCGTGTCGACGAAAAAAAAAAAATGGTGTCCAAAAATAAGGTCGGGAACCGACGCAAAGGTAACAGAAATCCAAAAAAAATAAAAGGTGGCACCTTTCCAAGCACGCAGCGAAGAAGCACTAGTCCTTGAATCAATCAAAGCAAGCGTATCAAACCCTCGATCGAATTCTCTGGTTCCACCGCGCGGAAGGCTTCTTGAGAGAGACCAAGAGAAGCAAAGAACGATATTAAAAAAAAAAAAAAGCGCGATGGAGGGGAGACCAAGAGAATCAAATCTGGCGTGCTTCCTCTGGCGATCGTCGAACCAAAGAGGTGAGTCGGGAGAGATCGGCGGGGCACTTAAGCAGAGGACGCAGCCCGTGCCGATGGCGTCGTACGTGGGCGCCCGCGCCAGCGTTCTCTTGCTGCGCCTCTCTCCCTCGCCGCTGCTCCAGAGACAGAGCTTCTTGAATTTCTTGATAGGAAAAGAAGCGCCTGCTTCGCTTTCCTTCTCTTGGAAGAAGACGACGACGACCCTCGCTTCTCCTTCCTCCTCGCTCCCTCATCGTCTCTAACACCACCCCCACCGCATAAGGCCAACTCCCACAGCTCTGCCATAAAAGAATTAAATGATATAAAAGAAAATAAAAAGCATGAAGAAGTAGAGGATTCTAAGAGAGAGGGAGGGCGCGTGAAGAAGTAGAGGATGGCTGAGATGGGAGAAGAGCTTCCCGGCTTCACCGGAGCATCCCGTGGGTCGAATACTCTCCCCGTATGAAGCCCGCTGGGGATCCAGATCCTTAGCCGCCCTCTTTTGTCTTCCGTCCCCGAAATATTTTGGCGCTAGCTTAAAATTTAAAACAGAAGTCTGATGGCGCCGTTTGGAATAAAAATAGGTTCCGATGCTTAATAGTGTCCGTATCCTACGATATAATTAGCCATTGCCGACGCGTCGGCATCAGACGATTTTAAGCATCGGCTTCAAAAATCAAACGGAGCGTCGTTATAATTTGTTATCTTCCGACAATTTACAAAAGCATCGGTTTGATTCGATAACTTCCTATGCTACATTGTAGCGTCGAAAAAAAAAATATTGATATTCATTCTTTTTTTTAGTGATATATATATATATGTGTGTGTGTGCCGTCGGGATCCGTCCTCCGACTCGGACGCAGTCGATATATATATATATATATATATATATATATATGTGTTGCCGTCGGGATCCGTCCTTCGACTCGGACGTAGTCGATCTTCAGGGGCGGACCTGCACACAAGTCCTCACGCGAGAGGCGTTGAGGGTGGCCCTCTGCGGAAGACCCTCCGATGCTCAAGTCAGTGGGAGGAAATCGGCGATCAATCAGAAAATGGAGAGGTGATCTCTCCGGTGAGTCTCTCCAGAGGCGACCGATCGGAAGCTCTAGAGGGTGAGAGCACCGACGAGCAGCTGGCGAGAGCGGGAGAGTGAGTGTGAGGGTGTGAGCGCGTGTATCTGAGGGAATCTGGGAGTGTCAATTTATAGGCTGTCACCTGGATCTTGAGTGCCTTCTGGAAGGTTTAAAGGTTGTTAGGATACGGAGATGGATCGAATCGGGCCGTTGTGGGGCTGTTGGGATCCATATCTTGTCTGTTAGGGGATCGACGGCTAGGAGAGCTCCTTGATGGCTTGAGATCTGGTAGGTGTGTAGGTCTCAGGTAGCCGTGATAGGTTCTAGACCACTTCTCAATATGATTCCTTGCCTAGGATGTTGTTACGATAGGCCTAGGCTCTCCCGCGTCGGGTTCCGCGGAGGTAAGTATTGGATCGTGGATCACTCAGTGAAGCCGAGCCATGGAAGCTCGGGGGAAATGAGCTACAGGAAGCTCGGGAGGGCCGAGCTATGGGAGTTCGAGGGAGACGAGCTATAGAAGCTCGGGAGAGCTGAGCTATGGAAGCTCGGGGGAGCCGGGCTATGGAAGCTTGGGAGAGCCGAGCTATGAGAGCTTGGGGGAGCCGGGCTATGGGAGCTCGGAGGAGCCGAGCTGTGGGAGCTCGGGGGAGACGAGCTATGGAAGCTCGGGAGAGCCGAGCTATGGGAGCTCGGGGGAGCCGGGCTATGGGAGCTCGGAGGAGACGAGCTATGGAAGCTCGGGAGAGCCGAGCTATGGGATCTCGGAGGAGCCGAACTGTGGAGCTCGGGGGAGACGAGCTATGGAAGCTCGAGGGAGCCGAGCTACGGGAAGCTCGGGAAAGCCGAGCTATGGAAGCTCGGGGTATCTTGGCGGGCGAAGGGAGGGGGTCGGTCTTAGCCTCCTCGCATGGATATTGATGCAATAACGATTTTACCCCCCAACACATGCCCTCCACTCCCTAGTTCGAAGCTAGGTTCGGGCATAGGGAGTATAAGTCCAGGTGGCACGCTTTGGATGGGGCGATCTGGTTTAGACAGCCCGCGCAATGATTCCCTAATTAATGCGGCAGGGTCATCATGCCTTCATGGGTAAGGCTCCTCCAGGGGTGACGGTTGGGAATACGCCACGTTGCAAATCCCGATTAATACGGCATTTGTCGAGGCGGTTCCGGACGCCTCGGGCGAGGCGCCTCGTCTTCTCAAGATGGCTTCCTTAGTGGAGAAGCAAAGCGATAGCCGCGCTATATATATGTTTGCAGTATTCTCTCGTTTTGTTTCTTGTAGAGTCCCGCCCTCCGCAACGCTTGCCGTTTCGCCTGGTGCTTTTCTCGGCTAAGATGACGATGAGCCCCGACGACGTAGCTTCGGAGATCATTGCTGAGGATGTGGGGAAGATTCGCCAGAGGTATGGCATACCCCCAGACGTTGTCCTGCGATTGCCGGGACCTGAGCACAGGGTTTCGCAAAATCTGGAGCATGGGGTCTTCGTCTACGAAGACAGTTTGAAAGCGGGCCTCCGGTTTCCTCTTCATCCCTTGGTGAAGGAAATCATGGTACACTACAACATTTGTCCGGCGATGGTGGCTCCAAATAGTTGGCGGAGCATTATCGGATTTATCTCGATGTGCCATCAGATTCGGATTGTCGCCACTCTCCCCCTTTTCCGCACCTGCTATCATCTAATACCTGGGAGGAAATCAGAGTGGCCTTACATCGGACCTCGGAGGTCCTTCAACGTGATTGTGGATAAGCCGTCCTCTATAAAGGGATGGAAGAGTCGATTCGTCATCGCCGAGGGGAACATCGGTTCCGACTTCCCTCGGAAATGGGGAAACTTTGTTAGGGATGCGGAAACGCATCCAGTTTTGTCAGAGCGGGAGGAGAGAGATTTGATGTCCTTCGCAATGGCCAAGTGTTCTCGGCCAACAATTTGTTATCGGAGGGGGCCCTTTTCGCGGCCGGGCTTAGCCCCCTGGACCCGCAAGGTGAGTCCTCCCTTTTACTTTCTCCGCTGTGTGTTGCCCTGACGAACGTGTTTGGATTTAATCGCATATGTTCCGTTCTTATAGCCAAGAGGTCGGCATTGTCGAGTCTCGTCAAGAGGAAGAGAGGCAAGTGCCCAGGGGAGAGCAGCGGCGTGTATAGAGGTAGGCCTGAGAAAAGGGCTCATACCTCCGTAAGAAACTCGCCGGACGCCGGAGCGACCACGACAGGAGCGCCGGGGCGAAGGAGGATTTAGGGAGGATAGCTGCGATCCCTTGTCCTCCCGTAGTGGAACTATTGGATAGTTCGGATGAGACTCCATTGGTTCGTCCGGCGCATCTCCTTTGAAAGATGAGCCGCGACGGATTCGGCGAAAGCGGTCGTTTCTGGGGGGCCTTCCGCCTCCGCGGGTTTACTACCGACTCTAGTGGGGCAGCAAGGGAGAGTGGCCGCTGGTGGAGAGGTTCGGGAGGAGTCCGAGGGTAGCGATGCTGGACCGCCCGTAGCGGGTCAAGAAACAGGCCGGACAGAGGCCTCGGGGGAGCCTGCGGAGGAGACGCATGTGATTGTGACCAAAAAAGATGGGTCGGGAGAAGAAGCGCAACAAGGTGAGAGTCCTGCAATGGGGACCCCTTCAAAAAGGATTTTGGGGAGGCTGGCGCTTGGGTTGGCCGAATTGTTCGAAGAAGCCCAAGCTAGGGTTCTATAGAAGAGGCTGGGAAGTTGAAGGCCTCTCAGCCGGAGGTCGCCCGGGTTGGTTCCTCGGGCGGAGATGGCCAGCCCAGTAGCTCGAACGCGGGTGTTGAGGAGGCATTTTCTGCCTTAATGAGATCGGCCTTGTACCCAGGTGCGGATCCTTCGGCGGACAGGTTTGCGGATCTGGAGTTGGTTGATTCTGCGTTCGGGCAACAGGGAGTGGCCGAAAGTATCCATCTTCTCCCCATATTGACAATCCGACCCTCATGAAGATGACACGGGCCTACGCCTCTCGGGTGAGTTACCACTCTTGGTGGTGGATACTTTCTGGTTGACTTAATTGCATATTCTTACTCATCATTTGTCCCGCAGAGTGTTCTGCTTTCTCGGGCGATGTGCTGGCGTCTGAGTTTGGCGACGGGGGCCAGCGTTCAGGCCAGGAGAGACAACGCCGAACTCCGATCGCGAGTAGAGGTGTCCGAGAAGTTCGAGGAACTCCTAGCCGTTAGCAATAGGAGCTTGGCGGGGATGAAGGCGTCGTATCAGGCCGCTCTAGCTGAAGCGTCCAAGCAAAAGCGTAAAGCGGAGGAGTTACAGGGGCTCCTGGCGAAGAATGACGATGCGTGCTCAGAGTTGGCTCGGGTTAAGTCAAAGCATTCCGAGGAAATGGCGGCATGCAGCGGGAACATAATGAGAGTCTGGCCCGGCTGGGGAAGGAGGCTGCCGACGAGAGAAAGCGCCTGACCAGAATGCTCAGCGAAATAGAGGAGAAGCTGCAGCGCGCGATGGCGAAGTCGCTGACTTGAGAGTCAGCGCTAAATGGCACGAAGGGACGATAGCTCGGTTGAGTAACGAGCTATCTCAAGCTCGGGGAGAGGTCGAAAACAAGCAATCGAGAATTAACGCTCTCCAGGAGAGGGTCGAGTTGGTTGGAGCTGATAAAATAAGGGCCAGGGGTGAGGCTGAGGAGCTGACCAAAAGGTTGGCCAGACACGAGGAGGAGTTACGATCTTATTCCCCCCTCTTTTTTAACTTTCTTTGTTGATTCCTTGTGGTGCCGATTGATTTCGGTTTCGCAGGTGGCAAGGTTAGGGCTGGATAATTGGGCCTTGCAAGGTGAGCTCGTGTCTAGCCGCAGTAGGAGCTCAGAACTCGAGGCGCGGCCGGCGAGTTCGAGGAGCAAACTGTTATTCTGCGGGCTCAAGTCGCGGAGGCTGAGAGGCAAGTTGCCGAGGCTAAGGTGCAACTCGCCATACTCAAGGGGGAACAGGACGTAATCGGCGCTGACGCCTTCCAACTCGGAGTGGAAGAGTGCAAAGACAAGATATCCAGCGAGCACCCGGAATGGGATCTCTCTTTTCTGGATACTGAAGCTCCTGATGCCGGTGAGTCCGAGGAGAAGAGGAGGATGAGTACGTCGACGCCTCCGATATCGATCCTGGTGCCGCCCCGGGTCCCAGCGAGGCCGCAGCTTCTGAAGGACGATCGCAAACTGTCGCCGAGGGGGCGAAGGTATTAGAGAAAGGCGAATCAAGTCACGCCTCTGCGGACGTAACCGAGGGTTCTTCCGGAACTGATGTGGTTCCGGGCCTTTAAGAGCCACCCCTGTGTTTCGCTTTCTGTAACTCTGCTTGACGTCTTTCAATGAATGAACTTTCTACTTCTATTTGAGTGTTTTTCCTTGGACGGTCCTTCGCTCCAAATTTCACCTCAATCGCGAGCGACTTATGGCTTGTTGACGCTCTTTGGTCATCTTTATTTCGGGATCAAGGGAACGCATTGGCTTGGCCCAAGGCGGGGCGATAGCCTTGACTAGTGAACCGAAAGACGATCTGATTCGGTTCACGTTCGTTCGATGCAACAAATTAATTAAAATTTGAGGAACAAAGTTGGTCGGTTAAGGCCGACTGGTAGGGTAGGTCGGCTAGGGCCGATAGACGAAATAAGTCGGCTAGGGCCGACGGGTGAGGTAGGTCGGCTAGGGCCGATGGCGAAGTAGGTCGGCTAGGGCCGACGACGAAGTAGGTCGGCTAGGGCCGACGATAAGATAGGTCGGCTAGGGCCGACGACAAGATAGGTCGGCTAGGGCTGACGATAAAGTAGGTCGGCTATGGCCGACGATAAAGTAGGTCGGCTAGGGCCGTAGGTCGGCTAGGGCCGACGACAAGATAGGTCGGCTAGGGCCGACGATAAAGTAGGTCGGCTAGGGCCGACAAGATAGGTTGGCTAGGGCCGACGATAAAGTAGGTCGGCTAGGACCGACATATGAGGGTGGTTACCGAAGTATTTTTTGTTTCCTTTTGCCACTTCCTTTTTCGGTCAATGAAAGAATGGTTTGCGTAGCCTTCACGCTCATTTTTGTTTTGAGACGCTCAATTTTGTCGCACAAGTTCTTCGAGCGATTAACTTCGTTGGGGAGCAATCGACGAACAATCGGTTTTCATGCTTTTTGCTGTCCTGCCAGCGCCCTGCCGTCTGCAGGCAAACCGGTTTTTATTTCACCGAAATTGATGATACGGCACTGTGGGGAACACAAAGCTGCTCTGGTGCTTTCCGAAAGGTTTTTAGGGTAGTTGTTCTTTTCCCATGCGGGTCGTTTTGACGTACGGCGCATGCACCCGTTTACCATTGGAGGATATTACTTTCGTAGGACGATCTCCTGAACTGCCAGTCTCCGTAATGTCAGTGGGCGATTCTCTACATTTAATGATCGCGATTCGAGATCAAGAGAAAATCTTTGCATGTGTCTCAGTTTAGGCGGTGGGCTCGGTGCGCAATGGGGCATTGCGTCCATCCTGGGGGGCCACGTGGAGGCATGGGCCAGGTGTTTGAATCTCGGGGCTTCCGGCCTTGGTAGCTGTTCCCGGTTCATTTTTGCCTATAAAAAAGGGGGAAGAGGGGTCGTGTTAAGTCGTCCCCAAAGTTTCTTTCCCATTAGAGTTTCCACCATGCTCATTTCTCTGCTGTCACGAGTGGGAGGGTTGAGCTTCCCTTTTGTAAGCCCTTCACCTCCGGACAGCTGGGGCGATGAAGGAGCTGCTGAAGAAAGGCTTGCCCTTAGGGGATGAGACCCGGAGATCATATGGAGAGCGCACAGGAGGGGCGCAGAGATCACACGGAGAGCGCACATATGTGCTTCCAGTGTGACCTTTGTGGTTCCCCTTTGGGGAGGTACGGTAGGAAGTGTACGCGGGCTCCCCATGACTCGCTTGAACTTCTCCTCCTCCCGATTTGGATTCCTGGGCTTGCCCGCCTGGGGAATCTTTCGCCACATGGGGAGGGGGAGGTGGTGTGCCGCCTGCAGGTACCTTGTCCTTGAGCCTTGGCAAGGTAGGGCGGTGCACACTCGGTTTGGGAGAGCGTTCCGACGCCAGGGTCGCGGGCTTCCTTCCTACTCGCCGGGGGCCTCTCGGTTGGGTGGTTAGGGGTGACCTTCCGTCCACCCTTTCCAATCACCCTGATATCTCGGTTGGGTCACCGAGATATCATTATTAACCGAAGCTGGCCGCAACGATTGGTCCATGTCGCCCGCCCATTATAGGCGCGAGCTGACTGTTTGCGGCTTATCTAGCTCGTCGGTCGGGATGCCGGAGCATCACAGTTGCCCAGGTCTGCTTTGGAGCAGTTGCCCGAGTTTTGTACTTTGTCTTTTTATGCATTTCAATGCTCTTATAATGCCTCTCAGGCATTTGTAATTGGTTTTGATGGCAATGAAATAAAGAGAGTTCTGTTCTGTTTCTCAATCTCTATTTCTCCTATGCCAATTTGTTGTTGCTGGATATGGGGTACGTGCCGTTCATTTTTAGGCGAGGATCTCGCGCCATCCGAATTAGTCGGGGCTTGCAAACTGCCCTGATCCAAACGGAGGATTAGGGATTGTTCGGTGGCAGAATACGCTCCCTATCTTGGTCAGAAGCTCGGAGATTCATGCTTCGTCCCCATTGGAAACCGAATGTTTATGGCTCGGCCTTGCCGAGGTTTGGAGAATTTGTTACTTGGCCGTGCCAAGGTTCGAAAAATCTATTGCTCGGCCCAGCTAATGTTCGAAGAATTTACTGCTCGGCCCAGCCGAGGTTCGGAGATGTTTTACTTGGCCCCGCCAAGGTTCGGAGAGTTTGTTACTCGGCCCTGCCGAGGTACGAAGAACTTATTGCTCGACCCAGCCGAGGTTCGGAGAACTTGTTACTTGGCCCTGCCAAGGTTCGGAGAATCTGTTGCTCGGCCCAACCGAGGTTCGGAGATTTGTCGCTCGGCCTAGCCAAGGTTCGGAGATTCGGGGCTCGAAGAAGTGACTTAGTCGCCACTATGAGCCGTAGTGTTTGGTCCCTGCGGTGCTTGGTGAGGGGCGTCAGGGCGGAACGGGCGGTATATGGTCATGCTCTTTATTTATGACGTTACCCCTCCCGAGGGGACGAATTACTGCCAGGCGCTGGAATTCTTCCCTTTTTGCGTTTTCCGAAAGGGGGCCAGCTTAAAAGAGCTTGGGGAAGTGTCGAGAGCATTCATTACGGGGGGCCGGCAGATCGGGAGATACTCTGTTCAGGGGGTTCCCGAACAGTCTATCCGCATTTACCGATCTCACTTGGGATGGGGCACGGCCTTTCGGATTCTGCAGCACTAATTAAAGCGATGATATGTGGTGAGTTCTCATAGGTCGGTGGTTACGGCCCGACTGATCGAAATACTCGCCTGATAAGTATAAATATGACCGGGGGGTGTTGGTCTTAGCCACCCCTCTGATTAAGTCTCGAAATAGTTTTTGCCATGGCCTCTCAAGGAGGAGAGCGATCGTCTGATGAACTAAGGGCGTCAATCAATGGCCTGTTACATCCGACGAGGGGCCACCCCACGATCACCGTCGACGGGCTAGGCCTAGCGTCGACCTCGCGAGTCACCAGCGGCTCGTGAGGGTTGTTGAGGAATATGTTGACGTTTCTACGAGGGAGGCGGAGGCCCTGCGCCGGGTGGCGGACCGGCAGAAGGAAGAGATAGTGTCACTCCGCCAGCAGGTCGCCGATCTCACTGAACGCCTGGAGGACCTGCTGGCGTCCGGGAGTGACAGTGAGCCCTAGCTGGGGCTTCTTCTCCTTTTTTCTTTTTCTTTTTGTTTCTTCTGTTTCTCTTTTTGTATTTCCTTTTATAATTAATGAAAAAGGCCTTTTTTTGACAACCTCTTATTTTCGAAGAAGAACCATTCATATTTGGTTGAATAGTCGGAGAGCCTGGGTGGCTCCATCGATTCACGTGCTGAGCCATGGCTTCGTTTGAGCCGGGCATTTGTTCGGTAGGTTATAGGGGCATTGCCCAAAGATTTTAGCAGCAAAAGGGGGGATTCCCCGGCTTTGCCTGGGGTTCGTGGCCGGTCATGTAAGGCTTTTTGAACCCTTTAGGGGTTTGCCGGAGGCACATTCTTTGTGCGTGTTGACGGTTTTTGCTAAATGTGCCTTTTTTTAAATCGGCCGAAATTCTGGGGACTACTTGGAAGTCCTTCGGCCCCGTACTTTGGTTTTCTGCTGGGACTTTAATTCGAAGAATTATTGCTCAGCCCAGCCGTGGTTCGGATATTAGTTGCTCGGCCCAGCCGAGGTTCGGAGAATTTTTTACTTGGCCCCGCCAAGGTTCGGAGAAATTGTGGCTCGGCCCTGCCGAGGTTCGGAGATTCTTTACTTGGCCCTGCCAAGGTTCGGAGAATTTATTGCTCGGCCTAGCCGAGGTTCGGAGAATTTTTACTTGGCCCCGCCAAGGTTCGGAGAAATTATGGCTCGGCCCTGCCGAGGTTCGGAGATTTTTTACTTGGCCCTGCCAAGGTTCGAAGAATTTGTTGCTCGGCCCAGCCGAGGTTCGGAGAATTTTTACTTGGCCCTGCCAAGGTTCGAGAATTTGTTGCTCGGCCCAGCCGAGGTTGGAGAATTTTTACTTGGCCCTGCCAAGGTTCGGAGAATTTGTTGCTCGGCCCAGCCGAGGTTCGAGAATTTTTACTTGGCCCTGCCAAGGTTTGGAGAATTTGTTGCTCGGCCCAGCCGAGGTTCGAAGAATTTTTACTTGGCCCTACCAAGGTTCGGAGAATTTGTTACTCGGCCCAGCCGAGGTTTGGAGATTTCCTGTTCAGATAGGTAGCTCGGTCGTGCCGAGGATTGGTAAGCAGCATCTATTTTTTTTCGCAATCTTTGGCAATGTAATGCATAGTGATTTACGTTGCAAATTACGAAAACACGTGTTGACAGAAAGGTATAATAAGGCATATGAAAATGGATTATAGAGGACATACCCTATTGATAATACTTACGGAGATACACACATATATATACACACTATATATATATATATATATATATATATATATATATATGTGTGTGTGTGTGTGTGTGTGTGTGTGTGTATGTGCATATATATATATATATATATATATATATATATATATATATATATATATATATATATATATATATGTATATATGTGTGTGTGTGTATATATGTGTGTGTATATATATATATATATATATATATATATATATATATATATATATATATGTGTGTGTGTGTGTGTGTGTGTGTGTGTGTGTGTATAGAGACAATAATTATTTTTTAAAAAAAATAACAAACCCAAAAGGGAGGGGTCGTCGAAGGAAGATGCGGGGCGGTTTCTTGAGGCTTCTTGCCTCTTGACAGGCTCCGAAGGCTTGGTCTCGACGGGGGGAGGAGGAGCATCAACGGCCTGCTTTGATGGCGGTGCCGCCGAGGACAGGTGGCTGGAAGCTCTGCCACATTGAGATGGGAGCTTCAGCAATCGAGATCACCACAGACTACGTGAAATGGATTGGAGGAATCCAGTCTTGCCCATGTGATGAAATTCTTAGCTTCTTTTCCGACAATTCTTCATTGCATTCAAGCCAAGTCTTCCAAAATCCAAGCAACGAACCAGAATCCACAGTTTAATGGATTAAAAGATGCCGATAAAATCGCGATCAAAACGGGATCTTTCTGCGTGTCGACGAAAAAAAAAAAAATTGGTGTCCAAAAATAAGGTCGGGAACCGACGCAAAGGCAACAGAAATCCAAAAAAAATAAAAGGTGGCACCTTTCCAAGGAGAACAAGAGATGCACGCGATCACGCAGGGAAGAAGCACTAGTCCTTGAATCAATCAAAGCAAGCGTATCAAACCCTCGATCGAATTCTCTGGTTCCACCGCGCGGAAGGCTTCTTGAGAGAGACCAAGAGAAGCAAAGAACGATATTAAAAAAAAAAAAAAGCGCGATGGAGGGGAGACCAAGAGAATCAAATCTGGCGTGCTTCCTCTTAAGCGCGATCGTCGAACCAAAGAGGTGAGTCGGGAGAGATCGGCGGGGCACTTAAGCAGAGGACGCAGCCCGTGCCGATGGCATCGTACGTGGGCGCCCGCTTGCTGCGCCTCTCTCCCTCGCCATCAAAGCAGGCCGTCGATGCTCCTCCTCCCCCCGTCGAGACCAAGCCTTCGGAGCCTGTCAAGAGGCAAGAAGCCTCAAGAAACCGCCGCATCTTCCTTCGACGACCCTTCCCTTTTTGGGTTTGTTATTTTTTTAAAAAAAAAAATTATTCTCTCTCTCACACACACATACATACACACACACACACACACACACACATATATATATATATATATATATATATATATATATATATATATATATATATATACACACACATAAATATATGTGTGTCTATATATATATATATATATATTATTGCCGCCGGGATCCATCCTCCGACTTGGGCGCGGTCGATCTCCAGGGAGAGGGACGGACCTGCACAAAAAGTCCTCGCGTGAGAGGCGTTGGGGGTGGCCCTCCGCAGAAGACCCTCCGATGCTCAAGTCAGCGGAGAAGAAATCGGCGATCAACAAGATAATGGGGAGGTGGATCTCTCCGGGAGGCCTCTCCGGGGGCGGCCAATCGGGAGCCCTAGAAGGCAAGAGCACCGACGAGCTGCCAGCCTAGGGGCAGGAGAGTGAGAGCGCACGTACGAGTGTGCATCCAAGAGAACACGTGCATACCTGAGGGAATCTGCCAGTGTGGTAGTTATAGGCTGTCACCTGTGTCTTGAGCGCCTTCTGGAAGGTTCAGAGGTTGTTAGGATACGGAGGTGGACATAATCAGGCCGTTGTGGTGCCGTTGGAATCCGTATCCCGTTTGTTAGGGGATCGATGGCCAGAGAGCTTCTTGATGACTGAAATCTGCTGAGTAGGCCTGGGGGAGTTATGATAGGTCCTAGGCCATGTTTCGACATGATTCCTTGTCTAGGATGTCGTTATGGTGAACCTGGGCTCTCCCACGTCAGGTTCCACGGAGGTGGATATTGGATTGTGGATCATTTGATGTAGCTAAGCCACGGTGACTCGGGGGGGAAGCGAGCTACGAGGGCCTGGGGAGGAGCCGAGCTATAGAAGCCCGGAAGGAGCCGAGCTAGGGAAGCCTGGAAGGGCCGAGCTGGGGAAGCCCGGAAGGAGCCGAGCTACGGAAGCCCAGAAGGGGCCGAGCTAGGGAAGCCCGGAAGGGCCGAGCTGGGGAAGCCCGGAAGGGGTCGAGCTACGGAAGTCCGGAAGGGCCGAGCTAGGAAAGCCCGGAAGGGGCCGAGCTACGGAAGCCCGGAAGGGGCCGAGCTAGGGAAGCCCGGAAGGGCCGAGCTAGGGCAGCCGGGAAGAGCCGAGCTAGGGAAGCCCGGAAGGGCCGAGCTAGGGAAGCCCGGAAGGGGCCGAGCTATGGAAGCCCGGAAGGGGCCGAGCTAGGGAAGCCCGGAGGGGCCGAGCTAGGGAAGCCCGGAAGGGCCGAGCTACGGAAGCCCGGAAGGGGCCGAGCTACGGAAGCCCGGAAGGGCCGAGCTACGGAAGCCCGGAAGGGCCGAGCTATGGAAGCCCGGAAAGGGTCGAGCTACGGAAGCCCGAAAGGGCCGAGCTATGGAAGCCCGGAAAGGCCGAGCTATGGAAGCCCGGAAGGGCGAAGGGAGGAGGTCGGCCTTAGCCGCCTCGCACGGATATTGATGCAATGACAATTTTACCCCCCAATACATGCCCTCCACTCCCTAGTTCGAAGCGTAGGTTCGGGCATAGGGAGTATAAGTCCGAGCGGCGCGTTCTGGATGGGACGTTTTGGTTTGAACAGCCCGTGCAATGATGCCCTAATTAATGCGACAGGGTCATCGTACCTTCGGGGGTAAGTCTCCTCCAAGAGTGACGATTGGGATTACGCCACGTCGTGAATCCCGAACGATCGGGTGTTTGTCGAGGTGGTTCCGAACACCTCGGGCGGGACACCCCATCTTCTCAAGGCGGCTTCCTTAGTGGGGAAGCAAGGCGATAGACGCACTATATATATATACACATGCATGTTCGCAGCATCCTCTCGTCTTGTTTTTCGAAGAGTTTGGCCTTTCATCCGGGTGCAGATCCTTCGGTGGACAAGTTTGCAGACTTGGAGCTGGTCGATGCCGCGTTCGATCAGCAAGGCATGGCCGAAAGTGTCCATCTCCTTCCCGACATCGACAATACGACCCTGATGAGGATGACTCGGGCTTATGCCTCGCGGGTAAGTTATCTCTCTTGTGCGGTAGATGTTTCCCGATTGACCCCATCGTGGGTTTTTATTCATCTTCTGTCTCGCAGAGCGTTTTGCTTTCTCGGGCGATGTGCTGGCGTTTGAGCTTGGCAACGGGGGCCAGCATTCAAGCCAGGAGGGACAATTTCGAGCTTCAATCACGATTGAAGGTGTCTAAGAAGTTCGAAGAGCTTATGGATATGAGTGATAGGAGCCTGATGGGAATAAGGGCGGCACACCAGGTCGCCCTGGCTGAGGTGTCCAAGCAAAAGCATAGGGTGGAGGAGTTGCAGGAACTCCTGGCGAAGAACGACAACGCGTGCTTGGAGCTGGCCAGAATCGAGTCGAAACATTCTACGGAGGTGGCGGCGATGCGGCGGGAACATAGTGAAAGCTTGGGTCGGCTGGGAAGGGAAGCTGTCGATGAAAGAAAGCGCCTGGCCAGAATGCTTGGCGAAGTGGAGGAGAAGCTGAAACGACGCGATGGAGAAATCGCTCACTTGAGGGAGGGCGCTAAATGGCACCAAGGGACAATAGCTCGGGTGAGCAATGAGTTATCCCAAGCCCAGGAGGAAATCGGAGCCAAACAGTCGAGGATCAACAATATGCAGGAGAGAGTCGAGCTGGTCGGGGCTGACAGAACAAGAGCCAGGGGCGAGGCCGAGGAGTTGGCCAAGAGGTTGGCCAGACGAGAGGAGGAGGTACGATCTCATTTCCCCCCCTCCTTTTTAGCTTCTTCTACTGGTTTCTTGTGATGCCGACTAACTTTGGCTTTCTCAGATGGCAAAGTTGGAGTTGGAGATTCGGGCTCTTCAAGGCGAGCTTGTGTCCAACCGCAATAAGAGCTCAGAATTCGAGGTGCGGGCCGGCGAGTTTGAGGAGCAAAACATCATTCTGCGGGCTCAAGTCGTGGAGGCTGAGAGGCAGGCTGCTGAGGCTAATATGCAGCTCGCAGTACTCAAGGGGAGGCAGGATGCTATCGGCGTTGACGCCTTTCAACTTGGGCTGCAGGAATGCAAAGAGAAGATATCCAGCGAGCATCCAGAATGGGATCTCTCTTTTCTGGACGCTGAAACTCCTGATGACGGTGAGTCCGAAGGAGAAGAAGAGGACGAGTATGTCGACGTCTCCGACATGATCCTAGTGCTGTCCCGGGTCCCGGCGAAGCCGCAGCTTCTGAGGGACGGTCGCGAACTGCCGCTGAAGGGGCAAAGGTATTAGAGAAGGGCGAGTCTAGTCACACCTCTATGGATGTAACCGAGAGCTCCTCAAAACCGATGTGGTTCCCGGCTCTTAGAGGCCACTCCCGCACTTTGTTTCTTGAAAGTCTGACCGACGCTTTTTAACAAATGAAACCTTTATTTTCATTTAAGTGTTTTTCTTTGTATGGCCCTGTTGCCGCCTGGTTTTACCTTAATCGTGAGCAACTTATGGCTCGCTGATGTTTTTTGGTCAGTTTTGTTTCGGGATTGAGGGGGTACATTGGCTTAACCCCAGGCGGGGCGATTGCCTTGACCGGCGAACCAACAGGTGATCCGGTTTGGCTCATGCCTTAATTAAGACTCAAGAAACAAAGCTGGATGGTTAAGACCGATTGGCAGAGTAGGTCGGCTTGGGCCGACAATCAAGATAGGCCGGTTAGGGCCGATTAGCAAAGATAGGTCGGCTAGGGCCGATGGGCAAAATAGGTCGGCTAGGGCCAACAAGTAAAAATAGGTCGGCTAGGGCCGACGGGCAACGTAGGTCGGCTAGGGCCGACAAGCAAAGATAGGTCGGCGAGGGCCAACAAGTAAAAATAGGTCGGCTAGGGCCGACAAGCAAAAGTAGGTTTTCGCACCTTTTGCTATTCTGTCAGCGCCCTACCGTTTTGCAGGCGAATCGGTTTTTGTTTTACCAAAATCGGTGGTACGGCGCCGTGGAGAACATAAAGTTGCACTTAAAGCTTTCCGGAAGGTGCCCTTTTCCCATGCAGGTCGTTTCATCGTGTTGCGTACGCAGCCACTTACCATTGGAGAACATTATTTTCGAAGGACGATCTCCTGAACCTGCCAGTTTTTGAAGTGCTAGTGGACGATCTCCTGCATTTAATGACCGTGATTCGGGATCAGGAGGAGATCTCCGTATACATCACAACTCATGCGGTGGGCTTAGCGTGCAGTAGTGCGCCGCGTCTATCCTGAGGGGCCACGTGGTGGCATGGGCCAGATGTTTGAATCTCGGGGCTTACAGCTTGGGTAGCTTTTCCCCGGTTCATTTCTGCCTATAAAAAGGGGAAAATGGGGGTCATGTTTAGTCATCCCCGAAGTTTCTTTCCCACTAGAGCTTTCATCATGCTTGTTTCTCTGTTGTTGGGAGTGGGAGGACTGAGGTTTTCTCTTGCAAGCCTTTTGCCTCCGGATAGTTGGGGAGACGAAGGGGTCGTTGAAGAATGGCTCACCCTTAAGGGATGAGTCCCGGAGATCATATGGAGAGTGTACATAGAGGGCACAGAGATCACACGGGGAGCACACATATACTCTTTCCGTGTGACCTTTGTGGTTTGCTACGGGGGGGCTTACGGTAGGAAGTGTATCGACATCCCCATAGTACACACGGACTTCCCTCCTTTGCTGACCTGGATTCTCATCCCTTCTCTGAGGGGAATCCTTGCCACGGGGAGGACAATATGGGAGCAACGGGGTTTGATGGTCCCCGAGCTTCTCGGTCGGGCGGCGACCTGTGATCCAGCACCCCACCCTAGGGGAGCTGGCCGGTTCGTCCGAGTCCTAAGAATCAGCATCCACGGGCCATGCCTCCTTTTGGGCCTCTTGGCCTATTCGATGGGGGCCATGGAAGGTCAGCTTCATCAACCGCCTAGTCGGACTGACCGTTTCGTGGTTTGCCTGATTTGTCGGTCCGGATGTCGGAGCATCACCGTTGCCTATGCCTGCTTTGGAGCAGTTGCCCAAGTTTTGTACTTATCTTTATTTTATGCATTTCAATGTCCTTGTAACGCCTCTAAGGCATTTGTAACTGATCTTGATCGGCAATAAATAAAGAGAGTTCTGTTTTGTTTCTTTATCTTTTTGTGCCGAGTTTGCCGTTGTTGCTATTCGTGGGGTATGAAGGCATCTCGCTCGTCCTTAGACAAGGATCCCGTGCTGCCCGAACTAACTGAGGTTCGCAAGCGACGGTCTAGGGACCGTTCGGAGAAATGTGCTTCCTACTTCGGTCCGAAGCTTGGAATTTTCGTGCTTCGTTCTCATCGGAACTTGAATTCTCTCGGGTTGGCCTCGATGCGGCTCAGAGAAATTTGTACCTGTTCCCATCATGGTTCAAGGCACTTGCGGCTCGGCCCAGCCGAGGTTTGGAGAACTTTCACTTGGCTCTGCCAAGGTTCGCGAATTTGTTGCTCGGCCCAGCCGAGGTTCGGAGAATATTTTACTTGGCCCTGCCAAGGTTCGGAGAATTGGGCCTTGCCAAGGTTCGGAGATTTTACTTGGCCCTGCCAAGGTTCGGAGAATTTTTTCTCGGCCCAGCCGAGGTTCGGAGAATTTTTACTTGGCCCTGCCAAGGTTCGGAGAATTTTTTCTCGGCCCAGCCGAGGTTCGGAGAATTTTTACTTGGCCCTGCCAAGGTTCGGAGAATTTTTTCTCGGCCCAGCCGAGGTTCGGAGAATTTTTACTTGGCCCTGCCAAGGTTCGGAGAATTTGTTGCTCGGCCCAGCCGAGGTTCGGAGAATATTTTACTTGGCCCTGCCAAGGTTCGGAGAATTCCTGTCCAGACAAGAAGCTCGGTCGTGCCGAGGATTGGTAAGCAGCATCTGTTTCTTTTTGCAATTTTTGGTGATGTAGTGCATAATGATTGCATTGAGGAAAATGTGCCGACAGGAAGATATAATGAGGCATATGAAAATAAATTTGGAGAGGACGTACCCTATTGATAATATTTTCGGAGATTGTCCGAATTCCACGTCCGGGGAATGGATTTCCCATCCAGATCTTGTAGCTTGTAGGTTCCCGGTCCGATGATCTCCGCTACTTGGTACGGGCCCTCCCAGTTTGGCGCCAGCTTTCCTTGTTCCAGCGGTTTGGAAACAGAGGCCTTTCGGAGGACAAGGTCGCCGGGCAGGAAGGCTTTCCCTTTGACTCTGGAGGCGTGGTAACGGGCCACCCTTTGTTGATAAGCAGCCATTCTGATCCGGGCCTTCTCTCTAATCTCCTCCACCAGTCGAGGTTGGTGCGGAGCTGTTCGTTGCTAGCTTCCTCTGAGTAGCTTTCCACCCGCAATGATGGGAGGCCGATTTCCACAGGGATAACGGCCTCTGTACCGAAAGCCATTCGGAATGGGGTTTCGCCTGTCGGGATTCTCGGGGTGTGCGGTAGGCCCATAAGACATGATGCAGCTCCTCCGCCCACCTGCCTTGGGCTCTGGAGAGGCGAGCTTTGATTCCCTGAAGGAGGGTCCTGTTGGTCACTTCGGCCGCTCCGTTGGCTTGTGGGTGCCCGACCGAAGTGAGGTGGTGACGGATTCCATGCTCCTCACAGAACTGGCGAAATTTAGAGTTGTCAAACTGCTTACCGTTGTCGGTGATTATGGTGTGCGGGAGGCCGAATCGGCAGATGATGGACCTCCAAACAAAATCTCTGGCCCGTGCCTCGGTAATTTGTGCAACTGCTTCCGCTTCGACCCATTTGGTGAAGTAGTCGATGGCGACAAATAGAAATTTCCGCTGTCCTGTGGCAAGCGGGAATGGGCCGAGGATGTCCATCCCCCATTTGGCAAAGGGCCAAGCGGAGGATATGGAAACTAGCTCGGCGGAAGGGAGCCTTTGGATGCTTGAATGCCTCTGGCAGGGTCGCAGGCTCGGACTAGATCGTCTGCGTCTTTTTGCATGGTCGGCCAGTAGTAGCCTTGTCGCAGCACTTTGTGGCATAGGGACCGGCTTCCCAGATGGTTGCCGCAAATCCCTTCATGTACCTCGCGCAGAGCATAATCTGCTTCGGATGGGCGAAGGCATCTGAGCAGCGGCATGGAAAAAGACCGTTTGTAAAGCTGGTTGTCAATCAACACGTAGTGAGTGGCCTGCAGCTTCAGCTTTCTAGCCTCTCTTCGGTCGGACGGAAGCGACCCTTCTTTGAGATATTTGAGGATAGGGTCGAACCATGATGGTTCGGCCTCAACTTGCATTATTCGGTCGGCTTCCGCGATGCTGGGCTTTCCAGAGTCTCCAGGTGGAACTTTTGCTCGGCATCCATTGACTCCGCGGTCGCCAATCGGGAGAGTAGGTCGGCGCGGGCATTCTCGGATCTGGGAATCTGAATGATTTCAAATTCGGCAAAATGGGGAAGCAGGTTCCGTACCTCCTGAAGATATCGAACCATGTTCGGCTCCCGGGCTTCAAACTCTCCCCGTACATGGCCGGCTACCAGCTGAGAGTCGGTGAAGGCATTAAGCTTCTCCACCTTCAGATTGCGGGCGATTCGGAGGCCGGCTAACAGGGCTTCGTACTCGGCTTCGTTGTTGGAGGCCGGGAAGGAGAATCGGACGCCATATTCGAAGGTTATCCCCTCCGGACTGGTAAGAACCAGACCCGCACCGGAGCGATGGGCATTAGATGACCCGTCGACATGGAGGAGCCACCGGGCTCCAGCTTTTGGTTCTTCGGGGAGTCTGGGGTAGAACCGTCCTCCGGGATGGTACACTCGAGGAGGAAGTCGGCTAGCACCTGGGCTTTGATGGCTGGACGAGGCTGAAAATGTATGTCATGCTCACTTAGCTCGACGGCCCATTTGGTCATTCTCCCCGATGTCTCGGGACGGTGGACCACCGCCTTGATGGGTTGGTCGGTCAGGACCGTCACGGAATGTGCTTGGAAGTACGGCCGCAGCTTCCGAACTGAGGTGATTAAGGCCAACACCATCTTTTCAATTCTGCTGTACCTTGTCTCCGCATCGCGGAGTAGCCTGCTGACATAGTAGATCGGCTTTTGGACTTTGCCTTCTTCTTTGATCAGCACCGAGCAAACTGCACCTTCCGAAACAGCCAGGTACAAGAATAGGGTCTCTCCTGGGGCGGACTACTGAGGAGTGGGGGCGAGCCGAGGTACTTCTTGAGATCTTGAAATGACCTTTGGCATTCGGGAGTCCACTGGAAGTTTTTGGCCGATCGGAGAGTTTTGAAGAAGGGGAGGCATCTCTCGGCCGACCGCGCCACGAAGCGGTTTAGGGCCGCTATCTCCCGGTTAGGCGCTGGACCTCTTTGACAGATGCCGGGGGCGCCATTTGTTGGAGAGCTTGAATCTTCTGGGGGTTGGCTTCGATACCTCGCTGGGAGACCATGAAGCCGAGAAACTTCCCGGAGTTAACACCGAAGGCACATTTGGTCGGGTTGAGTCTCATCCCGTACTTGCGCAGCGTGGCAAAGCTCTCTGTGAGGTCCTCGACATGCGTGATGCCTCCTTGCTTTTGACCAGCATGTCGTCCACGTACACCTCCATATTCCGGCCGATTTGCTCCTTGAACACTTTGTTGACCAGCCTCTGGTAGGTGGCACCTGCATTTTTAAGACCAAAAGGCATAACGCGGTAACAGTAAGTACCTCGGTCGGTTATGAAGGCGGTCTTTTCTTCATCTTCAGGGGCCATTCGGATCTGATTGTAGCCTGAATAGGCGTCCATGAATGACAGCATCTGGTGGCCTGAGGTGGCGTCCACGAGCTGGTCGATCCGAGGGAGGGGGAAGCTGTCCTTCGGGCAGGCTTTGTTGAGGTCGGTGAAGTCGATGCAGATTCTCCATTTGCCGTTCGACTTTTTCACCATGACGACATTTGACAGCCAGCTCGGATAATTTACCTCTCGGACGAAATTGGCCTTGATGAGTTTGTCTACCTCTTCTTCAATGGCCTTTTGTCGCTCTGGGGCGAAGCTTCTCTTCTTCTGCTTAACGGGCCTGTGCATCTCGTCCACATTGAGATGATGGACGAGAACCTCGGGGCTGATCCCTGGCATGTCGGAGGCGGACCAGGCGAAGATGTCAGCGTTACTTCGGAGGAACCTGATCAATCTGTGCCGAGGCTCTCCTTTGAGCAGCGACCCGATTTTATGGTTCGGTCGGGTCGAGCTTCGTCCAGGGTACCTCCTCCAATTCCTCTGCCGGTTCTCCCCTTTGTTCGGCGAAGTCCTCGCGAGCATCTAGCCCATCAACTCTGGCATTCTAGACTGAAGGCTTGTAACAAAGCACTGCCGAGCCATGGCCTGACTTCCCGAACAACTCCAACTCCTCGCTCGGTGGGAAACTTCATGGATAGATGCGGGATGGAGACAACTGCCTTGAGGGACATTAGACCGGGCCTGCCGAATATTGCGTTGTAGGGGGATCTGAGGTCGGTTACTAGGAAGTCTGTCTGGACAATGGTCACAAGGGGCCAGGTTCCCGCGCGGACCGTCAGGGTGACGACCCCTTCCGGGACGACGACGTCGCCTGTGAATCCCATCAAGGTGGAATCCACGGCTCGAAGGTTTTCCATGAGTAATTTCATCCTGGCAAACACACCGAGGTACAAAACATTTACCGAACTTCCACTATCAACTAGGATTCGGCTTACATCATAGTTATTCAAATTAAGGGATACAACTAGTGCGTCATCATGGGGGAGCTGTATCCCTAGGAGATCATCATCGGAGAAGGAGAGCTCGCCCGTCCGTGCCTTCTTTGGCGCCGATCCTCACTGTCGCCCCTGGGGCTCGATCCGCCGGCCTCTTCAATCATGTTAATGCGGCCGATCACGGGCGGATTCGGTGGAGGAGGAGGTTGTTGAAGTTCGGGCTGGCGGTCACCTCCTTGTTGTTGTGGCTCGGGCCCTCCTGAACTGATTCAGTCGCCCCCGCTGGATCAGCCTCTCAATTTCATTTTTCAGCTGCCAGCATTCTTCAGTGTCGTGACCGTGCTCCCTATGGTAGCGGCAGTACTTGGTAGGATCTCTTCGGGTCGGGTTCCCTCGGAGAGGCACTGGCCGGGGGAGCTGGCGCTCTATTCCATGAGGATTTGCGCCCGGGGCACGGTCACGGAGTGTAGTGGTCGAATCGCCTGGGAGGGCTCCGGGAGCGATTCCTTGGCGGCAGCGGAGGGACTCTCTGGCGGCGAGGCGGACTTGGTCGCCGGGCGGGACGGTGCCTGTCGGGGACTTTGGGCTCCTTCTTCTTTGCCTGCTCAGCGCGGGCAACTCTCCGCGATTCTTCGACCCTAGCGTACTTGTCCGCCAGGGCCATCATATCAGAGAGGCAGGGGGGTAGCTGACCTCCATAGCCAGGTAGAAGTCGCTTTCCTTCGAGACTCCCCCCGCCAGGGCAGACATGGCCACCTCATGATTAAGGTGGTCCACCTCCAACATGGCCTTATTGAAACGGCCAAGGTAATTCCTCAAGGACTCCCCCTCTCTCTGCTTGACTTCGGAGAGGGAGTCAGATCTTCGTCGGTGGCGGCGGCTGCTGACGAACTGGCCAATAAAAAGGCGGCTCAGCTCGTCAATGAATCGATAGAACCTGGCTTCAAAGCATTGAACCAGGTTCGGGCGGATCCTCTGAGGGTGGAGGGGAAGGCGCGGCAGAGGACCGCATCAGATGCTCCGTGGAACATCATTATTGACCGGAAGCTGCTAAGATGGTCGTCCGGGTCAGAAGAGCCGTGGTAGGGTTCGACGGCTGGTAACTTGACATGGGAGGGAATCACTTCCTCCATGATCCCCTTAGAGAAAGGGATGCCCTGCTCCGCCTTGGGCTGGGGCGGATGGGCCTGCTTGGCGGCGTCCAGCTCCTGACGCATCTCCTGGATCTGACGACGGATCTCCTCTTCGCCGGTCAGAGGAGGAGCTGGGCGAGAGATCGCAGGACGGCGTCGAATCATGGTGGGAGGTCACCGGGAGAGAGATCGGGCTCGCCGAGATCTGGGAGGATCTCTTGTACCGCCTCGTGGGACGGCTTGTCCCCTCTAGGTCGGTGTGGGGGGTCCGCGGATTGCGCGACTGGAGGAGGAAGTCGCCGGCGAAGAAGGAACGCCGCTTCCTTATGAAAGTGCGGAGCAGGAGGAGCTGCAAGGCGCTCCTGACCAGGTGGGTCAGAGTTTGAACTTGTTGGACCAGCGAGGCAAACTGGTCCTGGGTCACCGGGATGGCAGGCGGTGACGGGGTTTCGACTGGTGGTGGTTGCGGCGCTACACCGCTCGTCGGATCAGGCCTCTGGGAAGCGACCTGATCTTGGCTTTCAGAGGTTGCTCTTCTCCGGTTGGCCATTAGAGAGGTTCTACTCCGGATTTAGATCCTTATCTCCTTTTTCAAGTTTTAATGGGACTTGAGGCCCTTCCTCTAGCGCCAATCTGTTGCCGCCGGGATCCGTCCTCCGACTCGGGCGCGGTCGATCTCCAGGGGAGGGGGCGGACCTGCACAAAAAGTCCTCGCGCGAGAGGCGTTGGGGGTGGCCCTCCGCGGAAGACCCTCCGACGCTCAAGTCAGTGGAGAAGAAATCGGCGATCAACCAGATAATGGGGAGGTGGATCTCTCCGGGAGGCCTCTCTGGGGGCGGCCAATCGGGAGCTCTAGAGGGCAAGAGCACCGACGAGCTGCCAGGAGAGTGAGAGTGTGAGTGTGTGAGCGCGTGCGTACCTGAGGGAATCTGGGAGTGTTATTTATAGACTGTCACCTGGATCTTGAGCGCCTTCTGGAAGGTTCAGAGGTTGTTAGGATACGGAGGTGGATCGAATCAGGCCGTTGTGGGGCCGTTGGAATCCGTATCTTTGTTAGGGGATCGACGGCTGGAGAGCTCCTTGATGGCTTGAGATCTGGTAAGTAGGCCTGGGGTAGTTATGATAGGTTCTAGGCCACTTTCGACATGATTCCTTGTCTAGGATGCGTTATGGTAACCTGGGCTCTCCCGCGTCAGGTTCCGCGGAGGTGGGTATTGGATTGTGGATCGGAAGCCGGGCCATGGAGACTCGGGGGGAAGCGAGCTACGAAGAGCCGAGCTATGGAAGCTCCGGAAGGGCCGAGCTAAGCCCGGAAGGGGCCGAGCTACGGAAGCCCGGAAGGCCGAGCTAGGGAAGCCGGAAGCCGAGCTCCCGGAAGCCGAGCTACGGAAGCCCGGGCCGAGCTAGGGAAGCCCGGAAGCTACGGAAGCCGAGCTACGGAAGCCCCGAGCTACGGAAGCCCGCCGAGCTATGGAAGCCCGGAAGGGGCCGAGCTACGGAAGCCCGGAAGGGCCGAGCTACGGAAGCCCGGAAGGAGCTAGGGAAGCCCGGAAGGAGCTAGGGAAGCCCGGAAGAGCCGAGCTGGGGAAGCCCGGAAGGGGCCGAGCTACGGAAGCCCGGAAGGGGCCGAGCTAGGGAAGCCCGGAAGGGCCAAGCTAGGGAAGCTCGGACCGAGCTATGGAAGCCCGGAAGGGCCGAGCTATGGAAGCCCGGAAGGGCGAAGGAAGGAGGTCGGCCTTAGCCGCCTCGCACGGATATTGATGCAATGATGATTTTACCCCCCAACATATATATATGGACATACACACACACACACACACACATATATATATATATATATATATAGTGTGTATATATATGTGTGTATCTCCGTAAGTATTATCAATAGGGTATGTCCTCTATAAGTCTATTTTGATATACCTTATTATACCTTCCTATCGGCACATATTTTCGTAATTTGCAACATGAATCATCATGCATTACATTGCCAAAGATTACGAAAAGAAATAGGTGCTGCTCACCAATCCTCGGCACGACCGAGTTACCTATCTGAACCTCGGCTGGGCCGAGCAACAAATTCTCCGAACCTCGGCTGGGCCGAGCAACAAATTCTCCAAACCTCGGCTGGGTTGAGCAATAAATTCTCTGAACCTCGGCTGGGCCGAGCAACAAATTCTCCAAACCTCGTCCGTGCCGAGCAATAAATTCTCCGAACCTCGGCTGGGCCGAGCAACAAATTCTCTGAACCTCGGCCTTGCCGAGCAACAAATTCTTCGAACCTCGGCCGGGCCGAGCAACAAATTCTCCGAACCTCGGCCGTGCCGAGCAACAAATTCTACGAACCTCGGCTGGGCCGAGCAACAAATTCTCCGAACCTCGGCTGGGCTGAGAAACAAATTCTCCGAACCTCGACTAGGCCGAGCAACAAATTCTCCGAACCTCGGCAGGGCCGAGCAGCAACAAATTCTCCGAACCTCGGCTGGGCCGAGAAACAAATTCTCCGAACCTCGGCTGGGCCGAGCAACAAATTCTCCGAACCTCGGCAGGGCCGAGCAACAAATTCTCCGAACCTCGGCTGGGCCGAGCAACAAATTCTCCGAACCTCGGCTGGGCCGAGCAACAAATTCTCCGAACATCGGCTGGGCCGAGCAATAAATTCTTCGAACCTCGGTTGGGCCGAGCAGCAAATTCTCCGAACCTCGGCTGGGCCAAGCAACAAATTCTCCAAACCTCGGCTGGGCCGAACAACAAATTCTTCGAACCTCGGCTGGGCCGAGCAACAAATTCTCCAAGCCTCGGCGGCAGTCTGCAAATGTCCTCCGGAAGCTACGGCCTTGCTGGGACCCGTTGCGGCACCAAGATCAGTATCCGAAGCGTCGATGTACTCAACCTCCTCTTCACCCCCGGAGTCACCGGTGTCAAGAGCTTCAGCATCCAGGAAAGAGAGATCCCATTCTGGATGCTCGCTGGATATCTTGTCTCTGCATTCTTCCACCCCGAGTTGGAAGGCGTCAGTACCAATCACATCCTGTTCGCCCTTGAGCATGGCGAGTTGCATCTCAACCTTGGCCAATTGGCTCCGCAATAGGGCAACTTGCCTCTCAGCTTCCGTGACCTGAGCCCGCAGAAAAATAGTCTGCTCCTCGAACTCACCGGCCCGCGCCTCGAGTTCCGAACTCCTACCTCAGCTAGATGCAAGCTCACCTTGCAAGGCCCGATTGTCCAGCCCTAATTGTGCCATCTGCGAAGCCAGAATCAGTCGGCACCACGAGGAACCAACAAAGGAAACTAAAAAAGGGGAATAGGATCATACCTCCTCCTCTTATCGGGCCAACCTTTTGGTTAGCTCCTCGGCCTCACCCCTAGCCCTCGCTTTATCAGCCCTAACCAACTCGACCCTTTCTTGGAGAGCGTTAATTCTCAACTGCTTATCTTCGATCTCTCCCCGGGCTTGGAATAGCTCGTCACTCAGCCGGGCTATCATCCCTTCGTGCCATTTAACGTTGACTCTCAAGTTAGCGACTTTGCAATCGCGCCGCTGCAGCTTCTCCTCTACTTCATCGAGCATTCTGGCCAGGCGTTTTCTCTCATCGGCGGCCTCCTTCCCCAGCCGGCCCAGACTCTCATTATGTTCTTTCTGCATCGCCACCACTTCCTCAGAATGCTTTGACCTAACTCGAGCCAACTCCAAGCACGCATCGTCGTTCTTCGCTAGGAGCCCCTGCAGCTCCTCCACTTTACGCTTTTGCTTAGACGCTTCAGCTAGAGCAGCCTGATACGACGCCTTCATCCCCGCCAAGCTTTCGTTGCTAGTGGTCAGGAGTTCCTCGAACTTCTCGGACGCCTCTGCTCGTGATCGGAGTTCGGCGCTGGCTCTCCTGGCCTGAACACCGGCCCCCGTCGCCAAACTTAAACGCCAGCACATCACCCGAGAAAGCAAAACACTCTACAGGATAAAGAATGAGTAAGAATATACAATCAAGTCAGCCAAAAAGTATCTGCCACCCAAGAATGGTGACTCACCCGAGAGGCGTAGGCCCGTGTCATCTTCATGAGGGTCGAATTGTCAATGTTGGGAAGAAGATGGACACTTTCGGCCACGCCCTGCTGCCCGAACGCGGCATCAACCAACTCCAGGTCTGCAAACTTGTCCGCCAAGGGATCCGCACCTGGGTACAGGGCCAACCTCATTAAAGTGGAAAATGCCTCCTCAACGTCCATGTTCGAGCTACTGGGCTGGCCGTCTCCACCCGAGAAGTCAACCCGGGTGACCCCCGACTGAGAAGCCTTCAACTTCCCAGCCTCTTCTATCAGAATTCTGGGTTGAGCTTCCTCAGACAATTCGGCTAACCCAAGCGCCAACCTCCCCAAAACCCTTTTGAAGGAGTCTCCATTGCGGGACTCTCATCTCGCTGCGCTCCCTCTCCCGACCCATCTCCTTCGGTCACAGTCACATGCGTCTCCTCTGCAGGCTTTGTCAAAACCTCTATCCGGCTTGCTTCTCGAACCGCTGCAGGTGGCCCAACGTTGCTACCCCTGGACTCTCCCGCAAAGGGCCCAAGAGGAAGCTCGCCCCGAACCTCACCAACTGCGGCTGCTCCCTCTTGCTCTCTTACTAAGGTCGGGAGTAAACCCGCGGTTGGGGGAAGCCCCCCAGAAACGACGACTTCTGCCGAATCCGTCGTCGGCTCATCTTTCAAAGGGGATGCAGCCGGAGGAGCAAATGGAATCTCATCCGAGCTATCCGATAGTTCCACCACAGGGGGACAAGGGATCCCAGCTGTCCTCCTCAAATCCTCCCTTGCTTCCGACGCTCCCGTCGTGGCCACTTCGGCATCCAGCGAGCATCTTACGGAAGTATGAGCCCTCTTCTCGGGCCTACTTCTCTCCGAGCTGCTGCTCTCCCCTGGGCGCTTGCCTCTCTTCCTCTTGACAAGACTTGACAACGCAGACCTCTTGGCTGCAAGAGTGGAAAGTATGCAATTAAATCCAAACACGTTCGCCTGGATAACAAACAACGGAGAAGACAAAAGGGAGGACTCACCTTGCGGGTCCAGAGGACTAAGCCCGGCCGCAAAAAGAGCACTCTCCGATAGCAAATCATTGGCCGAGAACACATGGCCATTGCGGAGGACGTCCAAATCTTTCTCCTCCCGCTTGGACAAAACTAGATGTGTTTCCGCATCCTGAACGAAATTTCCCATCTCCAAGGGAAGTCAGAACCAATGTTCCCCTCGGCGATGACGAATCGACTCTTCCATCCCTTTATGGAGGACGGCTTATCCACAATCGTTTTGAAGGACCTCCAAGGTCCAATGTAAGGCTACTCCGATTTCCTCCTGGGTATTAGATGATAGCAGGCACGGAAAAGAGGGAGAGTGGCGACGATCTGAATCTGATGGCACATTGAGATAAATCCGATAATACTCCGCCAGCTATTTGGGGCTACCATCGCCGGACAGATGTTGTAATGCGTCATGATTTCCTTCACCAAGGGATGAAGAGGAAACCGGAGGCCTGCTTTCAGACTGTCTTCATAAATGAAGACCCTATGCTCCAGATCTCGCGAGACCCTTTGTTCAGGTCCCGACAATCGCAGAATGACGTCTGGGGGTATACCATACCTCTGGCGAATCTTTCCCACATCCTCAGCAACGATCTCCATAGCTACATCGTCGGGGCTCATCATCATCCTAGCCGGAAAAAGCACCAGGCGAAACGGCAAACATCGCAGAAGACGAGACTTTCCAGAAAACAGAATGAGAGGATATTGCAAACGGATACAGCGCTGCTATCGCTTTGCTTCCCCCCTAAGGAAGCCATCTTAAGAAGATGAGGCGCTTCGTCCGAGGCATCCGGAACCGCCTCGACAAACGCCGCGTTAATCGGGATTTGTTACGTGATGTTTCCCCAACCGTCACCCCTGAAGGAGCCTTACCCATGAAGGTATGATAACCTTGCTGGATTAATTAGGGCATCACTGCGCGGGCTGTCTAAACCGGATCGTCCCATCCAAAGCATGCCACCTGGACTTATACTCCCTATGCCTGAACCTGCGCTTCGAACTAGGAAGTGGAGGGCATGTGTTGGGGGGTAAAATCATCATTGCATCAATATTCGTACGAGGAGGCTAAGACCGACCCCATCCCTTCGCCCGCCATGATGTCCCAGAGCTTTCCGTAGCTCGGATCCCCCGAGCTCCCATAGCTCGGCTTCCTCGAGCTCCCATAGCTCGGCTCTCCCCGAGCTTCCGTAGCTCGGCTTTCTCCGAGCTTCCATAGCTCGGCTTTCTCCGGGCTCCCATTGCTCGGCTTTCTCTGGGCTTCCATAGCTCGGCTTTCTCCGGGCTTCCATAGCTCAGTTCTTCCCGAGCTTCCGTAGCTCGGCTCCCACGAGCTTTCCGTAGCTCATCTTTCCCAAGCGATCCATGACCCGATACTCACCCCCGCGGAACCTGGCGCAGGAGAGCCTAGACCTATCGTAACAGCATCTCAGGCAAAGAATTATGTTGAAGAGTGGTCCAGAACCTAATACGAATACCTGGGACCTACGCACCTACCAGATCCCAAGCCATCAAGGAGTTCTCCTAGCCGTCAATCCCTTAACAAACAAGATACGGATCCCAATGGCCCAACAATAGACTGATTCGATTCATCTCCGTATCCTAACAACCTTCGAACCTTCCAGAAGGCGCTCAAGATCCAGGTGACAACCTATAAATATGACACTCCCAGATTCCCTCAGGTATGCGCTCACTCTCACTCTCCCACTCTCCCCAGCTGCTCGTCGGTGCTCCTCCCTCTAGAGCTCCCAATCGGCCGCCCCTAAAGAGACTCCCCGGAAAGATCCACCTCCCTATTTTTTGATTGATCGTCGATTTCATCCACTGACTTGAGCGTCGGAGGGTCTTCCACAGAGGGCCATCCCCAATGCCTCTCGCGTGAGGACTTTTGTGCAGGTCCATCCCAGAAGATCGACTGCGCCCGAGTCGGAGGACGGATCCCGGCGGCAACAATATATATATGTGTGTGTATTTATGTGTATATATATATGTTTGTATATATAAATACATATATATATGTGTATATGTATATGTGTATATAAACACACACATACACACACACACACACATATATATATATATATATATATATGTGTGTGTGTGTGTGTTTGTATATATATGTGCATATATATATATATATATATATATATATATACACACACACATATATATATATATATTTATGGATATATATGTGTGTGTATATGTGTGTGTATATTTGTGTGTGTATACACATATACACACACACAATATATACACACATATATACATATATACATATATATACATATCCAAGCAACGAACCAGAATCCACAGTTTAATCGGCCGTCCCTGGAGAGACTCCTCGGAGAGATCCACCTCCCCATTTTCTGATTGATCGCCAATTTCCTCTATTGACTTGAGCGTCAGAGGGTCTTCCACGGAGGGCCATTCCCAATGCCTCTCATGTGAGGACTTTTGTGCAGGTCTGCCCCAGGAGATCGACTGCGCCTGAGTCGGAGGACGGATCCCGGCGGCAACAGATTGGCACTAGAGGAAGGGCCTCAAGTCTCGTTAAAACTTGAAGAAAGGAGATAAGGATCTCGATCCAGAAGAGAACCTCTCTAATGGCTAATCGGAGAAGAGCAACCTCTGAAGCCCAAGACCAGGTCGCCTCCTAGAGACCTGATCCGGTGAGCAGTGTAACGCCACACCTCCACCAATTGAAACCTCGTCACCGCCAGCCATCCCGGTGACCCAGGACCAGTTCGCCATGCTGGTCCAGCAAGTCCAGGCCCTGACCCACCTGGTCCAGGAGCATTTCGTAGCTCCTCCTGCTCCGCACCTTCATAAGGAGGCTGCGGTTCCTTCTTTGCCGGCGACTTTCTCCTCCGGTCCGCATGAAGCCGCGGACCCCCCACATCGACCCTGAGGGGACAAACCAGTCCCGCGAGGCGGCTACGACAGGGATCCATCCAGATCTCGATGAGCCCGGACCCCCTCCCCGGTGTCCTCCCACCATGATTCGACGTCGTCCCTGCGCTCCCCTCGCCCAGCTCCTCCTCTGACCACTAAAGAGGAGATCCATCGCCAGATCAGGTGATGCGTCAGGAGCTGGATGCTGCCAAGCAGGCCCATCCGCCTCAGCCCAAAGCGAAGCAGGGCATCCCTTTCTCTAAAGGGATCATGGAGGAAGTGATTCCCTCCCATGTCAAGCTACCAGCCATCGAACCCTACCACGGCTCTTCTGACCCGGACGACCATCTCAGCAGCTTCGGTCAATAATGATGTTCCACGGAGCATCCGACGCGATCCTCTGCCGCGCTTTCCCCTCCACCCTCAGAGGATCTGCTCAAACCTGGTTCAATGCCTTGAAGCCAGGTTCCATTGATTCATTTGACGAGCTGAGTCATCTTTTTATTGGCCAGTTCGTCAGCAGGCACCGCCACCGACGAAGATCTGACTCCCTCTCCGAAGTCAAGCAGAGAGAGGGGGAGTCCTTGGGAAATTATCTTGGCCGTTTTAATAAGGCCATGTTGGAGGTGGACCACCTTAATCATGAGGTGGCTATGTCCACCTTGGCGGGGGAGTCTCAAAGGAAAGCGACTTCTACCTGGCGATGGAAGTCAGCTACCCCCCTAACCTCTCTGATATGATGGCCCTGGAGGATAAATACGCTAGGGTCGAAGAATCACGAGAGTTGCCCGCGCCGAGCTGGCAAAGAAGAAGGAGCCCAAAGGTCCCGATAGGCACCGTTCAGCCCGTCGGCCGAGTCCACCTCGCCGCCAAAGAGCTCCCCCACTGCCACTGAGGAATCTCTCCCGGAGCCCACCCAGGCGATTCGATCGCTACACTCCACTAACCGTGCCCCGGGTGCAGATCCTCATGGAGATAGAGCGCAACTCCCCGGCCAACTCCTCTTCGAGGGAACCCAACCCGAAGAGACCCCACAAGTACTGCCGCTACCACAGGGAGCACGGCCACGATACTGAAGAATGCTGGCAGCTGAAAAATAAAATCGAGAGGCTGATCCAGCGGGGACGACTGAATCAGTTCAGGAGGGCGCCCGAGCCAAGGACAAGGAGGTGACCACCAGCCCGAACCTCAACAACCTCCTCCTCCACCAAATCCACCCGTGATCGGCCGCATCAACATGATCGAAGAGGCCGGCGGGTCGAGCCCCAGGGACGATGGTGAAGGATCGCGCCAAAGAAGGCACGGACGGGCGAGCTCTCTTTCTCCGACGATGATCTCCAAGGGATACAGTTCCCCCATGATGATGCATTAGTTGTATCCCTCAATTTAAATAACTATGATGTAAGCCGATCCTTGTTGATAGTGGAAGTTCGGTGAATGTTCTGTACCTCGATGTGTTTGCCAAGATGAAACTACTCATGGAAAACCTTCGAGCCATGGATTCCACCCTAATGGGATTCACAGGCGACGTCATCATCCCGGAAGGGGTCGTCACCCTGACGGTCCGCGCGGAGCCTGGCCCCTTGTGGCCACTGTCTACACGGACTTCCTAGTGACCAAACTCAGGTCCCCATACAACGCAATATTCGGCAGGCCCGGCCTAATGTCCCTCAAGGCAGTTGTCTCCATCCCACACTTGTCCATGAAATTCCCACCGAACAGGGAGTTGGAGTTGTTCGAGGAAGTCAAGCCATGGCTCGGCAATGCTTCGTTACCAGCCTTCAGTCCAGAATGCCGGAAGTTGATGGGCTAGACGCTCGCGAGGACTTCGCCGAACAGCGAGGAGAACCAGCAGAGGAGCTGGAGGAGGTGCCATTGGATGAGGCTCGCCCCGACCGAACTATAAAAATTGGGTCGCTGCTCAAGGGCGAACCTCGGCACAGATTGATCAGGTTTCTCCGAAGCAACGCTGACATCTTCGCCTGGTCCGCCTCTGACATGCCAGGGATCAGCCCCGAGGTTCTGGTCCATCGTCTCAACGTGGATGAGATGCACAGGCCCGTCAAGCAGAAGAAGAGGAGCTTTGCCCCGGAACGACAAAAGGCCATTGAAGAAGAGGTAGACAAACTCATCAAGGCAAACTTCGTCCGGGAGGTAAATTATCCAAGCTGGCTATCAAACGTCGTCATGGTGAAGAAGTCGAACGGCAAGTGGAGGATTTGCATCGACTTCACCGACCTCAACAAAGCCTGCCCGAAGGACAGCTTCCCTCTTCCCCGGATCGACCAGCTCGTGGACACCACCTCAGGTCACCAAATGCTGTCATTCATGGATGCCTATTCAGGCTACAATCAGATCCGGATGGCCCCTGAGGATGAAGAAAAGACCGCCTTCATAACCGACCGAGGTACTTACTGTTACCGCGTCATGCCTTTGGTCTTAAAAATGCAGGTGCCACCTACCAAAGGCTGGTTAACAAAGTATTCAAGGAGCAAATCGGCCGAAATATGGAGGTGTACGTGGACGACATGCTGGTCAAGAGCAAAGAAGCATCACGGCATGTCGAGGACCTCTCAGAGAGCTTTGCAACGCTGCGCAAGTATGGGATGAGGCTCAATCCGACCAAATGTGCCTTCGGCGTTAACTCCGGGAAGTTTCTCGGCTTCATGGTCTCCCAGCGAGGTATCGAAGCTAACCCCCAGAAGATTCAAGCTCTCCAACAAATGGCGCCCCCGGCATCTATTAAAGAGGTCCAGCGCCTAACCGGGAGGATAGCGGCTCTTAACCGCTTTGTGGCGCGGTCGGCCGAGAGATGCCTCCCCTTCTTCAAAACCCTCCGGTCGGCTAAAACTTCCAGTGGACCCCTGAATGCCAAAAATCATTTCAAGATCTCAAGAAATACCTCGGCTCGCCCCCACTCCTCAGCAGTCCGGCCCGGGCGAGACCCTATTCTTGTACCTGGCTGTTTCAGAAGGTGCGTCTGTTCGGTGCTGGTCAGAGAAGAAGGCAAAGTCCAAAAGCCGATCTACTATGTCAGCAGGCTACTCCGCGATGCGGAGACAAGATATAGCAGATTGAAAAAATGGTGTTGGCCTTAATCACCTCAGTTCGGAAGCTGCGACCGTACTTCCAAGCACATTCTGTGATGGTCCTGACCGACCAACCCATCAAGGCGGTAGTCCACCGCCCCGAGACATCAAGGAAGAATGACCAAGTGGGCCGTCGAGTTGAGCGAGCATGACATCCACTTTCAGCCTCGCCCAGCCATCAAAGCTCAGGTGCTAGCCGATTTCCTCCTCGAGTGTACCATCCCGGAGGACGGTTCTACCCCAGACTCCCGAAGAACCAAAATCTGGAGCCCGGTGGCTCCTCCATGTCGACGGGTCATCTAATGCCATCGCTCCGGTGCGGGCCTGGTTCTCACCAGTCCGGAGGGGGCAACCTTTGAATATGGCGTCCGGTTCTCCTTCCCGGCCTCCAACAACGAAGCCGAGTACGAAGCCCTGCTAGCCGGTCTCCGAATCGCCCGCAACCTGAAGGTGGAGAAGCTTAATGCCTTCACCGACTCTCAGCTAGGTGGCCGGCCATGTACGAGGAGAGTTTGAAGCTCGGGAGCCGAACATGGTTCGATATCTTCAAGAGGTGCGGAGCCTGCTTCCCCATTTTTCCGAATTTGAGATCATTCAGATTCCCAGATCCGAGAATGCCCACGCCGACCTACTGTCCCGATTGGCGACCGCGGAGTCAATGGACGCCGAACAAAAGTTCCACCTGGAGACCCTGGAGAATCCCAGCATCGCGGAAGCCGACCGAATAATGCAAGTTGAAGCCGAACCATCATGGTTCGATCCCATTCTTAAATATCTCAAAGAAGGGTCGCTTCCACCCGACCGGAGAGAGGCTAGAAAGCTGAAGCTGCAGGCCACCCACTACGTGCTGATCGACGAACCAGCTTTACAAACGGTCCTTCTCCATGCCGCTGCTCAGATGCCTTCGCCCGTCCGAAGCAGATTATGCTCTCCGCGAAGTGCATGAAGGGATTTGCGGCAACCATCTGGGAAGCCGGTCCCTATGCCACAAGGTGCTGCGACAAGGCTACTACTGGCCGACTATGCAGAAGGATGCAGACGATCTAGTCCGAGCCTGCGACCCTGCCAGAGGCACTCAAGCATCCAAAGACTCCCCTCCGCCGACCTAGTTCCTATATCCTCCGCTTGGCCCTTCGCCAAATGGGGGATGGACATCCTCGGCCCATTCCCGCTTGCCACGGGGCAGCGGAAATTTCTATTTGTCGCCATCGACTACTTCACTAAATGGGTCGAGGCGGAAGCAGTTGCACAAATAACCGAGGCACGGGCCAGAGATTTTGTATGGAGGTCCATCATCTGCCGATTCGGCCTCCCGCACACCATAATCACCGATAACGGTAAGCAGTTTGACAACTCTAAATTCCGCCAGTTCTGTGAGGAGCATGGAATCCGTCACCACCTCACCTCGGTCGGGCATCCACAAGCCAACGGAGCGGCCGAAGTGACCAACAGGACCCTCCTTCAGGGGATCAAAGCTCGCCTTTCCAGAGCCCAAGGCAGGTGGGCGGAGAGCTGCACCATGTCCTATGGGCCTACCGCACCACCCCGAGAATCCCGACAGGTGAAACCCCATTCCGGATGGCCTTTGGCACGGAGGCCGTTATCCCTGTAGAGATAGGCCTCCCTTCGCTGCGGGTGGAAAGCTACTCAGAGGAAGCTAGCAACGAACAGCTCCGCACCAACCTCGACCTGATAGAGGAGATCAGAGAGAAGGCCCGGATCAGAGTGGCTGCTATCAACAAAGGGTGGCCCGCTACCACGCCTCCAGAGTCAAAGGGAAAGCCTTCCTGCCTGGTGACCTTGTTCTCCGGAAAGCCTCTGTTTCCAAACCGCTGGAACAAGGAAAGCTGGCACCAAACTGGGAAGGCCCATACCAAGTAGCGGAGATCATTGGACCGGGAACCTACAAGCTGCAAGATTAAACGGAAAGTCCATCCCCCGGACGTGGAACTCGGACAATCTCCGTAAGTATTATCAATAGGGTATGTCCTCTATAAGTCCATTTTGATATACCTTATTATACCTTCCTGTCGGCACATGTTTTCGTAATTTGCAACGTGAATCATCATGCATTACATTGCCAAAGATTGCGAAAAGAAACAGGTGCTGCTCACCAATCCTCGGCACGACCGAGTTACCTATCTGAACAGGAATTCTTCGAACCTCGGCTGGGCCGAGCAATAAATTCTCTGAACCTCGGCTGGGCCGAGCAACAAATTCTCGAACCTTGGCTGGGCTGAGCAACAAATTCTCCGAACCTCGGCCGGGCCAGCAACAAATTCTCCGAACCTCGGCTGGGCCGAGCAACAAATTCTTCGAACCTCGGCTGGGCCGAGCAACAAATTCTCCGAACCTTGGCCGGCCGAGCAACAAATTCTCCGAACCTCGGCTGGGCCGAGCAACAAATTCTCCGAACCTCGGCCGGGCCGAGCAACAAATTCTCCGAACCTCGGCCGGCCGAGCAACAATTCTTCGAACCTCGGCCGTGCCAGCAACAAATTCTTGAACCTCGGCCGTGCCGAGCAACAAATTCTCCAAACCTCGGCTGGGGCCGAGCAACAAATTCTTCGAACCTCGGCTTGGCCGAGCAACAAATTCTCCGAACCTCGACTGGGCCGAGCAACAAATTCTCCGAACCTCGGCTGGGCCGAGCAACAAATTCTCCGAACCTCGGCTGGGCCAAGCAACAAATTCGCCGAACCTCGGCTGAAGCAACAAATTCTCCGAACATCGGCTGGGCTGAGCAATAAATTCTTCGAAACTCGGCTGGGCCGAGCAACAAATTCTTCGAACCTCGGCTGGGCCGAGCAATAAATTCTACGAACCTCGGCTGGGCTGAGCAACAAATTCTCCGAACCTCGGCTGGGCCAAGCAACAAATTCTCCGAACCTCGGTTGGGCCGAGCAACAAATTCTCCAAACCTCGGCTGGGCCGAGTGTTGGCCCAGATGACAACCCAAGAGGGGGGGGGGTGAATTGGGTTCTTTAAAAAATTTAGCCTATTTAAAAATGTTTGCTTAAGAAGAATGAAAGCAAATGCAATGTAAATACAAAGTACAGTGAATAAAATAGAGATAGAGATAGAGTCAATGGAAGCACGGCAAACACAGCGATTTTATAGTGGTTCGGTGTATCCAACACCTACGTCCACTCCCAAGATTCACTTGGGTCCACACTATAATCTTCCTTGATTACAGCCGAGTTATTTTACAAGCTCACAACTCAAACTTGTTGTTTTCCCGGGATCACAACGAACCCAGCCGGTTTTCCGGGCTCACCAGCACAAAAACCCTAACACAAGCTATACCAAGCTTGTACCGAGGTAAGACTACCTCCACTAGTTCAATCCCCCAGATTGAACAGACACAAACAAAAGAAATATTATTTTTCAAGTACACAGCTCCTCAATGAGCAAATAAACAAATAAATGAACAAGGTTTAGAAAAGCCTGATTTGTAGTTGGTTGGCTTTTGAGCTTTTCTTCTTTTCTTCTTCTCCTTGCTAGATTGAATCAAGCCTCAGCTCCGATTCTTCACAGTTGAAGCAGTTGAGAAGGATTTGAGCTTTTTCTTTCTTTCTTTGAATGTTGAAAATCTCTTGATTTCTCTTGAATGGCTCTTGGATTTTCTTCTGAAGCTTTCTTGGATTGATGAACTTGAGCACGAATGAAGCTTCCTTTGATTTCACGCCCTTTCTTTCACTCTATTTTTGAATCTCGGATTTTTTCAAATGATGCTCTGTTTTTCCTCTTTTTCTGAAAGATTTTTCTTTTTCTCTCTAGATTTGTATATCTCTCTATATGTATATCTTTGATTTAAAAACGGCTTCTCTATTTATAAATTCTGCAAAAATATAGCCGTTAGAAATAAAGAAATATAGCCGTTATTAAAAAATCTTACCGTTGACGCTGAGTTGGCATTCAGAAAAAGCATGCCCATATTTGTTGGAGTCGACTCATGCTTTAGGCGAGTCGGCTCGAAGACACGATACCAAAAATAGAAATATTCAGAAAGTCAAAGGGTCGACTCATCGAAAAGAAGGTGTCGACTCCTGACAGTCGGGGGTCGACTCATGAAAAGTTAGGGGTCGACTCGCGAAATGCTCAGAAAAACAATTCTCTGGAGTCTGAGCGGAGTCGACTCACACAGTCATGGAGTCGGCTCGACAAAATCGGGGGTCGACTCTTGAAATCATAGGGGTCGACTCGTGAAAATCAGGAATCTCTGTATACTGAGTGGAGTCGACTCTGAAACTCTAGAGTCGGCTCCGGAACGTATCGAAAATTAGAGAATTTTCTGATTGACTTGAAATTCGTTCCAAATTCATTTTAAATCAATTTTTTGACTTGAATACAATAAAATTGTCATTAGGAATCAATTCAAGAAATGTTCCAAAAACTCATTGATTGAAATATGAAGTGTAAAAATTTCTTTTTGAAAGCTTAAACATGGAGCTTGAAGTTACTTTCAAATTGATTAAAGTCATACTTAACATACTCATTGATTGTTCTAAATAAATTCATTTCTTATGTAAATAAACTTATTGCATCTTTTAATATACTCATAGCTTTTGGTAATCATCAAAATTAATTAGATTGGGGCAACAATTTCTCAACAATCTCCCCAACAATCTCCCCCTTTTTGATGATGACAAAAACATTGAGTATATGCATGATTGATTAAAGAATTTATTTTATTTTCATAGTTAGGCTAAGGTTCCCCCTGAATAAGGTAGCTCCCCCTATGAAACTCAAATAAGTATTCCATTAATTCAATTAGTTAAATTTCTCCCATGCATATGTAGTTATAAAACTCTCCCCCTTTTTGTTATCAACAAAAAGGTAGAGAAGCATCAAACATAATCACATTCATTCATTCAAGATATGTTTTAACAAGATCTGAGATTCATTGATAATAGGAGAAGTACATTCAAACTCAGATTATATTGAGCATTCAAAATAGACTTTTCATTACATCAATGTATCAAATGTAAAACATAATATGAACTTCATTACATTGCAAAGACTAAGCATCTATTACATCAAAAGTGAGTCCTTACAATCCTTGTTAAGTGATCTATAATATTTTTCATTCCATCAGTTTGAATCTTAACATAATCCTTCAGTCTTTCATCCACAAAAGTACAAGCAGTTAATATTTTGTCTTGTAGTTCAGCATTGCATTTTGCATAGGTCTCACCATCTCCACAGATGTCTTTAAGTTCTTCAAAATATTCTTTAGGTCTCCACTTAAAGACTCAGTTGAAGTGCTAAGAGTTGATTCAATCTTGGTGATCCGATCATCTAATAAATAAAGAGTTTCTTTAAGATTCATAAATTTGTTGTCAAACTCTGATTTCATTTATCTGCCTGACATCAAGAAGACTTTTAAGCTGCCTTAACTGAAGATCTGAAAAACTGATAGACGAAGAAGATGACTGATCTACTATCAGAGCAGGAGAAGGAGCTGGAACAAGAACAGAAGAGCTCGGAGGTACAGGAGATGAATGTCTAACTGACGGTCCAGGTGCCTCAATATGCTGCTCTATCTTCCATCATACCTTTCCTTTCCCATCTGCCGTCCTTCTTCACAAAACCCATTCTATGAATAGTGGCCAAACTATAGTAATCGGTGTGTCTTAGATTTCTCATTGGCTCACTATCGGATATGATTATCCCTTGGCTTTGAAAGATTTTAGTTTGAATCATGCCGTAGGGTAAACTCAATTTCCTCTTGCTCCCACAATCAGCAATGTACCATAATATCATGCTTGGAAGATTAATGGGTTTTCCAGTCACTATAGCATCCATTACAAAGATATCTCTCTCAGAAACATAATCAAATCTCTCAATCTTAGGGAATAGGATTCTACTACAAATATTGTGGAGAAGTCTTAATTCTAAGGACAGTTGATTAGCAAAGACTTCTTCAAAACTAACAATCTCCCTGTTAAGCAATCTTGATAGAGCTGGCTTCTATCATCAGATGAAAAAGTGGAAGTACCCGATACTGGAAGATCCAACAATCTTGAAAACAAATCCACTATCACAGAAATTCTATTTCCTCTAATGATGCTTACTAGTCCATTGTCTCCTCTTGATAGATTTTTATAAAATTCTTTAACTAGGGCTGGGTATGTTGGACAATCTAAAGAACATATCTTTTCCCAACCCATTTCAATCAACTGCCTCCCCACAAGAAATCCTTCTACCTCAAATAATTCGAAATCAACCTTCCTCCCAGTAGTAATCACTCTATCGGCAAGACGATCTACCTGAGATGGGGCCGTAGAGGGAGAAGCACTTGGAGTCGAAGATGATGAGGTTGAATCCATGCTCGGTGAGGGCTCACGAGCGGGACGCCTCACAGTCTTCTTCACCGCCTTTTTTCTTTTCACCCCGGCCGCACCAATGCTAGATCCATGGGTTTTAGGAGCCATTTTTTCTAGTGGAAGGGTTAATCAGGGATTTCTGAGGATTTTGTAGGTTAGGAAAAATTTTGGAGAGAGTATTTGGATGATTTGAAATGATTGAAATGAGCGGCGAGTCAACTCTGCCCTAGATAAATCGACCTGAGACCACTTCAAGTCGGCTCCCGCAAAGTGAGGGGTCGACTCCGGGTAGTCACAGAAATCTACCCCGAAGTGGAGTCGACTCGCGCAGAGAAGGGGTTGACTCTAAAGTTTCAGTAGAAACGTGGAGTCGACTCCGATACTGATCGAGTCGGCTCCGAGACCATTTCAGAGATAAAAACATAAAGTTTCAGATAATCTGAAATGTGTCCGGATAATGATCATAAAAATTGATAAAATAATCATTGGATTTTAATAGATCAATTAGATGTGAATTCTAGATAAGATTTCCTTAAAGATCAAGGATTTAAAAGAATTTTAGATAAAATTTCCTTAGGGGTTTCAAATTTATTCTAATGGATCACAAATCCCTAATTCTCCTCTAAGATAACAGAATCTTTCTTCACTTAGGGGTTTTGTAAATATATCAGCTAATTAATCTTCAGTATTCACATAATCAAGATAAATTTTATTATTGGCAACATGTTCTCTTATAAAATGATATCTAATTTCAATATGTTTTGTTCTAGAGTGTTGAATTGGATTTTTAGTTAGATTGATTGCACTAGTATTATCACATCCTATAGGTGTCTTATCAAGTGTGATACCATAGTCTTCAAGTTGTCGCTTAATCCATAGGATTTGAGCACAACAACTTCCAGCTGCAACTATTCAGCTTCAGTAGTTGATAATGAACTAAATTTTGCTTTTTGCTAAACCATGAGATTAAGTTACTTCCTAAGAATTGGCATGCACCACTTGTGCTTCTATCTAACTTACATCCAGCATAATCAGAATCAGTATATGCAATTAAGTTCAATGTTGAGTCTCTAGAATACCATAAACCTACATTTTTTGTTCCACTTAAGTATCTTAGTATTCTTTTAACAGCAATTAAATGTGATTCTTTAGGTTTAGACTGAAATTTAGCACATAAGCAAACAGCAAACATTATGTCTGGTCTACTTGCAGTTAAGTAAAGTAGGATCTGATTATACCTCGATAATATTTTTGATCAACCTTCTTACCTTCTTCATCTTTGTTCAGCTTGCATGAAGGACTCATTGGTGTTCCGAGGGGTTTGATTGATTCCATACCAAACATCTTTAAAATTTCTCTTGTGTACTTTGTTTGGTTGATAAAGATTCCCTCTTTGCTTTGTTTGATTTGGAGTCCAAGGAAGAAGTTGATTTCTCCCATCATGCTCATTTCAAACTCACCCTGCATCAACTTAGCAAATTCTTGACATAGAAGATTGTTAGTAGCACCAAAAATAATATCATCAACATATTTGAACTACTAATAAATCTTTACTTTTTCTTTTCAAAATAATGTTTTATCTACATTTCCTCTTACAAAATTGATATGACTGATCCCAACGTCATATGACTGATCCCAACGTCATCAGGCAGAGTAACGGCAGTCAGTCATTTCCCCACCTCCGGCACCCCCTCGGGGTCGGGGTGGGGTCATCATTTCTTAACCCCGGGGCCCCTACCCCGGCCTCGGGGTGAACAGTAATTTCCCCACCTCCGGCACCCCTCGGGGTTGGGTCCCCACCTCCGGTAGCACCCCCTCGGGGTCGGGGTGGGGTCATCATTCTTAACCTTAACCCCGGGGCCCCTACCGGGGCCCCTACCGGGGGTGAACAGGGCACCCCTCGGGGTCGGGGTGGGTCAATTTCCCCACCTCGGGGTCACCCCCCTCGGGGTCGGGGTGGGGTCGGGGTCAGGGGTCCCTACCGGCCTCGGGGTGAACCCCCACCTCCGGCACCCCCTCGGGGTCGGGGTGGGGTCATCAACCCCGGGGCCCCTACCGGCCTCGGGTGAACGGTAATTTCCCCACCTCCGGCACCCCCTCGGGGTCGGGGTGGGTCATCATTTCTTAACCCCGAGGTCCTACCGGCCTCGGGGTGAACGGTAATTTCCCCACCTCCGGCACCCCCTCGGGGTGGGGTCATCATTTCTTAACCCCGGGGCCCTTACCGGCCTCGGTGTGAACGGTAATTTCCCCACCTCCGGCACCCCCTCGGGGTCGGGGTGGGGTCATCATTTCTTAACCCCGGGGTCCCTACCGGCCTCGGGGTGAACGGTAATTTCCCCACCTCCGGCCCCCTCGGGGTCGGGGTGGGGTCATCATTTCTTAACCCCGGGGCCCCTACTCGGGGTGAACGGTAATTCCCCACCTCCGGCACCCCCTCGGGGTCGGGGTGGGGTCATCATTTCTTAACCCCAGGGTCCCTACCGGCCTCGGGGTGAACGGTAATTTCCCCACCTCCGGCACCCCCTCGGGGTCGGGGTGGGGTCATCATTTCTTAACCCCGGGGCCCCTACCGGCCTCGGGGTGAACGGTATTTCCCCACCTCCGGCACCCCCTCGGGTCGGGGTGGGGTCATCATTTCTTAACCCCGGGGTCCCTACCGGCCTCGGGGAACGGTAATTTCCCCACCTCCGGCACCCCCTCGGGGTCGGGGTGGGGTCATCATTTCTTAACCCCGGGGCCCCTACCGGCCTCGGGGTGAACGGTAATTTCCCCACCTCTGGCACCCCCTCGGG
>UESW01004618.1:532125-546875 GCA_900491605.1 Calamus simplicifolius | reverse complement strand
CTTTCCGCGAGTCGGCTCGAAGTCGTGATACCAAAAATAGAAATACTCAAAAAGTTAGAGGGTCAACTCATCAAAATAAAGTGTCGACTCCTGACAGTCGGGGGTCGACTCACGAAATATTCAGAAAAATACACCTCTGGTGTCTGAGCGGAGTCGACTCACACAATCATGGAGTCGGTTTGACCGAATCGAAGGTCGACTCATGAAATCACAGGGGTCGACTCGAGACAGACAGTCATTTCTGTATTCTGAGTGGAGTCGACTCTGAAACTCTAGAGTCGGCTTCGGAACGTATCAAAAATCAGAGATTTTCTGATTGACTTTAAATTCATTCTAGATTCATTTTAAATCAAAATTTGACTTGAATATAATAAAATTGACATTAGGAATTAATTCAAGAAATGTTCCAAAAACTCATGATTAAAATCTGAAGTATAAAATTTCTTTTTGAAAGCTTAAACATGGAACTTGAAGTTACTTTCAAATTGATTAAAGTTATACTTTAACATTCTCATTCATTGTTCTAAATAAATTCATTGTTCATGTAAATAAACTCATTACATCTTATAATATACTCATGGCTTTTGGTAATCATCAAAATCAATTAGATTGGGGCAACAAATTCTCAACAATCTCCCCAACAACCTCCCATTCCTCATTAGAGTGGAACAGGAAAGGAAGAACTTCACTATTTTTCTTAAATTTTTGTAGTTGAAGGTCACCAAATGCCAATGAAGGGAAGAAAAGAAAGATAAGAGAGGGATTTGACTTTTCCAAGGTTGGTTGGTCTCTAGTCTCTCGCTACATGTGGGTAAGTTGTTGATCATTTCATGGAGATTGTGAACATATGCAAGGAAAAGAAGGGTCCTAGTTCTACTTAAGATGATTTTGATGATCAAGAAGGTGGATGGTTAGTTGGGCTAGTGAGCTCTCTTACTACTATGAGGTGCATCGACAATGACGATGGCCAACCGGGGTGGCTAGTGATAGAAAAGCAAAGGGTAGAAGGAGACAATGAGGTTGTTTTTAGTGAAAGAATGATCTTTAATTGATTTTCTGTGAGGTTAGGAGGGCTTGCTTTATAGTTGAACCCTTATAAATTATTGTTTGAAATGCTATAGCTCCATGGCTTCTTGGCTATGAAGCGCCTCCATTCAAGAGGTGGATCGACCTCTGGTTTGTCACAACTTATGTTTAAGCCTTGCAATAACAATTCTCGAACACCTTAATCATGTGGACACATATAACAACTAATGGTTGTTATTGTATATGGCAAGATTTTAACAGCATCATTTAACTTTCTTGTAGTTTTTTGTTGACATTATATCTAACTAATGTTGCATGTTTTCAGTAAACATGAATTTAAGAGAGAGTCCAAATTATCATGAAAACAAGACCTAAAATGGGTCTCTAATTGTTCTCCAATATCCAAGGATGGGTTTTTAATAGCAAAGTAGAGTTGCAATGGAGAATTCTCCTTATAAAATTATGATGTTATCTTTGCTCAACTATACTCCATATGTAATTAAAACCATTCTCCAAATTGATGGTAAAAGTTTTCATAAATGACTTGTCTATCCTCCAATTGTAAATCTTAAAGCTAGCATACATAATTTTATCTCTCTCCTTCCTTCTCCTTTATCTCTTTGCCACCCACCATGAGGAAAAAAAGGTTTCCAAGCTTCTTAAAGGAAATTAGAATGTAACAAATTATCTATGTAGCCAAACAATGTTAAACATATAATCAATTGCTATCATGCATTTGAGGGCGTAGCATTGCTTAGTCTTTTCTTTATTTGTAGGTACAAATTAAGCATAACAATTCTCAACCATATTCCATTAATAACTTATCAGTCGTAGAATTTTTGATAGTAGAACTTTTAAAAATAAAGCTATCTTTATGATAATAATACCACCAAATCCTCCCTCTGATTTGTTACCATAATGGAATCCATTAATCTTGCAAATAGGTCTAAATTGCACCGAATCACTGCTATCTCAAATTCATATCTTCCTTTTCTTCTTCAATAAGTACCGTGCAAACTCTACCCCATTCCTACCCCACAACTTCCATGCCATGGCTAGGAAGAAGGTGAACCTAGCTTGGATTGCCAACGACGCTACTAGAAGGGCCATGTTTAAGAAAAGAAGGAAGGGCTTGATGAAGAAGGTGAGCGAGCTCACGACGTTTTGCGATGTCCAGGCTTGTGTGATCGTGTACAATCCTCAGGAGGCCCAGCCGAAGGCTTTAAGAGCATGCCGGAGATGGAGCAATGCAAGAAGATGATGAACCAGGAGGGGTTCCTCCGCCAGAGCATAGAGAAGCTATAGGGGCCGCTACTGATGAGGAACCAGGAGCGTGAGAAAGTGGGAGGTGCCTTTGAAAGTTAATGAAACCAACTTCTTGAACTCAGGAAGGTAGACTTGATGCTCTTGTATTTTTATAAACATTTTGATGCTTTGAGTTATACTAATTTCACTTGCTACCATAATAGTAACCGATGCTATTGTAAGCAAGGTTTTAAATCTTGTGGAACATAATTAATATTCTGGTTTTTTATGAAATGAAATATTCCACATCCCATCCTGTCTCGATCGATCCCTGATTTAGTTAGGTGTTCTAGTACTTGCTTTGGATGCTTTTTTAAAAATATATATTTTTATTAAGCTTTAGAATTTTATTTAATTTTTAAATATATTTAAACTTTAAAAAGTTATATCATTATGTTAAACTAGATCCATTTAAAATTGATAATATAATATATTATGGTCAAGATAGAATGAGATAGGATGGTCGAGATTGGTCCCAAAATGTCTTTTGGATGAGATATTTTGGCTTTCATTTCATTGAGACTTGAATCATACAGGAATTGATGCTGTTACATCTATTGTTACTACATAAATTGTTGTTATTGCTAACCTCTCCATCATCCTTGTCATGTCAGTTCTATAAGCGGCTTGATGTTGCATTGCCCCTGGCATGGCTTGTACTAATTGTAGGATTAACTTGCATTAGAAGGATAAACTCAATTCCTTTTACTAATGCTCCCATTTAAGAGCATTGCTAGACTGATCCTCCTACTAGTAACTACCACTAGCTACTATCGGTGCTTGATTTTGTTACTTATCTAGTTCCCAAGCAGTGAAACAATCAACAACTGAGTGGGACTCCCAGTATGATTATAATCAGTTCCTCTAACCATTGCTATCTACACTAAAAATATTATTCCAAATCGTTTATCAAGTTACTTAAAGATACTTAATTTAAATTCATACCCAAATTACCCCTATGGTCTACCTATTTATACTCATTAATATTCTTATAACTATAGGAAAAATCAAATTTAGTGATGCCAAAATGTGTCGCTAATGTATTGCTAAATCCATTTAGTAATGTAATTTGGGTGTCGCTGTGAACCTCGTCACAACAAGCAATCCAAAGTTATTGCATCGCTAAACAGCGATGCCTAGCAACATAAAAAATGCGTCACTATTTTGTGACTAAACTGAAGTCGTCGTAATTTAGCGACGCTTTAGCGACTCCCGATTACGTCGCAATATTGCGATGCATCGCTATATTGCGACGCATATTATTGCATTGCAATATTGTGATGCAATTCGGTGTCACATTTGTGCGTTGCAATATTGAGACACAATTATATGAGTCGCAATATTATGATACAATTTGCATCCCAATTGCATCGCAAAATTAATAATTTAATTTTTTTAAAAAATAATTGCCATGAAAGTTTTCATCGCAATAGCATAGCTAATTAATTTTTTTAATTAAATTTAAAATATTATAAATTAAACCTCTTAATACAATTTCATTGCATTTAAATATTGATCAAAATTATCACTAAATATCTAAAAATATTAATCAAAACATTCATCACAAAATTTTTAATAATATATAAAAATTTACTATATTAATAATTTAAAATTTTTATATATAAAACATAAGAAGTAAATAAAAAATGCATCAAGAATCCACACTATCATGACACGCAAAGGCTGAAATGAATCCTGCGACATAAGACAAACCAAATCCTGCATCTGACGCATCTACTCTCTCATGTCTGCAAGCTCCTGCTGAAGGCATCCCGTGCACTGGTTGAACTCCTGCCGAACCTTCTACCAGACCTCCTTCATAATAGATCTTCGAATGTCGTCTAAATGCACGGTAGGAATATCGCCATAATAGTACGAACAGGAGCCCTAATGGAAAAAATATCTAGAAGCTTTAGTGCCCAGATCGTAACCCTACGGTCTCGCGGCTGGGCATCAGCAGCTTCCAAAAATACATGTCGACTCTTTTGTGGTGAGAGTTCGACAGGCGGCCCCCCATCAGTAGAGTCAACCTGCGATGCCTGGGACTGAAGCTCCTTGACTCGTGCCTTTGAATTATAGAATCAATGATAAATGAATCAATATATGAACCTGAATAAAATTTTAGAAATTAAACATATACAATATAAAGCTAATTTCTTACCGCAACCTTCTGTGATCATGCATCGACCCAGGATTATCCTTCCTAGTGTGTATCACCCTGAATAGGTGAAACTCACCAGGATCTCTGCCCTTCTGCTCAGATTACAAAAGCAGAAGAAATGATATAAATGTAAGTATTTGCAAATGACTATATAGTAATTAAATTATTTATATTTTTTTACCATATGACATTTGTACTCCTGAATCGAAATGGACCCCGCAGTGTGGCAGGAGAGACCCGTGCCACAACCACCCTTCTTGGATCAGCGGTTCATGGTAGCTGATGCAGACCTCCTTTACCAGGCCTCAGACTGCCACACCTACTGCCAATCATGCCAAATACCCTTCGGTACATGCGCAGGATGCTCACCCGATCTCCTCTAATGATGAAGTATGTCGGAGTATCGGCGTGCCATAAGAGTATTCCATGCTGCCCTAATGGCATCATGGATGACAGGATCCCACGTAAATTTTTTCTACATTGAAATAAATAGTTAGTTTAAGAATATATTAAGATTAAAAAAATTTATATCAGTGATAAATTGTATTTAATAAGTTTATCCAAACTCTAAAAAATAAAACTTTCTCATAGCCGCAGATACATGGTGCCAATCATAGGGATCAGCACGCCTCTAGAATATGGAGCTGATCCGACTCGATACAGTATGCTGCTCAATAAAGCTAATAAAAAAATGCATGTTTATAAGTAATTGACTTTAAAAATAAACATATATTTACAATTAGTATATATTTATAGCCCATCAGCATGCAGTCAAAGTACGGTGCAACCGGCATAGGAAGAACTCTCAAAGGTCTGTGCCGATCGGCTATGAGACTCAAAGACTGTAGATCTGAACGGTCCATCTCCAGTGCTCATGTGATCTGTGTTGGGCCCATGGCCCACTTATTCAGCCCATTAGGGCTAAAAGCGTAGCATGACTTCTTTTCCATGGTTCCTTAGTTGATTTTTTGGGAGAGCAGCCACCTTCCTTTTTTGGTTTTTTCTTTTTCAAGGAGCAACCATCTAGAAAAAAGAGGTGGAGCAGGTAGCGGGTATTTCTCTTTTTTCTAGGAGCATGGATTGCTAGAGAAAGAGAAGGAAGGGCTGCTACTTGGTGCTTGACTACGTGGGAAGACTTCCACTCCAGAAATCATGTGAAGGTGCTGCAGAAGAAAAATAAGTGAAGAAGAAGAAAAGAAGGGAAGAAAATAAGGAGGTAATGCAGGAAACCATATTTTTCGGCAACGTAATCCTTATATCCCTATTATTATCTTGTGATTGTTTTTCAAGTCCTGGCAAGAGACTTTGAGACTATATTTATTATTCTATAATGGATCTTCTTCTCTAGCTTGCCCGTGGTTTTTTTTCTTTATCTTGAAGGGATTTTTCACGTAAATCTTGGTGTTTCTATGATTGTGTGGTATGCGCATTTTATTTATTATTCCACTGCGTATTACGGTCTACTAGTATTTGCTCGTACACGAATTCTTTTCCATCAACTGGTATCAGAGCCTGTGAATTTTTGTGTATGAGCATGGAGGTCGGTAATGTTTCTCGCATGATCAGTCTGAACGAAAACAATTGGATGATATGAAAACCGAGGATGGAGGATCTCTTGTATTGCAAGGATCTATATGGACCTTTAGAAGGAGTCAAAGCAAAGCCCGTTACAATGACAGATGATGTTTGGATCATGTTAGATCGGAAAGCAATCAATTTTATTCTGCAGTAATTGGATGATAGTGTCTTTCATCATGTTTCCACTGAGACTTCTGCAAACTCTCTTTGAAAAAGTTAGAAAGTCTCTATGAGAGAAAACAGATGGCAACAAGGCTTTCTTGATCAGAAAACTAGTGAATCTGAAATATAAAGAGGGTGCTTCTATTGCTGAGCATTTGAATGAAATGCAGAGTATTCATAACCAGTTATCCTCTATGAAAATATCTCTTGATGATGAGTTGCAAGCATTGTTACTTCTCAGTTCATTGCCAGAAAGTTGGGAGACCCTGGTAGTTTCCCTCAGTAATTCTGCACCAGATGTTATCACCATGAGTCAAGTAACAGGCAGTTTGTTGAATGAGGAGTTAAGGAGGAAGAATTCAGCAACTTCTCATATTGATTCACAGGCACTTGTCTCAGAGAATAGAGGACGGTCAAAGTCTAGAAATAGAGATAATTCATACAAGGGTCGAAGCAAATCAAGGTCAAGAAAGTATATTACTTGCTACAACTATGGTGAGAAAGGGCACTACAAGAATCAGTGTAAGAAGCTTAAGAAGAGTAAGAAAAAGGAAAAAGAAGTGGAGGATACAGAGTCAAAGAAGAATATCACAGCTACTATGCAGAGTGATGATTATTTGATTTTGTCTACTTCTGATGGTATCTTCTCATGTGAGTGTCAGAATCATGAGTTGGTGATTGACACAGGTGCTTCTTATCATGCTACACCACGGAGGGAGTTTTTTTTCTACATATAAGACTGAAATTTTTGGTGTTATCAAGATGGGAAATCAAGGCACAGCAGACATCATTGGCATGGGTGACATCCACATGAAGACCAATCTTGGCTGTAAGTTGGTGCTCAAGGATGTAAGGCATGTGGCTGACTTGAGGCTAAATTTAATCTCAGTTGGAAGACTTGATAATGAAGACTTTGATAGCAGATTTCATAAAGGGCAATGAAAGCTTAGTAAAGGTTCACTTGTTATAGCCAATGGAAAGAAATGTCACACTTTATATAGTTTGCAGGCTAAAGCTTATGGTGAACAGTTGAATGCTACAGAGAAAGACTTCAGCATGTAGTTGTGGCATAAATGACTGGGACACATGATTGAGAAGGGGCTGCAAGTTCTTTCCAAGGGAGAAGTTCTACCAGACTTCAAAGGTGTACATCTGAACCCATGTGTTGATTGTTTGGTTGGCAAGCAACATAGAGTTTCTTTTGCTAGTCCTGTTTTGTCTAGAAAAATGCATGTTTTGGATCGTGTCTATACAAATTTTGTGGTCCTTTGAGGATAAAAACTCCTGGTGGATCTATTAATGTTCCAGATATCAGTGGTGCACTTTATTTTTTCACTTTTATAGATGATTTTTTAGAAAAGTTTGGGTCTATGGTTTGAAGATCAAAGATCAGGTTATTAATGTTTTTAAAGAGTTTCATGCTAGAGTTGAAAGAGAGACAGGAAAGAAATTGAAATGCATAAGGTCAGATAATGATGGTGAGTACACAGGGTTATTTGATAATTATTGTAGGTCACATGGCATTCAGCATGAGATGACAGTTCCTGGTACTCCTCAGCATAATGCAATTGCAGAGAGGATGAACCGCACCATCATGGAAAAAATCAGATGTATGCTTTCACAGTCCAAGTTACCTAAAAGATTTTGGGATGAGGCATTGAAGACAATAGTTGATGTAATAAATTTATCACCATGTACAGCTCTAGATGGTGATGTTACAGAGTATGTATGGTCAGGAAAAGATGTCTCTTACAGGCACTTGAGAGTGTTTGGTTGTCGTGCATTTGCACATGTTCCAGACATTGAGAGGTCCAAGCTGGATGGTAAGACAAAAGAATGTGCTTTACTTAGTTACTCACATGATGAGTTTGGTTATAGACTTTGGGATCCAGAAAAGTAGAAGGTCTTCAGAAGCAGAGATGTGGTATTTTTTGAAGATCAAACCCTTCAAGACTTTAAGAAGAAGGTGTCAGTCAAGTCTTCTGCAGGAGGATTAATAGACTGTGATCCAGTTACTCCTCCAGTATATCAGGGTGATGGGGGAGATGTGCAAGAAAATAGTGCAGGAGCAGATGTTAACTCACATGTAGGATATGTTGAGCAGGAAGGAGATCAGGAGCAACCTCCTACAGACCCTCAGCTGAGAAGATCTACCAGGCAATGTCAACCTTCCAAAAGGTATTCTACAGATGAATATTAATGCTTACTGATGCAGGTGAACCAGAATGTTACCAGGAGGCAGTTGAAAGTGAGCAGAAAAAGGAGTGGTTATTAGGTATGCAGGAAGAAATGGATGCCTTACAGAAGAACCACACATATGATTTAGTGGAACTACCAAAAGGAAGGAAGGCTTTAAAGAACAAGTGGGTTTTCAGGTTTAAGACTCAACAGCATTGTTCTCAACCAAAGTACAAGGCCAGATTGGTTGAAAGGCTTTGGTCAAAAGAAAGGTATTGACTTTGAAGAGATTTTTTCTCCTGTTGTTCAAATGTCTTCAATTCGTGTTGCTTTAGGTATTGCTGCTAGTCTAGACATGGAGGTTGAGCAGTTAGATGTGAAGACAGCTTTTCTTATGGTGATTTAGAGGAGAAATCTATATGGAGCAACCAGAAGGCTTCAAAGTCCAAGGTAAAGAAAATCTTATCTGTAGATTGAAAAAAGCTTGTATGGGCTGAAGCAAGCTCCAAGACAGTGGTACAAGAAATTTGATTCATTTATGGCTGAAAATAGATACAAAAGAATGGCTTCAGATCATTGTGTGTATAACAAATGGTTTAGTGATGATTTTGTCATACTCTCCTACTTTATGTTGATAACATGCTTATCCTTTGGAAATATATGTCTATGATTGACAGGTTGAAGAAGGAACTGAGTCAGTCATTTGTAATGAAGGATATGGGACCAGCAAAGCAACTACTGGGCATGCAGATTTTTCGTGATAGAAGAACTAAGAAAATATGGTTGTCACATGAAAAGTACATTGAGAAGGTCTTAGATAGGTTCAGTATGAGCAATGCAAAGCTAGCGAGTTCTTCTCTTGTAGGTCACTTCAGGTTGTGCTCAGAGTAGAGTCCTTCAAGTGATGAGGAGAAAGAGAAAATGAAGAAGGTTCCTTACGCTTCAGCAGTCGAAAGTTTGATGTACGCGATGGTATGTACGAGGCCAGACATCGCATATGCAGTGGGTGTTGCTAGTGGATTTCTTGCAAATCCAGGGAAAGCGCATTGGGCAGCAGTGAAGTGGATCTTCAGATATCTCAGAGGAAGCTCCAAAGTTTGTTTAAGCTTTGGGGGTGGTCCACCTATGCTGATTGGTTACACAGATGCAGATATGGTGAGAGATATTGATACAAGGAAGTCCACATCAGGTTTCATACTTACTTTTGCAGGGGAAGCTGTGTCATGACAATCCAAATTGCAAAGGTGTGTAGCTCTCTCCACCATAGAGGCAGAATATATTGCTGCTACTGAGGTCTGTAAGGAGATGCTGTGCATGAAAGAATTCTTACATGAATTGGGGCTGAAATAGAAATGTTGACCCAATTATTGATTTTGATGATTAATAAAAGACATGAGTATATCCATTTTGTTACTAATAAATTTAACAAGTGTTTCAGGGCTTAAAAATCTTTGATCAATCAAAAGGCATAAAGAAATGAGTTTTGAATCAAATGCCAAAAGTAAGTTTCAAAATTCAGAGCCTAGAGTCGATACCTAGAAGGTCTGGAGCCGACCCCATGGCCAATCAATGTCTTTCTGATTTTTGGCACGGTCCGGAGCCGACACCCAGAGTTTCGGAGCCGACACCCAGAGTTTCAGAGTCGACACTTATAGTGTCTGGAGCCGACTCCAATGCGAGAACAGAAAACGTGTTTTTGGACTTCTCTGGAGCCGACACTTACAGTTTTCGGAGCCGACTCCCGAATGCGGCGAGCTGACACTCAACTTTTTCGGAGCTGACTCCTCAACAAACTTTGTACTTTCTATTTTTGGTTACCCGACTTGGAGCCGACACCTGAAAAGTTGCAGCTGACTCCAACCTGTTAGGAACGAATTTTCAAATGCCAGATCAACTCAAACGGTAATATTTTCTTTACCTAACTTCTAACGGCTATATTTTGTGTATGGACAAACTATCCAGGTACATTTCAACGGCTAGTTTTTTCACCCAAACATGGATTAAGAGGAATCTATAAAGGGGAAGAACGTTCGTTTGAAAAAAGAGAAGAAAAAATAGAGAGAAATAAAATCAAAAAATCCGAGAAGTTTTGAGCAAGAAATCAAAGAGGAAAGAGTCCAAGTTCAAATTCATCAACTCCAGAAATCTCAAAGAGAAATCCAAGGCATTCAAATTCAAAAATTGGAGGATTTTCCAAAAGAAGAGAAAGGAGCAAAGGCCCTGTGATTTTCCCAACTTCTCATCTGCAATCTTTGTGAAGAATCCAAGCTGAGGCCTGATTCAACATCTCAAAGGAGAAGAGGAAAAGAAGAAAAGAAGAAAAGCTCAAATCCAATCTGCTTCAAACAGGATTTTCTAACCTTGTTTATTTATATTGAATATTTTCTCATTTAAGGGGCCGTTTGTTATTGTAAACTCTATTATTTTTGCTAGTTCAATCAGGGGGATTGAATTAGTGGAGGTAGTATACCTCGGGACAAGCTAGATTAGCTTGAGTTAGGGTTTTGTGCTAGTGAGCCCGAAAAACCAGCTGGGTTCGTTGTGATCCCGGGGAAAACAACAAGTTTTGAGTTGTGAGCTTGTAAAACAACTCGGCTGTAATCTAGTAGATTATAGTGTGGACCCAAGTGGTACTTGGGAGTGAACGTAGGTGTTGGATACACTGAACCACTATAAAATCCTTGTGTTTGCCGTGTTATGATTCTCTCTCTCTATCTCCTGTTTGTGATTAATTTTTTATCCTGCACTTAATCTTTGTTGGCCCAGATGGCAACCCAAGAGGGGGGGGGGGGGGTGAATTGGGTCTTAAAAATTTAAGACTTTTTGAAATGTTTTAAACAAATTAACTCAAGATGTGCAAGTGAGAGAAATTAACTTATAAGCAATGCACAAACAGAAATATAAGAGAGATAGAGTGAGAGACAAATGAGCACGGCAAACACAAGATTTTTATAGTGGTTCGGTGCAACCAGCACCTACGTCCACTCCCAAGATTCACTTGGGTCCACACTATAATCTCCCTAGATTACAGCCGAGTTGTTTTACAAGCTCACAACTCAAACTTGTTGTTTTTCCGGGATCACAACGAACCCAGCCGGTTTTACACGGGCTTACCAGCACAAAACCCAACTCGTTGTTTTTAACGGGATCACAACGAACCCAAAACGTAAGCTATCCCAAGCTTACAACGAGGTACAACTACCTCCACTGATTCAATCCACTGATTGAATCAGTACACAAGAAAATAAATCAGAGTTTAAATACAAACAGCTCCTCTAGAGCAGAATAATCAAAATAAAGCTTAGGTTTAGAAAAGCCTGATTAAATAAGCTTGAATGCAGGCTTGGCTTCTTTGCTTCTCTTCTCCAACTCCTTTGAAGTGTGGAATCAGGCCTCAGCACAGATTCTCCTAGCTTTGGGGCTTTTGGATGTTGGTTGAAGCTTTTCTTCTTTTTCTTCTAGGTTGGAAGATCTTGATTTGCTCTTGGTTGCTTTGGGATCTCCTCTTGAACTTTTGTAGATTGTAGCTCTGGAGCACACGAATCTCTCTCTTTGATTTCACTCCTTTTGAATCTCTTTTCTTGACTCAATGATTTTTCCAATGAAGCTCTGTTTTTCCCTCTTTTTTCTTTTTCTTTTTTTCTCTCTATTTTTCTTTTGATTTGAAAAGAGCTCCTCTATTTATAGATTCTGCAAAATATATCCGTTAGAAACACAGAAATATAGCCGTTATTTGAAAATCTTACCGTTGGGGCTGACGTGTCATCGTGAAAAATTGCGCCCAGAATTTCGGAGTCGACTCGAGCACTGTGGGAGTCGGCTCGAAGTCGATTACTAAAAATAGAAACATTTTAAACGTTAGAGGGTCGACTCGCGAAAAACCAAAGTGTCGGCTCCCGACAGTCGGGGGTCGACTCGAAGAAAATGGGGAGTCGACTCGAGAAGCGCTCAAAAAACATGCTTTCTGTTGTTTGAGCGGAGTCGACTCGCACAGTCAGGAGTCGGCTCGCACAGAGTCAGGGGTCGACTCTTGAAATCCAAGGGTCGACTCGAGAAAATCAGAAACTCTGTTACTTACTGGAGTCGACTCTGAAACTCTAGAGTCGGCTCCGGAACGTATCAAAAATCAGAAATTTTTCTGATTGACTTTGAAATTCGTCCCAGAATAATTTTAAATGATATTTTGACTTGAATACAATAAATATGACATTAAGCATGAATTCAAGACATGTTTCAAGAAATCATTGATTGAAATATAACATGTAAAAATTCCTTTTTGAAATCTTAAATATAGAGCTTGAAACTTCTTTTTCAAATTGATTCAAAACTCAGTGAATTTAAACATTGAGAGTCCATTGCTTTCATTTTGAATAAGCTCAAGGTTTTTGATAAATAAACTCATTATTTCCTTTAAAATACTCATGGCTTTTGGAAATCATCAAAATCAATAAGGTTGGGGTAATTAAATAATTACAATCTCCCAAATTTCTCAACAATCTCCCCCTTTTTGATGATGACAAAAACATTGAGTATATGCATGTTTGTATTGAAAAAAAATTTCGATACCAAAATCAATTTTTATGTTCATTGAGAGGCTCCCCCTAAATGAGATAGCTCCCCCTATGAAACTCAATTTTGTAATTCATTCAAAATTTTCAATTTTTAAGTTCAAGCAAATATTTTTCCCTTTTCAAATTTTAAGCATAATGATAACTTGGTTATCTCTCCCTTTTACTTAGATTAACTCTCCCTCTTTCAAATTATTTAAAATTGTATTGAAATTTTAATTGAAAGCATATACGATTAAAAAATCTCTCCCCTTTTTTGTAATCAACAAAAAGGTTAGGATAAAGTCATTGCATCAAGAATGTATTAAATTTTCAAGTTTTCATTCATTAAACTTCTCAACCATTAAATTATCAATTGAGGATAATCATTCAAGATATTCAAAGATACTTACAATTGAAATGTACATAAGTAATGCATCAAACTTTCTCATTACTTCAAAATGATATTACATGAAAATGTAAACATACTCATTACATTGAAAGTAAACTTGACTTCATTACATCAAAATGAGATTACTCAGTACATTGAAATGAGATTACATTAAAAATATCAAAAGTTTCTTCTTGTAATCCTATTCAAATGATCAACTATCTGCTTCATTCCTTCACATTGTAGTCTAACATAATCTTTAAGCTTATTATCTACAAAAGTACAAGCAGTCAAAATCTTATCCTGAAGCTCGGCGTTGCACTGGGAATAGGTCTCTGAGTCACCACAGATATCCTTAAGCTCTCCAAAAATATTCTTCAAGTCTTCACTTAAGGAGCTGGTGGATGAACTAAGAGTAGATTCAATAGATGCAACCCGATCACTAAGTGAATACAAAGCTTCTTTCAAATTCATAAACTTTTCATCAAATTCATTTTTCAACCTATTTTCATGCTCACTAATCTCAGATTTGAATAAGGATCTAAGCTGATCTAACTGAACATCAGAAAAGCTAACAGATGATAAAGTAGATGTCTGAGCAGGAGCAGGAACAGGGGGCTGGAGCAGAATCTGGAACAGAAGAGCTCTGAGGAGGCTCAGGTGAAGAATGTCTCACAGATGGTCTGGGGGCCTCAGCATCCATAGCTCTGTCCTCTGCAATATTCTTCCTCTCCCATCTTCCATTCCTCTTAACAAAACCCATTCGATGAATAGTAGCCAAAGTGTAATAATCAGTGTGCCTTAATTCCTTTTTGGCTCACTATCACCAAATGCAATCCCTTGGCTTTGAAATAACTTCGTTAGAACCATGCCATAGGGCAAACTTGACTTCTTCTTCCCTCCACAATCAGCAATGTACCAAATGATCATCCGAGGCAAATTAATAGGCTTCCCAGAAACTACGGCATCCATAATAAAAATATCTCTCTCAGATACATAATCGAATCTGCCAGTCTTGGGAAACAATATCCTACTGCAGATATTGTGAAGTAACCTCAGCTCCAAAGGCAATTGGCTTGCAAAACTTCTTCAAATCCCTCAAAATTTCTGTTCAATAATCTTGTGAGGGCAGGCGATCTATCCTCTGGGGCATAAGTGGATGGTCCAGACAGGGGTAAATTTAACAGTCTAGATAGAATAGTGGCAGTGATATTCAGTCCAATGCCTCTCACACTCACTAAACCATCATCACCTCTAGTCAAATTTTTGTAAAACTCCTTAACTAGTGCAGGATACGTGGGACAATCCAGTGAACACATTTTCTCAAGTCCCATCTCAATCAACTGTCTACCTATTATAAAACCTTCATTCTCAAATAACTCAAATCCACCTTCTACCGGTT
>UESW01004618.1:514538-525493 GCA_900491605.1 Calamus simplicifolius | reverse complement strand
GGGACTACGGTCTTCTGAAGAAAAAGTGGCAGTGCCAGATAAAGGCAGATCCAACAGTCTAGAAAGAACTTCAACAGTAACAGAGAGCCTATGTCCTCTCACATTGCTAACTAGGCCGTGATCACCTCTAGACAGATTTTTGTAGAATTCCTTTACAAGTGAGGGATAGGTCGGGCAATCCAAGGAACATATTTTCTCCCATCCCATTTCAATTAGTTGTCTCCCAAGCAAAAATCCCTCAGCTTCAAATAGTTCAAAATCTACCTTTCTACCCGTTGTTATGATCCTATCCGCTAATCTATCTACCTGAGTAGAAGCAGCAGCAGGTGAAGCATTCGGAGTAGAAGAGGAAGATGAAGAATCAGAGCTGGGTGATGGCTCACGCACGAGACGCCTCACGGTTTTCCTAACGGCTCGCTTCCTCTTGACGCCGGCCGCACAGAGGTTGGAACCACTTGTTTTGGGGGCCATTTATCGATTGGAAGTGTCAATAAGGGATTCTAGGAAGTTTGGAAGGTTTGAAAGAGTTTTGGAGAGAGTATTTCGAAGGATTAAAAAGTTTGAAATGAACGGCGAGTCGACTCTGCCCTAGATAAATCAACCTGGGACCACTTTGAATCGACTCGCACAAGTCCAGGGGTCGACTCCGGACAGACACAGAAAACTATCCCGACTTGGAGTTGACTCGTGCCGAAGAGGGGTCGACCCGAGAGTTTCAGTCGAAACCAGGAGTCGACTCCGATACGCACTGAGTTAGCTCCGAGACCATTTCAGAGCAAAAATAAGAATTTTCTGAAATGTGTCCGGAATATGATCATAAAAATTGATAAAATAATCATTGAATATGAGTGGATCAATTAGATATGAATTCTAGATAAAATTCCTTAAAGATCAAAGATTTGAAGGAATCTTAGATAAATTCTCCTTAGGGGTTTCAAATTCATTCCAATGGATCACAAATCCCTAACTCTCCTCTAAGATAACAGAATCTCTCTTCATTTAAAGGTTTAGTAAATATGTCAGCTAATTGTTCTTCAGTGTTAACATAATCAAGACATATTTCATTATTTGCTACATGTTCTCTTATAAAATGATATCTAATTTCTATGTGTTTAGTTCTTGAATGTTGAATTGGATTCTTTGTTAGATTAATTGCACTTGTGTTATCACATCTTATAGGTGTTTGATCAAGTGTGATACCATAGTCTTCAAGTTATTGCTTAATCCATAGGATTTGCGCACAGCAACTTCCAGCTGCTACATATTCAGCTTCAGTAGTTGATAATGTAACTGAATTTTGCTTTTTGCTAAACCATGAGATTAAGTTACTTCCTAAGAATTGGCATGCACCACTTGTGCTTTTTCTATCTAACTTACATCCGGCATAATCAGAATCTGAGTATGCAATTAAGTTTAATGTTGAGTCTCTAGAATACCATAAACCTATATTTTTTATTCCATTTAGATATCTTAATATTCTTTTAACAGCTATTAAGTGTGATTCTTTAGGTTCTGATTGAAATCTAGCACATAAACATACAGAAAACATAATATCTGGTCTACTTGCGGTTAAATAAAGAAGGGATCCGATAATACCTCGATAATACTTTTGATCAACCTTTTTACCTTCTTCATCTTTGTCTAGCTTGCATGAAGGACTCATTGATGTTCCAAGGGGTTTCATTGATTCCATACCAAACTTTTTGAGTAGTTCTCTTGTGTATTTTGTTTGGTTGATGAAGATTCCCTCTTTGCTTTGTTTGATCTGGAGTCCAAGGAAGAAGTTGAGTCTCCCATCATGCTCATCTCGAATTCTTCCTGCATCAACTTAGCAAATTCTTGACATAGAGAATTGTTAGTAGCACCAAAATAATATCATCAACATATATTTGAACTACTAATAAATCTTTATCTTTTCTTTTCAAAAACAAAGTTTTATCTATTTTCTCTTGTGAAATCATTTTTAATTAAAAATTTACTTAGCCTATCATACCAAGCTCTAGGTGCTTGTTTTAAACCATATAATGCTTTGTGCAATTTAAAAACGTGATTTGAAAATTCATGATCTTCAAAACCTGGTGGTTGTTCAACATAAACTTCTTCATTTATAAAACCATTTAAAAATGCACTTTTAACATTCATTTGAAATAAGTTAATGTTCATATGACATGCAAATGCAAGTAATAGCCTAATGGCTTCTAATCTAGCTACTGGCGCAAAGGTTTCATCAAAATCAATACCTTCCTCTTGATTATATCCTTTTGCAACCAATCTAGCCTTGTTTCTAATTACTATGCCATTCTCATCTAGTTTATTTCTGTATATCCATTTTGATCCTATTACTGAATGATTTTTAGGTCTTTCAACTAAAGTCCATACATTATTTCTTGTAAATTGATTTAATTCCTCTTGCATTGCTAACATCCAATTATTATCTTTTTCAACTTCTTCAATAGTTTTAGGTTCAATTTGTGAAACAAATGCAAGATGATTAATAATATTTCTCATATATGATCTAGTTCTTATTCCTTGAGATGGATCACCTATAATCAATTCCTTGGGATGACTATGAGCATATTTCCAGTCTCTTGGAAGATCTATATCATTATGATCAAGATTGACATCATCGTCCTTATGTGAATCATCATCTTTAGCTTCTTGTTCATGATCTGAAGATACTTCAATATTAAGTTTTTCAAGATCTTTTTCAATTATGTTTGTATCTTCCTCATCATCAAGCTTTTCAGAACTAGATGCTAAAGACTCATCGAAAACTATATGAATGGATTCTTCAACTACTAAGGTTTTCTTGTTAAATACTCTATAAGCTTTGCTAGTTGTTGAATATCCTAAGAATATTCCTTCTTCAGATTTAGCATCAAATTTTTCTAAATTATTTTTACCATTATTATGAATAAAACATTTACATCCAAATGCATGAAAGTATTTTATATTGGGTTTTCTTTCATTCCATAATTCATAAGGTGTTTTCTTTAAGATTGGTCTTATTAGGGCTCGATTTAAGATGTAGCATGCTGTGTTAATAGCTTCCGCCCAATAGTACTTTGGTAGGTTACTTTCGCATAGCATGGTACGGGCCATGTCTTCTAGAGTCCTACTTTTCCTTTCAACTACACCATTTTGCTGTGGAGTCCTAGGGGCTGAAAAATTATGATTAATACCATTTTCAGTGCAGAAATTTTCAAATAAGTGATTTTCAAATTCAGTTCCATGATCACTTCTTAGAGATACTAGGGTAGTGTTTTTCTCATTTGTGACTTTCTTGAAGAATTTCAGGAATATCGAGAAAGTCTCATCTTTGTGAGCTAAAAATATTACCCAAGTATATCTAGAATAATCATCTACAATCACTAGACCATATTTCTTTCCTCCTAGACTTGTGGTTCTAGTTGGTCCAAATAGGTCCATGTGAAGTAGCTCTAATGCCCTAGAAGTTGAAACAACATTTTTAGATTTGAAAGAACTTCTAGTTTGTTTTCCAAATTGACATGCATCACATATTTTGTTGTTTTCAAAAACTAGTTTAGGTAAGCCTTTAACTAAATCCATTTTAATTAATTTTGAAATAAGGTGTGTGCTTGCATGACCTAATCTACGATGCCACAACCAACTAATTTCATTTATATTAGCATTGTCAGCAATTAAGTAATGATCACTCAAGGATAATTTTTTTAGATCAACCAAGTAAACATTGCCATGTCTATAACCCGTAAATACAATGCTATTATCAATAGAATTAGTTACAGTGCATGTAGAAGATTTAAATGAAACAATAAAGTCTTTATCACATAATTGGCTTATGCTAATTAGATTATGCTTCAAACCATCAATATAAAGTACATTATCAATAAATGTAGATGGAGTTATACGAACTTTACCAAGGCCCATAATTTGACCTTTACCGTTATCGCCAAACGTAACAACTCCACCTTTCTTTTCTTCCAGGGTGATGAATTCATCTTTGTCACCCGTCATATGTCTTGAGCAGCCACTATCAAGGTACCACTTTTTCTTTGATCTTTTGGCTACAAGACATTCCTGCAACATAATTTAAACTTTATGTTTAGGTACCCAAGCTTTCTTGGGTCCTTCATGGTTAGTAGTAATAAAATTGTTCCTTTCGGAACCCAAATTTTCTTTCCTTTAGTGTTTAATTTTTCATTAATACTTATTGTTTTGCACTCAAAAGATTTATGTCCTTTTTGATTACATTTAAAACAAGTAATATTACTTTGGTAAGCTTTTACAAAAATATTTTTCAATGATTTTTGTTTTCTTAATGTGTTATACCCTAAACCTGCTTTGTCAAAAACTGCTTTTTGACTATCTAAAATCATATTTAGTTTAGTTGAGCTTAGAGTAAATTTCTCAACAATGTCTTTATACTTTTTAACATCTTTCTTTAGAAAATCATTTTCATTAAAGATTGATTCTTTTTCTTTAATTAGATTTTCATTTTCAGATTTTACCAAATCAATCTTATGAACACAATCATTCTTTTCATTAAGAAGTGTTTCTATTTTATCTTTTACATCTTTAACTACAAGATTTAATTCAATTTTCTCTTTAATTAAATTTGAGTTTTCAGATTTCAAAGATTTGTGTTTTTTTTTCAAAGCTTTGAAATCAATCATCAATTCATTAAATGCTTCAAACATTTCATCAAAAGTAAATTCATCATCGGGGGTTTCGGTACTTACCTCTTCGTTGTCGTCCGCCATGAAGCAAACTTTTACAACTTCTTTTTGTTCTTCTTCTTCGGAAGAGGACTCTTCACTGTCAGTCCAAGTTGCCATGTAGGCCTTTTTCTTTTTCTTATAGGCCTTCTTAAGTAAAGGACAGTCATATCTAAAATGCCCTGGCTTTTTACATTCATAACATACTAAGGGCTCTTTCTCTTTGTCCTTTTCCTTTTTCTTATCCTTTTCTTTTTCTCCTTCCATTTTTGATACAAATCTCTTCTTGTGGAAGGGCCTCCTTCTTTGCATAAATTTCTTGAATTTCCGTGCAAGGAGGGCTGTCTCATCATCATCATCATCTTCATCATCGCTGCTGCTTACTTCCTTTTCCGCAGCTTTGAGGGCGATGGTCTTCTTCTTTCTTGACTCATCCTCATTGACATGTTGTTTAACTTGAAGCTCATGAGTCATCAGCGAACCAAGAAGCTCTTCCAATGGTAGGATGTTCAGATCTTTGGCTTCTTGTATGGCTGTCACCTTGGCTTCCCAAGTCCTTGGAAGTGACCTAAGAATTTTGCGAACAAGCTCAGAGTTAGTATAAATCCAAGACTTTTTAAACCATTCACAATATCAGTGAATCTAGTGAACATGCATGTGATGGTTTCATTTTGTTCCATGGTAAATAATTCATATTTATGAACCAAAATATTTATCTTTGATTCTTTTACTTGGTTTGTTCCTTCATGTGTTATTTCCAACCTATCCCAAATTTCTTTTGCGGAATTACATGTTGAGATTCGGTTGAATTCATTAGAGTCTAAGGAACAATACAAAATGTTAATGGCTTTAGCATTTAGTTGTGCCATTCTTCTATCATTATCATTCCAATCCCTTTCGGGCTTAGGAACAATAGTGCAATCTATTACGTGTGTGGGTGTACTAGGTCTATTTATGATTACTCCCCATAATTCATAGTCAAAAGCTTGAATGAATATTCTCATTCTAGCTTTCCAATATGAATAGTTGGTTCCATTAAATAAAGGAGGTCTATTCGTAGAATGACCTTCAGCAAAACATGAACCACTTTGTGTTGCCATAAGGATCTTTAGCCCTTGATTGTAAGATCAAATTCTAAATGAGCACTTGCTCTGATACCAATTATTGGCCCAGATGGCAACCCAAGAGGGGGGGTGAATTGGGTTCTTAAAAATTTAAGACTTTTAGAAATATTTTAAACAAATTTACTCAAGATGTGCAAGTGAGAGAATTTAACTTAGAAGCAATGCACAAACAAAAATATAAGAGAGATAGAGTAAGAGACAAATGAGCACGGCAAACACAAGGTTTTATAGTGGTTCGGCGCAACCAGCACCTACGTCCACTCCTAAGATTCACTTGGGTCCACACTATAATCTCCCTAGATTACAGTCGAGTTATTTTACAAGCTCACAACTCAAACTTGTTGTTTTTCCGGGATCACAACGAACCTAGCCGGTTTTACACGGGCTTACCAGCACAAAACCCAACTCGTTGTTTTAACGGGGTCACAACGAACCCAAAACGTAAGCTATCCCAAGCTTACAACGAGGTACAACTACCTCCACTGATTCAATCCACTTTGAATCAGTACCCAAGAAAATAAATCAGAGTTTTAAATACAAACAGCTCCTCTAGAGCAGAATAATCAAAATAAAGCTTAGGTTTAGAAAAGCCTGATAAAATGAGCTTGATTGCAGGCTTGGGTTCTTTGCTTCTCTTCTTCAACTCCTTTGAAGTGTGGAACCAGGCCTCAGCACAGATTCTCCTAGCTTTGGGGCTTTTGGATGTTGGTTGAAGCTTTTCTTCTTTTCTTTCTAGGTTGGAAGATCTTGATTTGCTCTTGGTTGCTTTGGGATCTCCTCTTGAACTTTTTGTAGATTGTAGCACAGGAGCACACGAATCTCTCTCTTTGATTTCACTCCTTTTGAATCTCTTTTCTTGACTCAAATGATTTTTCCAAATGAAGCTCTATTTTTCCCTCTTTTTGAAAGATATTCTTTTCTCTCTTTTTGATATCTCTATTGATTATTTTGATTTGAAAAGAGCTCCTCTATTTATAGATTCTGCAAGAATATAGCCGTTAGAGACAAAGAAAAATAGCCGTTAATCAAAAAACTAACCGTTGGAGCTGAGTTGGCATCCGTAAAAATTTTGCCCAGATTTGCTGGAGTCGACTCATGCTTTTCCCGAGTCGGCTCGAGCTCGTCTTACCAAAAATAGAAATGTTTATAAAGGTCAGGGGTCGACTCACCAAAAGTAAAGTGTCGACTTCTGAAAGTCGGGAGTCGACTCATGAAAAGCTGGGATCGACTCACGAAGTGCTCAGAAAAACACTCTTCTGGTGTCTGAGCGGAGTCGACTCGCACAGTCAAGGAGTCGGCTCGACAGAATCAGGGGTCGACTCGATAAATTTCGTGGGTCGACTCGAGATAGATGCACATTTCTGTACACTGAGCGGAGTCGACTCTGAAACTCAAGAGTCGGCTCCGGAACGTATCAAAAATCAGAAATTTTTCTGATTGACATTAAAATCGTTCCAGATTCATTTTAATTCATTGTTTTGACTTGAATTCAATAAAATTGACATTAAGAATTGATTCAAGAACTATTCCAATAAAACATGAATTATAAAATTTCTTTTTGAAAGTTTAAACATTGAGCTTAAAGTTACTTTCAAAATTGATTAAAGTCAAACTTTAACATTCTCATTCATTGTTCAAAATAAATTTATTGCACATTTAAATAAACTCATTATATATTTTAATGAACTCAATGGCTTTTAGTAATCATCAAAATCAAAAGGATTGGGTCATATGATTTTTCAATAATCTTCCAACACTAATATATACCTGTTGGATTGCGTACTGAGGTAAGTAAGCAAGTTATCAGTATTTAATAAATTATTTTATTCATTATATGAATATTTAAATTATGAATTATATTGTAACATGAAGAATTATTATGGATATTGGCTAAATTATAAGTAGATGAATATTATGAATACATTGTTGTTTATGTGCTATGATTGAGAATGATTTCATATGTGGATGCTATGCATGAGAGATGCAGTTATTATGACATTGATGTGATATATTACATGCAATTGTTAAGTAAGTATAATCCACTGTTTATGCAATATAAAGATGTTATTGATATGTTAGTGCATGATGTGAGGTACTGTTATGTGTCGCCGCGGTTCTCCTTTATCATGTCATGCCACACACGCATCTAGAGGATGTGTTCTGATGATTTATGCCACATACACATCTAGAGGATGTGTTCTGATGATTTATGCCACATACACGTCTAGAGGATGTGTTCTGTTTATTTATGTCATTCACACGTCTAGAGGATGTGTTCTGCTTGGTCCGAGATGGCATCACGCATCTAGAGGATGTGTTCTGAGTTACTATGAGGTGGCATCACACATCTAGAGGATGTGTTCTGCTTGGTTCGAGGTGGCATCACACATATAGAGTATGTGTTCTGGTGGTTTATGATATGGCATGACCCTGGTATCTGGACCCTTTCAGTAGGGGGATGCTTGTTGGTACACCGTTGGGATATTGCAGGGCCGTGGGACACATTTGCAGCTACCATTGAGGGTATAAACAGTTGGTTTACTTACATTGCATGTTTGAGTATTTGTGGAATGTTTAAGCATGCAAATCATTTATGTGCTTATAGATTGTTATGCTATGAATTGACTGTATAACGTGGCTTACTTATTGAGTGTAAGCTCATAAAAATCTTACAATGTTTTTGTCAGAGCCACGAGATTGAAGATGGATTGTTGGGGTGATGGATCTTCTATTAAATAAAACAAGACCCATTATTTTGTTGTAACCCCAGTATTACTTATGTGTAGGGCTTGATGCCCAAACTTTATTATTGTGGTGTGTAAGGGTTTGTAACCCAAAACTTTTAGTATTCAGTGATGAATTTGGCTTGGTTATATACATAGTGTTATGTGTTAAAAATTTTGTGATGCCTTGCGTGCCCGGCACGCGGCGGGTTGTCACCCTAGCCCGATATTGGGTCTGGGGCGTGACAGCTTTAGTGGTATCAGAGCTCGGTTATGACCCTAGGGATACGGACATATTGACATGATAACACGTAGAGAACATATTTTGATGACATTATACTTAGAGAAACCTGACACTTTAGCTTATGATGATATTAACCATAACTAATTTAACAGGAAATAGATATGGCTCGCCGTTCTAGGAGCCAACAATATGAGGAAGACTTTCAGGCCGGTAATGCTGATCAACCGGTGGGTCAAGGAACTACTGGAGGTACGGCCCCTGCCAACCCAGTAGGGACTGATCACCAGCGATTCCAGTCCGAGATGCTTCAAGCTCTCTCGGGTATGGCGCAGTCTATGCGGGACATGCAGCATCAGATCAGCAGGCTTTGACCGCTCAGTCTGCACCCCCTTCTGCTCCGACTCAGCCTACCCTTCCTGTTCGCAGTTGCAGCCAACCTTACCCACTCAATCAGCACCGCCGACCCAGTCTGCTTTATCTCAATCCTGGGTGGGGATCGGCCGCAGCTTTGCAGATTTCAAGAAGTTTGCCCCTGCTCCTTTCTCTGGTTCAAGCAACCCTATTGATGCTGAGAGATGGGTGCGAGATATGGAGAAGGCTTTTATGGCCCATGGTAGTCAGGAGATGGAGAGGATCAGATTTGCTACTTATCTTCTCCAAGGGGAGGCTTATGACTGGTGGTTAGTAGAGGAGCAGCGTCGGGGTGGTCAGACTATTTCTTGGGAGCAGTTTAAGGAGGTATTCTTCGATAAGTACTTTCCCAGGAGTATGCAGAGGAGGATGGAATCAGAATTTCTTAAGTTGGAGCAAAGGAATCTTTCGGTGGCCCAATATGAAGCTGAATTCACCAGGTTGGCCCGTTTTGCTCCAAGTATAGTATCTAATGAAATGGCCAAGATCACCCGATTCACGGAGGGACTTCGACCCAGACTGATGCAGGCGGTCAACGCATTTGAGCTTCACACTTACAGTGCCGTGGTGAATAAGGCCTTAATAATTGAGAGAGATATGAATACGGTTCAGAGGGATTGGGAGCAGCAGAAGAAGAGGAAAGGGCATAATTCTAGCCAACCCCCAGCTCAGGCCAAGAAGAGAGGTGCACCAGGCCCCAGGAGGACAACCGAATAGAGAGGCTCGTTGCTTTCGCTGTGGGAATTTCCACCCGGGGAGACCTTGCCGTGGAGTGTCTGGTGCCTGTTTCTCCTGTGGAAAGACTGACCATAAGATAGCCACATGTCCCCTTCGAAAGAACCAGCAGCCATCTTCCAGTCAAGGGACGAGTCAGCAGCAGCAGCAACCACCGAGGACTCAGGGAAGGGTCTTCGCCTCACTCAGCAGGATGCTGCCGCTTCTAATTCTGTGGTGACAGGTATATCAATATTTCACATCTAGCATTACATTCTTATCCTGTGCAATGCATTAATAATTAGTTAGGACATTATATTCTTATTGTTAAAATGAAATTTCATTTACGTCCAGGAATGATTAAGATAGGCAATGATTATGCTCAGACTCTAATTGATCCGGGTGCCACGCATTCATTTATATCTGACACCTACCTTGGCAAGAATGCATCATTGACACCTGAATCTCTAGACCATGAGTTACACATTGCCTTTCCAAATGGTGATACTATGAAAGTTGATACTGTATGCAAATCCTGCTTGATTATCATTGAGGATAGGAAGCTGAATGCCAATCTTATTGTCCTTCCACTGAAATTCTTTGATGTTATCCTTGGCATGGATTGGTTAGCTTCCTATCATGCTTCTGTAGACTGTTTCAGGAAGATGTCAACTTCAAAATTCCTTGTCAGCCCGAATTTAGTTTTACTGGTGGCCAGAAACTTCTAGCCTCAGTGTTTATTTCGGCACTACAGGCTGAAAAGTATCTGAGGAGTGGTGGCCAAGGATTTCTTGCTGTTATTAATGATCTTCAAAAGAAAGAGGCCAAGTTGGAGGATATTCCTATAGCTAGAGAATTCCCTGATGTCTTTCCGGATGAATTATCAGAGTTGCCCCCTGACCGGGAGGTTGAGTTCTCCATTGATTTGATTCCTGGAACTGGACCTATATCCAAGGCCCCTTATCGTATGGCCCCGGCTGAGCTAAAAGAGTTGAAGGACCAATTGCAGGAACTCCTAGATCGGGGATTTATCAGGCCTAGT
>UESW01004618.1:341864-512484 GCA_900491605.1 Calamus simplicifolius | reverse complement strand
TTATTCTTAAGTATTTAAGATTAATAAATATAATAAATAATAATTTTTACTATTGTGTTTTTAGGAATCCTAATCAGATTAGGAGTCTCATTAATGAGAAGACGTATCTTTTAGGAATCCTAATCAGATTAGGAGTCCCATTAATGAGAAGATGTGTCTTTTAAGAATTCTAATTAGATTAGGAGTTCCATTAACGAGAAGACGTATCTTTTAGGAATTCTAATTAGATTAGAAATCTTATTAATGAGAAGATGTGTCTTTTAAGAATCCTAATTAGATTAGGAGTCCCATTAATGAGAAGATGTGTCTTTTAGGAATCCTAATCAGATTAGGAGTCCCATTAATGAGAAGACGTGTCTTTTAAGAATCCTAAGAGTCATATTAATGAGAATATTCTTTTCTTGGAATAGGATATTTTTCATTATAAATAGACGTTGTTTCTCTCATCCAAAATAGACAACGCTTGCCGTCAACATTGGATTTGCAGAGAAACTCTGCGCACCAAAATATACGAGAGCCTTTTAGTGAGATTATTCCTGAACTGATCTAGAAGAGTTCTAGAGAGTGCTAGCACACCGAGTCCCATTGTGAAGTGGTCATTCATATGGATACCGTAGAGGGAGTTGTGGTTTTGCAGCGCCTAAAGATCTGTCTCATTATATTTATTTATATATATATATATATATATATATATATATATATATATATATTACTCACATAAGGTACGATTCTCGTTCCCTAATCAATTTAATTGAAACACATGGATCCTTATGGGGATTTAGGTTATTTTTTCGTTGCATATCTTTAGCATTAGACCCCTAAATTCCCAACACTATTAACTGAACTATTGTAGGCAAATTCGGTTCTAGGTAACAAAAGGTCCCAATTTCTAGTATTTTCACCTATAAGACATCTCAACAAGTTTCCAAGGATTTGGTTCAGTTTGGCCATTGGTTTGAGGGTAGTAGGAAGTAAAAAATTTGAGCTTAGTCCCTAACATGTACCAGAGGATTTTTCAAAAGTAACTCATGAATAGGACATTCCTATTAGATACAATGGTTTTTGGTAGGCCATCTAACCTAACCACTTCATCTAAGAAAAGTTTGGCCACCTTGGAGGCATCAAAGGCTTTGGAATAGGGTATGAAATGAGTCATCTTGGAGAATCTATCGACCACAATATTGATTGAATCATATCTCCTCTAGGTCTTAGGCAATCCTAACATAAAATCCATACTAAGGTCTTGCCAAGGATAATCGAGCATAGGTAATGGGGTATAAAGGCAGTGTTTTTCTTTTGTTGTTTGGTAACAACACAAGTTCGACATCTAGCCACAAACTAAGCGATGTTCCTTTTAATATTTGGCCAATAGAACTGATCCTCAATTGTTATAATAGTCTTATTCCTACCAAAATAACCAGCTAGACCTTCTGCATGGTTTTCCAAACTAAAATTCTCTAAGGAAAGTCTTGGGAATACACGACTTGTTGTCTTTAAAAAGGTAGTCATCCTGAAGGGTATACTCACTATGCGAACTAGATGGTCCTTATTTCACATATTGATAGATTTCACTAAAGTCGGGACATGTCTCATAGTCCTCTTTCAATTTGTCGAATCCTATGACTTCAGTCCTAATCGAATTCAAGAGCATAGCTAAGGGCATCAGCGACCTTATTTTAGTACCAGCATGGTGTTTCAACACAAAAGTATAAGCTTGAATATATTCTACCCACTTACCGTGCCTAGGGTTCAGTTTTTTCTAAGAACTAAGGAATCAAAGTGCCTTATGATCAGAGTATAAAATAAATTGTGGTAGCAAATAATGTCTTCAATATCTTAGGGCTTGAACTACCGCGTAAAATTCCTTATCATAAGTCGAGTACCTAAGCTTAGTCTCATTCAATTTCTCACTAAAAAAGGCTATGGGATGATTTTCTTGACTTAGGACTCGTCATATACCTACTCCAAAGCATCACAAGCAACCTCAAAGACCTTTGAAAAATCAGGTAACCTCAAAATGGGTGCTTGAGTCATCTTTTTCTTAATATCTAGGAAGGCTTATCAGCAGCTTTAGTCCATTCAAAGGTTCCTTTCCTAATGCAATCAATGGTGGGTGCAATTATAGAGCTAAATCCATGAACAAATCATCTATAGAAGGTAGCAAGGCCATGGAAGCTATGCACATCATGTATACTGGCCACTCAACTATGGACTTAATCTTTTTTGAATCAGCTGATACTCCTTCGGAGGTCACTATAAATCCTAGGAAGGTGACTCTATGGGTCAAGAACTCGCATTTATTCAAATTGGCATAGAGGATATCTTTCCTAACGGCTTGACAAACTTGTTGGACATGGCTTATGTAGTCTTCTTTGGTGCTGCTGTAGATCAATATATCATCAAAATAAATCACAACAAATCTTCCAATGAACGTTCTTAAACTTGGGTTATGATCCTCATGAAAGTACTAGGAGCATTGGATAATCCAAAAGGCATCACTACCCACTCATAAAGACCATCCTTAGTCTTAAAAGTTATTTTCCACTCATCCCTAGGTCTGATCCTAACTTGGTGATAGCCACTCCTAAGGTCAATCTTAGAGAAAATAGTTGCTCCGGCCATCATATCTAGCATGTCATCAAAACGGGGAATGAAAAAATGATGCTTAACTATTATTTTATTAATGATCCTAAATTCCATCTTTCTTGGGGGTTAAAAGGGCAGGTACCGCACATGGACTCAGACTTTTCCTAATAAATCCTATTGTCCAGATGTAGCAACCCAATAGAGGGGTGAATTGGGTATTTTAAAATTAATTGAGATATGTGCTTATCACGAATCAAAAATTAATTGATAGCAGTGTAGTGATGTGAACACAATAATATCATAGAAATTATGTAAGCAATCACAAACACAAAAATTTTTATAGTGGTTCAGTGCCAATCTAGCACCGACGTCCACTTCCCAAAAATCCTTTGAGAATTTTACTCCAATCGTATCATCAATGATTACAACCCTTAGTCTTCCTCAGTAGTCCTCTTGTTATATGGCACAAGGTAGCCAAACCCCTAGCCTTACCTGCTAGTCCTCTTGTTTCACGGCACAAGAAAGCCAAACAATCAAGGGTTAAACCCAACCCTTTACAAGATTCAAAATAGGTTCAAAGAATATTGAGAAATACGCTCCTAGAATGAGCAAATATTCAGAAATAAATATTTTACAATTTTGTAGACAATCTCCAGCAATAAATGAAATCCCCTTGAAGTAGCTGAAGCCTTGAATGCTTATGGAAGCTTTGATTATTCAGCAAGGATGAGCAGTCAATGATCTTCGAGAGCTTTTAATGTACAGCTTCCTTTTTTTTTTACTGAACAACCACGAATGTATTCAATAATAACTTTTCTACTATTCACTTTTTTTCTTCCTTCTTCTTCTACACATAACTATTTAAAGTATTTGATCTGTAAAGATATCCTGAAAACAAAATTAATGGAAAGAAAAATGAGAAGAGAAGATAACTATTGTGAATATTTTCCGAAGCATTGAATGCACTGACATTCGCCAGAATTAGAGGGAGAAATCCGTCATTACTTCAAAGAGCTAGGACCCAGCTGATTGGAAATAGAATCCAGTTAGCTAGAGAGGAGAAAAGCACGTCCAGATGTAGTGAAGCAACTCCCCAATTAGCTAGGGAACAAATCAGCTAACCAAAATACAAGAGAACACGTTCAGGAAGAAAAGTCATGAAGCCTTAGCTAGCTAGAAACAATTCTAGTTTGCTAGAGTAAAGCATCGCTCGGCCAAGACAGAATTTCAACAACCTTAGTTAGCTGGACAAAAATCCAGTTAACTACTTGAATGAGTAGCACGGCCAGAGAAAAAATCTAAGTACCATTAGTTAGCTAGACTGAAAGTTCAGTTAACTAGATTAACCATGAGCATGGTCCCAAAGCATTTTAGTTTTTAATTTAGTTAACTGAAGATGATCTCCAGTTAGCTATTTCAAAAATCCGCACGGCCATGAGATAATTTTCATTCTTCCTTAGTTAGCTGGACTCAAGGTCCAGTTAACTAAATCCAAAAACACACGGCCAAAGGTCCAGTTAACTAAATCCAAAAACACACGGCCAGAGGAATGATGCCATTCTTCCTTAGTTAGCTAGACTCAAGGTCCAGTTAACTAAATTCAAACACACCATGGCCATGAGGTAATTTCAGCTTCTATTAGCTAGTTGAACTAAAAGTTTAGTTAGCTAAATCCAATATGAGCATAGCCATAAGAAGTTTTACCTTCCATCAGCTAGCTGGACTAAAATCCAGTTAGCTATTTCAATGAGGAGCACGGCTAGAAAGAAATTATGAGTCCCATTAGTTAGTTGGATTGAAAGTCCAGTTAACTAGATACAAAAGAGCACGACCAGAAGATAAAGATCAGCTTCCATTAGCTAGCTGGACTGAAATCCAGTTAGCTATTTCTAACTTGTGTTCGGCCACCAAGAAAATCTGTAGCTCCCTAGTTAGTTTGACCACACGTTCAGTTAACTATTTTCACAAGAAATTTGGACATGAGTAAGCATCAACACCCAATAGCTAGCTGGACTAAGAGTCCAGTTAGCTGTTTCTAACATGAGTTTGGCCAAGTCAATCTGCTGCAATCACTAGTTAGTTGGACTGTGAGTCTAGTTAACTATTTCAATCAAGCATTCGACCATGAATAAGTAATGGGCAAAATAGCTAGCTAGCAGAATAGCCCAGCTAACTAAGATGAAATAGGGTTCAGCCAAGGAGAATATAGCTAGCTGGATGTTCCATCCAGTTAGCTAATCCAATCAGGCAATTGGCCAAAGCACTGTGTAGGCAGTCTAGGGACAACTTCAATGCGTCAAGGAACTTGAGACAATTGAGGTGTTATTGTAAACCATCTAAAACATTTCTCGACATGCTGTATTTACCTGCAATGAACTTTGTCTCCATAATAAACATATTAGTACCCACTTAATTGTTTTGTAATCATCAAAATCAATCTGGGGTCAACAAATCCCTTTTGAGGAGTTCTCTAACCTATTTTTGTAATTCTAAGTGCTCAGTGGGATTCATCCTATAATGTGAAAGATTAGACAGTGGCTTTTGGAACTAGATCTATAGTATGTTGTATTAAGGTGATAATTGATCCGGAAGTTCTTCATGAAACACATCTTGGAACTCTTTCAAAAATTCTACTACCGTTTAAGGCTATTCTTTTTAGGTTTGATCATAAATTTTTCTAGTAGTTAAGACCCAAATTGGTGAACCCTCAGTGATCTCACGCTCTAGTTCTTTAGCGCTGATTAAATTTAATCCTGGTTTCTTCTCTTTTAGGTTACTAGATTTCTCTTAATATAATCCTTAGGTGGAGTTGGGTTTATTACAAACTTCTGTCCATGGTGGTTAAAGGAGCAAGAGTTGGATCGACCATACAGGGTAGCATCATGGTCATATAACCAAGGTCGACCTAAGATGATACTACTAACTCCCATAGGAAGGACAACACACCACACCTTTTCTTGATAGGATTGTAGTTGGATCATGACTTGGCATCTCAGTTTAATGGGGATGAAAGTTGAGTCTATCCAGGATACCTTATAGGGATTGGGATAGAGAACTGTAGATAAACCTAGGGTTTTGACAGCACTGGTTAAGATGGCATTAACACAGCTCTCGCTATCTATGATGATCTTACATACCTTTTTTCCTAACTTCATAAATGTCTGTAGGATATGGGTTCTATGCCAATCCTCTTGTTCTTTGGTTTGGGTCAAGATACATCTAATAACTCCCAATAAATCAGATGACTCAATGACTTCCTTATCTCCTTCATATTCATCCACTAAGTGTATTCCAGCTTCATACACTTCTCCTTCATGCTAATCAGTGGGCTCATAATCTTCTTCCCCTAGTTCTCCTATGTGCAGGGATTGGGTTGGGCATTGACTAGCATAGTATCCAAATTTATGACATCTAAAACAAGGAGCATTAGGATTAGGCTTTCTCTAAACTTTAGGTGACTTACCCTTATCTTTCTTGTTTGGGTGCACTTGACTATACCTTGGTTTTTGAATAGGGTACTATTCCTAGTGGGTTCAGGTCAATGGATTATGGGTCCCCTTTGGAATCTCTCATAGTCTCTAGCTATCTAATAAGCCTCTTCAAGATCATGGACTTCTCTTAAAAATAATTCTCTCTAAATGTCCTTACGTAGTCTAGTCCTAAATCTAGATAGGGTTACAGCTTCAATTCATTTATGCTACACCTCATGACATATTCATCAAATTTGGCTATGTATTCAGATACGATCTTGCTTCCCTAACTCAGTCTCTACCATTGATATAAAAGTCTCTGGTGATAGGATATGGAGAGATACTTTTCCCTAAGCTTAACTTTTATGGCTCTCTAAGTAGCTATGGGTATGTCTTTTCTTTGCCTAGTTATCCTTTCAACATTCCCCCAGTATAGTCTAGCCTGGCAAACTAACCTGAGTTTAGCAAACTTAAATTTTCTCTCTTCAGACATTTCATATCACTCAAAGTACTGGTCCATATCTCCTTTCCAATCGATGTATCCTTTAGGGTCAAAACTTCCATCAAATGTAGGTGCTTCTAACCTGATGTTCCTAATGGCTCTTTCCTTTAAATCCACAAAGTCTTAGTGTGGGCATCTAGGGTTATGTTCAGGGGTGAGATCATGACGATGGGCTCTTGGACCAAGGAGAGTTTGACTAGGTGATTAAGGTTCAATGTGGTTCAATCGGTTCTCTTCAAGGATCCCGATTCGCTCTTCCATTTGGTCAAACCTATTGTTTAGTTGTCTAAATTGTTCAGTCATGGTTCTCATTAAAGTTTCAAGATTGGGATCCATGGTGTAACTTCATTGTGTTTAGGGATATTGGTAATGAGCTCCTGATCTGGTGGTCATGCAATACACAAAATCATTCTAGGGTTTCTATACCTAGAAGCTCAAGTAGAATGAATCAACTCAACAATTATCCTTTCCATTGGCCAGGTAAGAGGTGGGGTTATGGGAGGCTCCCTCTGCTCTCACAGGGACCTAATTAGAGAACCACAACTCGCTTAAGGCATTTGTCGTTTGACCCCTAACCCTAGACACCACTTTCAAGAAATAACTAAAGGATTGAGTATACCAGTTTTATCACAATACTTGAAACTCAACCACATGGGTGTCCCTAGCTTTGCTTTAGGTTTCTACTCAATTTTAATTAGGCTTGGGATCGAGATAAGGGTGATTATTTTAGACCAAGAAAAGGTGATGAATTCCTTCCCTTACCTAAGATAGAGAAATTATCCTTAAGTGAATTCAGTGATGCATGCACGTACATATGAAAACCTAAAGTAAAATATAATATATATATATATATATATATATATATATATATATATATTTTATTTTATTTTATTATTTGTTTATGTTATAGATCTAAAAATAAGAAGAAAATTATAGATTTAATAAAGATTAATTAATGATTAAAAAAATTTAGCATTATGCTTGAACATGTCCTAGCATGCTCTAATACTAAATTGATGCGGGATGTATCATGCAAAAGATTAATGTAGAGCAATGATTCATATTTTAAGATACTTTATTTTTTGAAATGAGTAAGAATAAACTAAGGATGAATATGCGAAGAGTAAATTAGTTCCGCAGAACAGGATTTACTAAGTAATAAAGAAAGAATCCTAGGGTTAAGAAATCACTAATTAGAATATGCTCTTTTTTCAACAAAATAGAACTTATGATAAGGGATGGATCTGATTACCAGGCAATGATGGTCTTCGTCCTAAAAGATTGGATCACACAACTCTCGGGATGAGCGCCTGGAAGATGAAGCTATGCTACCACAGATGTTTCAGCTTTTTTTCAGATGGTTCTAGAGACAATGAGGACTTCATCTAAGGATTGTAACACCTTGGCATCTTGGGGCTGGGATGCTTGGAATAGGTGTTGAATGGGTATTTGTTAGGCCTCTCACCCTCTTCCTTACGGAGTATCGATGCTCAAAAGCACAGAAAAATAGAAGAAGACTCTTTTTTATTAATCATCAATTGTTCTTTACAAGAAGAAGGAAGGGACCCTTGAATTAAATAAAAAAAAATAAGGGCGCCATATTATTTTCAAATAAGGAGATAGGTGGCATCCTGAAACAAAAAAAAAGAGATCAGGGGATAGCTTTCCCAAATAAGGAGATAGGCGACATCTTGAAACAAGAAAAAGAGATCATGGGATGGCATCATATCCTGCTTTTCATAAGGAGTGGGCAATAAGGCACCTTCCATAGAGGGCTTATTTGCTTTCTTTTATGCTGAGATGATATCATGAAAATCTTAAGATGCTTTAATTGAGTAGATGGTGCCTACTTTGACTGGGATTCCATGTGAATGCTTATTTACTTCCTTTTATGGTCTTGGGTCTTCAACTTCTTACACTTTGACTCAATAAATCTTGACTTGACTCAAATAAAATTACTGAAAAATTACTGGACTCATACTGACAAAACTTGATTACAGGACTTAAAGTCAAACCAATATAAAGTAAGAAATTCATAATGACTCTGGACTCAAATGAATTGACATGAATCAAAAATCTAACTACATCAATCAAAATCTATAATGAGCTCAATAACCTCTATTTGATCCTGATGCTCTCACCACTCGTATATCGAAATAATTATTTAATATGGTTATGTTGAAATTGCTAATTTCTGCAAAATATTTGGTACATCAAAATTATTACATAAGGATGCATGAGTATTTGATATGTTTAAATTACTGTAAATGTGAAAAGCATATTGATTATATTTTTGTAACAACATATGTTATCTTGCAAATATGACATGAAAATAATATTTTATTATCATGATAATATCTGCCATCATGATTCATTATGACATGACATTATATGACATAATAGATACATTACTTTGGGACCCACCCCTATAGTAGTTATATATGGGGGACACACCTAAGGGGTGTCCTGTTAAATCTAAAACCCACCTTTATAAGGATCATATGTGGAGGACATACATCCATGGGGTATTCTGTGATATGATACGACTTGTGACATAATATTGGTACCAAAATCCTTTCACATAGAAGATGTATAGGAAGGATACACCTTTGAGGTGCTTGTTTATATATAAGTAGTGTATGACCATAGGATATTAGTATAAAATTAAGTATATATGTTGATATAGTAGTACAATGAATTTGATTTGAAATTATATTTTTGAAATACTATATAGCATTTGTTTTCAAATTATTTTAAGCATATAATACGTGATTTGATAATACGATGAAAGGTATTTGAGTTATGAAAGCTTGATATATATTTAAACATATAAAAATTTAATTTATTAAAATTTTAAAATAACTATATTATTTTACAGCTTACCTACTAAGTATGAGCTTATTTAAATTTTATAATATTTTTCAAAGTCACATAATTGAAGGGATAAATTTTAGCATTGTTTGAAGCTTTTATTAATGTAGACCGATCATCTTATGTTACATGAAATCTCAAACATTAATCTTATGTGATTTTGGCTTGTAATCAAAATCTTATTAATATAATTTTGTATTGAAAATATTATTAATTTGTCATGATATATAATTATTATTATTGTTATATTAATTATATTGTTATTGAACGTCGGATTGTCACCTCTGTGTATACCATCGGGCGTAACAGGGAGAGAAAGAGAAAGGGAACGAGAGATGAAGAGAAGAAGTAGAGAGGCGATGGGAGAGAAAGGAAGAGACCGTTACGAACAGTAGAGTGGGAACTCCAAACATCTGTCGCTATTTGTTCTACCATCAAAGTTTCTCCTAAACTTTGTAGCCTTTGAAAATTAATCTTGTTCTTCCTATCTTGATCAAGCTTTTTTGTCCACCAACTCTTTCTCTTTTATGTTTACTGCCTTTGAAATCTTGTTCTTCCTACCCTAATAAAGCTTCTTTGTCCACGACCTCTTTCTCTACCCTAACAGGCTTTTTTTTTTTTTTTTTGGTACAAACGGATGATCACACCAATCTAGGGTGAGTCAAACCCGAGATATCCGAATACAAAATATATGACAAGATGAGAGGACAAGGGTCGCCGAGCATCCAACTCCAGAATCCTGAATGATAGGCCACCCTGGCGGCAATCCAATCAGCCGCAGAGTTGGCCTCCCTGTAGATATGTCGAATCTGGACGCTGGTAGCTCCCTGAAGGAGATAACGGATGTCGCTGATCAAAGGAATAGTCGGCAGGTGGACATTGGACTCCTGACGGATCCAGCTAATAACCGTAGCTGAGTCTCCCTCTATAATAAGCTTCCTAGTACCCAGGCTCCAAAGGGCGTGAGAAATACCGACCCAAGCCGCATATAGCTCAGCAAGGGGAACAAAAGAATCCAGAGTCCCAAAGCCGCCAGCCGCAAGCAACGACCCCTCCGGCCCCCGAATCACAAAAGCAGATCCCGCACATCTCCCACGAATACTCCCATCAAAATTGATTTTGACAAACTCTGGAGGTGGGGGCTCCCAAGAGATAAAGACCGTGTACCGGTGCGCTGCAGAAGCAGCATGGGAGTCCCAGAGGCCAGGGCTATCAACACCAATAGTCATCTGATGTAGAGTGTACTCAGCAGATAAGGAGACAGCCGTCCTGACAACCCGATAAGAAGGAGTGAGCACGTCCAAGAACACGAACTAGTTACGGGATAACCAGATCTGGTGAGCAACATAAGCCAACGTCGGGCCCACCTGATGGTTCCCTCTTCCCTTAACCTGTCTGAGTAGCCTCAAGAAGGATAAACGATGGGAGTCCAAATCCTGCAGCCAAGACCACGCACCTAACCTTTGCTAGATCTGTCTCGCTCTGGGGCATGAGAAGATAGCATGATCCACAGTTTCCTCCTCAAGGCTACACACCGGGCAAATAGGCATGATACGCATCCCTCTCCAGAGAGCAAAGAACAGGTAGGAAGCGCATTCCAAGCCAGCTTCCATATAAAAAGATAAACCCTCGGATGAATGGGAAGATGCCAAATCCAAGCCGAATCCATAACTTGCAAGGGCAAAGGCCTATAGATATGCAGGAGATCCCGATAGGAGCCCGAGATAAGCAAGATCTCTGCCAAACCCTTATATCAGTAGCATGACTCGGAATGAGAGGAATAGAAGTAATACGGTGATAAAGCTCTCCCCCGAAGAAAGTAGAAGCCAAAGAATGGTCCCAGACAGTGTGGTCAAGGGAGAGAAGATCACAAACTCTCATACCATTAAGGATATTTGTGGTCATAAAGGTTGGCCACCGAGAAAGAGGCTGGTCCGCAATCCAAGTGTCCTGAAGGATATCGACTGAAGTACCATCACCAATCATCCAAGAGGTGCGGTCCAGAACAACCGAAGCATGCCGACATACCTCTTTCCAGAAGGAGTGCCCATGAGAAGATTGAGAAGAGATAGAGTGATTCCAATCTCCGTATTTACCATGCATGAAGGCGCTCCACAAACAACGCGGATCAAGCAAGAATCGTGAGGCATGCCTAGCAATAAGAGCCTCCCTCCTAGCAACAAGAGATTGGATACCAAGACCCCCCTGAGCAATCAGCGAGCAAATGATATCCCAAGCAAGAAGATGGACTCCATGACCATCCTGGCTCGAGGCCCAGAGAAAATCCCGAAAATAACGCTCTATCTTCCTTAGGCACGTCACAGGGATGGCCGCGTTAGATAACAGATAGAGTGGAAGAGAAGAGAGAACTGAGCGCAAAAGAGTGATCCGAGCCATCATAGATAACCCAGAGACCTGCCAACCATCTAAGCATTCGCAGACCCTCCTCTCAAGAACACTGAAGTCAGAACGACGAGGCCTTCTACCAATGATTGGGATCCCCAAGTAGGTTAGCCGATCAGCCTGAGAAGTAATACCCATGATATGCAAGATAGAATCCCTAACAGTAGCTGCCATCTTAGGACTAAAACATATCAAAAATTTACTTAAGTTCACTTTCTGACCAGAAGCCCGATAATAGGTCTGCACTATGGCCGCAAATATGGATGCATTACGAATAGTAGCCTTACCCAAAAGGATGCAGTCATCAGCGAACAGAAGATGGGAGAGAGTCGGCCCAGTTGGACTTGTAGAGTATGAGGCAATAGACAAATCCATCTGAGCCTGAATAAGAGTCCTGGACAAAGCATCAGCAGAAAGGATAAGAGAAAAGGGGATAGAGGGCAACCCTGCCGCAAACCGACCTCAAAGTGAAAATACTCCGTCTGACCCCCGTTGATGATGAGAGAGAAGGATGGCCAAAGAATACATGCCATAATCCAGTCGACAAAGCAATCATCAAAACCAAACTCGGCTAGCGTATATCTCAGAAATCCCAGCTCATTCTATCATAAGCTCTCTCCATATCAAGCTTAACAGCCATGAGGCTATGACGTCGAGAAGCATGCTGAAGGTCATGCATGAATTCCTATGCTAGAAGGACATTATCAGTAATGCTATGTCCCCTAATAAAAGCGCCTTGCTCTAGGGATATGAGGCGAGGGATCACCGGAGACAAACGGGAGACCAAAATGCGAGCACACACCTTGTACAAGGTGGAACACAGACTGATAGGCCGGTAATGCTGAGGAGAGGAGGCATCAGGCGTTTGGGCACAAAGGTGATAAGGGTCCTGTTCCAATCAGAGGGGACAGAGTGAGAAAAAACACCAGCTGAATGGCCTGCACAACCTCCTGGCCCACTATATCCCAATAGAAGCGGAAGAACAAAGGAGGAAACCCATCAGGACCAGGGGCTTTATTGGCACCAAGATCCCAAATAGCCCGCTGAATATCGTCCGTCGAAATTGGCATGGTGAGGCGAGCATTTTCAGCAGTGGTGACCCTAAACAGGGCCAGAACAGGAAACACAGGGAAACCCGCTCCAGAATGCTCCATCCATCTAGACTGAAAAAACTGATATAACAAGGTCCTGATAACCTGAACATCCTCCTGATTCTCCCCCTCATTATCAACTAAACGCCTAATGCGGTTCATCGCACGGCGCTTCAAAGTGGCCTGATGAAAGAATCTAGTGTTGCGATCCCCCTCCCTAACCCACTGGATTCGGGACCTTTGTCTCTAAAAGGTCTCTGCTGCAACAAAAGAGAATGGTGCTCAGCCAAACAGAACCTGAGAGTCGAAAGGTCAGACTGATTAAGGAACCCCTCCTGATCCTCTTTCGACTGCAAGGTGGAGATGGTAGACTCAGTCTGCTAAACTTGCCGAACAATATCTCCCACCTCTCTTCTGTTCCATCTAGAGAGTCTATGACCAGCAAGAATCAGGCGCCGAGACAGACGATAGGTAGCACTCCCTCTAATAGGTAATCGCCAAACCTGAGAGATGATTGACCTAGCAGAAGAATAAAAGGTCCAGAATTTCTCAAATCTAACATCCTGCTCTGATGAATAGTGTTATCAGTAGAAACAAGAATAGGACAATGGTCGGAGCCAATTCTGGACAGGTGAGTAACGGTAGCAGAAGGAAAAAGCTGGAGCCAGGAAGGAGACGCTATGGCCCTATCCAGTCTTTCCCAAACATGGGCAGAGCCTTGGCGGTTATTACACTAGGTGAAAAGGGATCCGGAAAACCCCAGATCCAAGAGCCCAGCGGAGGATATAAAGGATCTGAACTCAACAACATCCGGTGATCCAACGAACTACCGACCCCCTCTTTTCTCGTCAGCCCCGACAATGCAGTTGAAGTCACGAGCAAGGAGGAAGGTAAGCCCTGAGCAAGAAGAGAGTGAAGCTCCACCCAGAGATCACGTCGCAGTCTGAAGTCGGTACTGGCATAAACACCCGAGAGAAGCCAGGGGGCCGAAGAACCCTCAGATATGACCAGGGACACCTGTTGACCACATCCGTGGAAGGCATCAACCCTGATGTTATTATTTTTCCAAAGAACCAGAATACCACCAGAGAGGCCAACCGACTCAATGGAGTAAGAAACCCATAATCTGGAAAGCTGTCTCTGAAGACGAGCCAGGCTAACCCAAGACAGACGGGTCTCCAGCAGAACACAAATATCAAAGTCATGAAGCTGTAGAAGCCTACCGAACGAGGAACGAAACGAGGGTTTCTGAGCACTCGCACATTCCAAAAAAGAAGCTTCATTCAGAAGGAAGAGCAGGGAGGACATCATCCATATCCCCAGATATCTCCAGAACAATAGAGTCAGAAGTAGCGTGGGAGCCAACAAGCTCTGGAGCACTGCTTCCCCCTGCTTCCTGGCACTCTTGCCGTGCCAATTCCATAGCCATATCTGCATCTTTTTGCTGAATAGCATTCTTAAGAAGGGAGACCGCAGAATCATGATCTATCACAGCCGTCAAAGGAGGTAAGGAGGACTCTACCAAACTGCCCAGAGTAGTCCCCTCCTTGCAATGGGACTTCTTGGACCCCAGCCCAGGGGTAACATCTAAACCCTGGGGGGTAACTGAAGAAGCAGAGAAAGTGAAAGTTCTTTGTCCACCGCCTTTTTCTCTTTTATGTTACTACTAAAAGAGTTAGCAAGTATAACGCAAGTGCTCCAGCTCTAATGGCGTCTTCATATTATGTCTTACCCTACTATACTTTATAGACTTCGGTAGTGTTTGAATGTCAAAAAATCATTACAGCTTTATAGGCTTTGATAGGGTTTGAATATCAAAAGTTATTACAGAAATAGAAATACGAATTTCTTAGGAATAGCTTATTTCCTTGTTATTATTTATGTTTGGTTTGGAATCTATTAATACAGTGTTATTTCAAATGATGTTCCGATGATATAGAAATAAGCTTGTATTCCATTAGGATTAATAGATTGAATTTTTTTAGAAATCTCAAAAATACCCTTGACCAAATGATAAAAAAATGGATTATCAATTTATTTATTAATATAATTACTTAAATAAATTATTTTTTATTAATTAATTTATTGTTATGATCTATTAAAAGTTTGCATATTATGTACATATATTAGTAATGATCAATAAGAAAAAAGTGGATTATACATTACCATTTTATGGTGGACATTGCTAAGGCTAGATCTTTTTTTTCTTTTATATTTAATATCATATTTTTTTTCAATAGAGGGGATAATAGTCAAAAAAAATTTTCAGCCATGCCCTTGGAATATGATAAATGGGAATAGGGTTATTACATGGGGAGCATAAAATAAGAATTCTAGAATAAGAATATTTGATCGGAATATCAATTCCTAAGGAGCCCACCACCTTTTTTTTTTATTCCTATTTGAAGGAATAGCATGGAATAAGGCCCTATTCCAACCAGAAATATGGCATCCAAACACTACCTTCAGATTTATTTGCACAGCTTTTAAAGCATTAGGAGAATCAGTTTTGCAAAAACAATTTTCTTTTTCAAAAATTTATTGAATAAAAAAAATGATCACTCGAATAAAAAAATGATCACTAATATCAAAACAACAGTAAAGCTTAAAATAAAATTATAATAACTCTTTTTTTTAAAAAAAAATTGACCTTATAATTTCTAAAATGGGAAAGGATGTGTCCTTGAGGTTGTCAAAAGAATAGATTGTTTTTTCGTAGAGATTATTAGCAATTAGTTTTTATAAGTAAAATTATTTTAAAAAAATAATGTAGGACTTACCTAAATCGAGGAACACCGTCCTAAGGACGCATTCCATCGCCTAGTATTGCTGGCGAGTTTATCCAATCTAATTGGGCTCATCTTTCCACTTCTTAGTCCTGAATTTAGTGTCCGTTGCTAGACTCGATCTAACGTTTATATTGCATTTAATTGTCCCTGTGAATTTACTGATCACGCGCAGCGCGAGGCGAGCGCGATTTAAAAGCTGATCCGCACCGTGCGCGCGATTTCAAAATGGACGGGCGCTCGCTGGGCCGAATCGAGCGCTGTCCTTTTAAAATTTTAAAACTCTCTCTCTCTCTCTCTCTCTCTCTCGATATATATATATATATTTCGTCGCCATGGTTTTTCCAACGCCAACTCCTATCGGTTGGCCTGATATATTTGTTTTACTTGGTCCAAAAGTCCGCGAGTTCTCATTTTCTCTCCTTTTTCTCGATCATTTTATCTGTGTGCTCGTGGTTAATTTAGCTATCGTCCCGTAATCAAAACCACAAAAAAACATAAGTCTACTTTGTTATTATTTTTCGCTCGTAGAAAGAAAACTTATAACAAGAAATCAGTCAAAGAAGCATCAATATATTGTAATCAAAATAAAATATTAGTTATCTTGTGCATTTTTTTTCATGATTTTTTTTTTAAAAAAAATCAGGCATCTAGGAACTCTAGGGCCTGCCGTCGCCCGGCGATTCTCATACCAATCTTAAATTCGCTCACAGACTGAAACCAAGGTAACGAAGAACATCATTCAAGACAACAGAAAATTTACAGTAACTTAGAAAATTTTAAAAAGCGATAGAAAAGAGAGAATATTAAAGAGAGATAGAGAGAGAGAGAGAGAGAGAGAGAGAGAGAGAGAGAGAAAAGGATCAGTATTAGTATTAGTATATTAGGCGGAGCAATTCCTCCGGTGGCCCCTCCTCCTCTCTTCCGCAACCACAACCTCCTTACTCTCACTGCCTGGCCTCCGAAACATGCTCTTCAACCCATTCATCAACTTCCAGCCGAACCCTCTTCCACTCTTCGAAGAATTCCCACTGCAAGACCTTCCAGAAAGCCCGACCGCCTCCGCCGCTGGCGCATCCACACTCTCGCGCCGGACGATGCGAAAGCTCGCCGACCGGATCGACTCCATCCCGTCCCGCTTCTCCTCGGACAGCCTCAGCCGCTCCCGGAGGCTGGCGAGGTCCCGCTCCAGGCTCTGGATGCGGAAGCTGGTGGCCTCCATGGTGGCGCGGAGCTGCGCCGACTGTCGGAGGATCGCGTCGCGCTGGAGGATCGTGCCGAGGCTCAGGTTTTCGTTGCTTTGGCGGTTGTTGTGCGGCTTGACGGCGGCGGAGGCGCTGGCGACGGAGCTGCGGGTCTGGAGCTGGTCGACGAGCATGGCCTGGACGACGAAGCGGAGGGGGAGGCGGGGGTTCTGGACGAGGTGCATGAGGAGGGGTTGGGAGAGCTTGGTGCAATTCACTGCGTAGCATATCCTCGTCTTCTCTTCTTCTGTCAACTTGCCGTTATGGTTCTGCATCGTTTAGCGATATAATAAATTAACAGTGAACGTATAAGATTAAGACTAATGTTTTGGAGTAAATGTACGTAATTACGTCATTATGGTAATTATGTTGTGCTGAGCAATGGAGAATTAAAAAAAAAAATTCTAAGGGAATTAAGCTAATAAGAAACGGAAGAATGATCAAGGTGATGAGGTGTATACATTTGGAAACCGATTTCAGGTTGGTTTTGGTGTGTTATAAGGGTAAATGAATTCATTGCCCAGTGCTTAGTTCCACAGCAAGCGAAGAAAGGTAATGGTGCTGACAAAATGATGAGAGGAATTATACTGAGGAGGCAAACTTTTTCATGATAAAAAAGTAAAGGGAGGACGTACCACTAGAAATAGTGATGGAAACAAATTCATTTAAGAAAAAACTTTGAAATTTAACATGGTCCATCAAATCTTTCATGTGAGAGACACAAATGAGCCATGGTGGGACAGATAAATTCAAAGACTTGCCGGCAGAAAGTACTCAAGTCTAAGATGTTCTACAACTAAAGCTGTAGAAGATCTACTTCAAAAATAACTACACAAATTCAAAGTTTGAATACCTCAAAAGGACGAAACAAATTCAAATACTGCCCTCCGATCCCTCCTCTATTTCTCTCTTCTTTTATCTCTCTCTATCTCATCATTTAAGGCTTATAAATTTCAAGGGCATTAGGTATTAAGGGCTGAAGGCATTGAACGAAGCTTTGTTAACATTGGAATTTAAGTCTGATTTTTTAAAAACAAAAGGAAACGAAATACATAAAAAAGAAGCTTGCCTGAACCCTCAATATAACAGAAATGATCATGTTGTTATGTGCGAAACAAGGTCAGTATTTTCCAAATTATGTGATGATGATCCAAGCGTCCAATTTGGTGTTTTGACTTGGGCTTTCAAAATATAATTTGCTTTATTTATTCAGGCTTATAGCGCATCTAAGCTGAAGGAAATTCAAAGAAGGAAAACTGAAAACTGAAAATATGCGTGAAGAAATGCATTAGGCATTTAGTCCCAACTTTGTTAGTGGCATCATTAATTACTAGCAGGCCAAATTTGTTGACAACCGTACACTAAGTTTTGACATGCGTCTTTGTGGTTTTTGAAGTAAGATATGAGAGTTACATAGCAAAGTTCAAGAGAGACACATGCCATGCCATGCCATGCATTCAAATAATATAAACATATGTCATTATTCTAGTAGATCAATTTGTTGACAACCGTACACTAATAAGTTTCGACATACGTCTACGTGGTTTTTGAAGCAAGATATGAGAGCCATATAGCAACTTCAAGGGAGACACATGTCATGCCATGCATTCAAATGATATAAACATACACTCGCCACGGTCTGCTGTGCTTGTAGCTAGCACTTATTTACACACATTGGATTAGATGTATACTGCGAATAACTTGTCCAAGACGCTGGAGTTGATGTGAATCTTTTAGCTTGTGTTGGTTAATAAAACAATGGTAGGAAAGATAATTTTGTTCAGAAGAGATGGAAAAAAAAAAAAGAGAAAGGAAAATTACTCGTGGCACTTATCTAACTCTATTGAAATAAAGGCGCAGTTAATGATACCTGGAGGTAGTAGTCTACGATCTTATAGAGAAGATCGTGGTCGTGGGCAAAACGCGCGCGCATCGACTCGGCGATCATTCGAAAAACCTCGACGGAGAGCGCCGCCACGTCGTCCAGCCACCCGCCTCCGCCGAATCCATCTGACCCCGCAAGCACCTCCACGCACCTCTCCGCCATCTCCGCCGCCGTCTCCGCCGTCCTTCCCGGGCGAGCAACTCAGCGAAGGACCGGAGCACCACCGCCGCCTTCTCGGCGTCGACGGCCACCTCGTCGAAGAAGTACGCCTCCATCCGCCAAAACAGGCCGCTGTCCTCCGCCAACTCCAGCCACTCCGCCGCCACCCGGAGGGCCGCGAGGTTGAACGGCGTTATGACGACATCGGCGCCGTAGCAGTAGCAGGCGACATCCGCGAAGGTCTCGGCCGTTATCCCTGGGGGCGGGGTGACGGTTATGTCGGAGGATTCCTTGAGTTGCCTCCTTAGGTATCCGCTTCGCATTACCAGTGGATCCTGCTCATCAAAATTAATTACTTATTATTTCCCAAGCCGTTACTTTTCAACCATAACAATTTAATATCACTATTAATTTTAATTCTTTAGATACAATTTATAATATTTGGGAAAATAAACGGCAGGCCTCTGATTATCGTAACACGTCCATTTATGTCACCAATCTCCAAACATTTGATTTGGTAGCAGTGCTGATCTTGAGCTGAAATCTACTTACTTTATCTAACTAGAGCTTACTAAAAGTTTGAAATTGTATCAAGACTGATAGTATCAATGGACTTAGAGAAGTAGAAAAGGATGTGAAGGAGGAAATAAATAATAAATAAAGTTGGTAGATTTCATTTATATTACTTGTCCTAAAAATCCAAGTGGGCACCGTTTGGGAGGTTGGGGTGGGGGGGAATCATGGTAGTGATCATTATTTCATTTGATAAATGTTGTCTTTTTTTTTAATTATAACTGAATTAGAATTGGAGCGATTGAATTTAACATTAATCGGCATTATAACTGAATTATGAGAGAATAAAACTGTAGAATTAAAAGTACTTGTTTAATTTACCAAAATATTTGTAGGTATTTACTCTAACAGTATAATTATAACATTTAATTAAGTTTTTTGGTACCGCTCATGAATAAGGAAAAATAGGGAGAATTATGAGTATCTTCATACATGACGGTTTTACGTTGTTTCACCTTCCATGGTGAGAAACTGGCATGATAATAAATAGTAATTCTAAACCCACCTTAAATGGAATAATTAATTGGATATTAGTAAGAAATTAGGAATATATCATGGTATGACAATGGCTGGTTATGGCATTAGCGATCCCAAATGAGACCATCTCTAGTCTTCTAAGATCCATTAATTTCCTTGATGCTTTCCCCCATGTCTCAGGCACAGTGCGGGTTAATAATAAGAAAGAAAAAGGCGAACTTTTCTTTCACTGAGTGCTAAAAATATATGCTAGAGAAAACTAGTTTTACTTTGGTAATAAAAAAAGTTGTACTGAATAAAAGTTAAACAAAAACTGAAATAAAATATTTTCAAACTTAAATCAAACCCTGAAAACAAAAATCCATACCCTGTGAAGGTAGAAGCATTGATCATGTACTCGGATGACCACGTCGGTCTTACATCCAGTGGCCCGCGACCTTTCATTGATCAAATTAAGAAGCAACATGCCATAAAATGGAAAGATATGATGTTATATAATATGTATGAAAGAGAGCATAAAGGTTTTACATACCAAGCCACTACTTTGCTTTGGAGAGAAGGTGGAGGCGAGAATGGTGGAGGCGAAGAGGAGAGAGGAGTTGGAGTGGTGGTGGCAGAGAGACTCAGTGAGAGGGGATTGAAGCAGTCTCCATGCTTCGTTTCCTCCTCCTCCTCCTCTCTTCTTCTTCTTCTTCCTCCTCTTGATCATCTTCATAGATGGTGTCAACCACACCCAAATCTTTCCAAGCTCTCATCTTCTCTCTTATTTCCTCAGCCTCCCTATCTCCCTGCCTCGACGCACACCTTTCCAAGCGACCTTGTAATTAGTGTTTCGCTGGGGGTATTTAATAGATGGGGCATTGAATGCTTGCATGTGAAAGGCCATAAATGTGGTGCCTCCCCATCTCTATCTCGCACCATTGGGAATTCAAGAATTTTGAATCCTCGAGACTTTTCAATGTATTCCACCGTATTTGTCTCATTGATGAAGGCATTCTTTTGATCGTATTTGGCATAATCTTGTCTCATTTGTATGATGTAAAAGTTGCAGAGCATCTAACAAAATTTCACAACTAGAAATACTACTCTCCTATTCGTTCCGCAAGCCCAGCCATGGCATGCATTTGACCAATAAATTCGACGTATATCATGTCTACGTACTTGGACATAGAGTGAATTGCACTGCAACTTTTATTCGAGGAGTGGCTTGGCACTTTCTTTGTTTTTTTTTTTTATATTTTTATAACTTCGAATTATCCTTTTAACTTGTAATTAAGTTGTATGCTGCATCAGCTGATGTAAAAACTAGAACGTTGCTGTGCCAAATTGTCTTACTTTAGTATTTAAGCGAAGTTTAATGCAACAAAGCTTGGCTTAGTCACGGCTTACAAGTTTGAGTGTTCTAATTGAAATAACCCAAAAAAAAAATCAAATACATATGTTATATTTATTTTATAATGCAACTTATCCCTGAATTCTAATTATTTATGGGTCATTTTTATTCAAAATTTTGTCCATGGCTTTATAATCTTTAAAAAAGAGGGAAAAAGGATTCAGCATGACCTATATTAACAAGGACAAAGTAGAACATGATCCCAAATGCAAGCAGTTAATTAGCAAGCGTTGGTTTTTCCCGAGGAAAATAAAAGGTTTGGACCAGCTACCCGTGATACGATAGGTTCAAACTTCAAAATTGTCAAAAATTGCCACGTTAGTTCAAATCTCTCTTGAGATACTAAGACGGAGTTGATAAAATTAAATATGAAATATGAACATGATTTGAATCTAATATGAAATAAGTGGCTAGCTTGAGCGGCTAAGACGGAGCCGATAAAATAAAACATGACATATAGGTACAATTTGAATTAAATATTAAATAAAATTAAACATAACATATAAATACAATTTGAATTAAATATCAAATAAATAAATTCAAGTTGATTTTGAGTTGATTCATACCATAAATTCACTAATATAATTATAATACGAAATAATTGAGTCATATGATGAGTTAACCAACAAACTCAAAAGCAATTCATTTACATCCATTTATTTAATAATAATTAAGTACATCATGTTTAATAAATCGGATTAGATCATGTTAATCCATGTTAAGCAATTTATATTTATTTATATTAAGCAAATTATATCATATCAATTTAATATAATATATTTATTAAATATATTATACATATATAGCATGTCATATATATATATATATATAATTTTGATATAATTAATTAATCTATTATGTTTGTGTCCATGCATAAACCGTTATATCCAAATCTTGATACGGCTCAAATATGATATAAAAACATAAATTATCATTTCTAATAAAATTGCAATATAATATATTTAAATTGTTTCATTAATTTTGTGTTTAAAACTTATTCATTAACATATAACTGTTAATATATTGAATTCGCATTTACATAATTACTGTGGAAATGATTTCGTGGAATAAAACAAATTCCCTTCCTCGAATGCGTGGGGAAGCTACCTCACAGGGGCGAAAATGTCGAAAACTTGACGTTTTCCCTTGGCTCTTGTGATTGATGCCCACCACTGCCTTCACTCTCTTAACTTCGCGGATCGAACTTTACGTACTACCACTTAACAAGCTTAATTGCCTTCGCTACCTCTCCACCACCGAACGCCCTCTTAAGTCTTAACATCTCCGACTGAACCTATTCCACTGGTTCTCTTGCTCCCAAATTTTCAGTCCTTCCCTGTGCAAGGACGTCGTCCTATCACCGATCCATCACTACCCTTGCAAGTGCACCATAATGGCCATCCACAGCGTGATTGCTTACTTTTTACTGCCTTTGGTGTAAAGCTTGGATCATCCTTCATGTCTTCTAATTTTCAACCACACAATAGCTATATATATCACTAAATGCTTCCATGGAATTTATTTATGTGGTTTACTTTGATACAGGGTGGTTTTCAATCGGAGATCATTATCTTTACTGCTGCAGGTACTTTCATAAAGATGTCAACCAGTGGTCCTTGTTATCTCTAGCCTACTATTTCCAAACTAAATCCTGGCTGAATAGGATGGCAGTCTTTCTAAGAACATTTTTTTTACTAAGTTTGGTTTCAAGTTTTTAGGTATGTTGTTTCTGTGTTTTGTGAAACAAGAGAATCGCTGCGTTTCGAACTTAAACATGGATATATCATTGTATCATTGCTTTCACTAAATGCCTTTGTTTCTGAGAACAAGAGTAGAATTTGCTTTATCAATAAGATAGTATCCTTCCAATACAACAGAAAATTTAAAGTATTGTAAGCCTAGTCTTTTAGTTTTCAAAAGATAACCAAAGACTCTACCAACGGCCTTCCAATGTTCTATATTAGGGTTGCTAGTAAACCTACTCAGCTTACTGTAAATGCTATATCGGGTCTAGTGCATTGCATCAAATACATTAGACAACCAATAGCACTTGCATACTCAAGTTGAGCCACGGCTCGTCCGCTATTTTTTTAAGCTTTAGACTTGAATCGAACGGGTGTTCACTTCTTTGAACTTCAAATGTTTGAACTTGTGTAACACTTTCTCAACGTAATGTGATTGACCAAGTTCAAAACCCTCACTGTTTTGTTTTACTTTGATGCCCAAATTAGTATCAACTTGTCCAAGATCTTTCATCTTGAAAGTAGATGATAGAAACCTCTTCATTTCTTGTACGCCTTTCAATTCATTGCTAATGATCAACATATCATCAACATAAAAGCACACATATACCACAAAGTCATCATGCACTTTAGTATATAAACACTTGTTAGATACGTTGTGAATAAATCTATTTGAGATATGACTGAGTCAAACTTCTCGTGCCATTGTTTGGGCGCTTGTTTCAATCCATACAAGTATTTAACAAGCTTGCACACTTTATGTTTATTACTCGGTAGAACAAAACCCTCTGATTGTTTTATATAGACCTCCTTATCGAGATCACCATTTAGGAATGCCGTTTTGATATCCATTTGATGAACATAAAGGTTGTATAATGAAGCTAATGCAAACAATACTCTAATTGTTGTTATTCTAGCTACAGGTGCATATGTATCAAAATAGTAAATTTCTTCTTTTTGACGAAAACTTTTAGCTACTAGTCTAGCCTTATAAGTGTTTAAAGTACCATCACTATAATACTTCTTAAACACCCATTACTACCAATAGGTTAGAACCTTTGGGTAAATCGACAAGCTCCCAAGTGTATTTGACATAATAGAATCCATCTCATCTTGAATAGCTTCCTTCCAAAAAGCAGAATCTCTCGAAGCCATTGCTTCCTTAAGGATTTTAGGATCGTCTTCCACTTGAAGAATAATAGGTACCTTACGAATAAAATTCTCTCGACTTCCTTCTACCAAATAGAAAGAAATGAGTTAAAAATCTATTTCTTCGGGTCCTAAATCCTTAACTTTTCGGATTCTCTTACTTTTTTGAAGTTTCGGTTATTCTTCTTCAACAACCTTTGAAGTATTCTCCTCGCAAGAATCTTCATTTGTGGGACTTTGAGAATTCTTTCCGAAAGTGGTCAAAGTCTCAAAGAACTCCACATCTCTAGATTCTATTATTTTACTCCAAATTAAGGACCCTATAGGCTTTGCTATTTATAGCATATCCTATAAAAGCACATCTAATTCCACGAGGACCCAACTTGGTCCTTTTAGGATCGGTGTTCTTATAATGAGCAAGACACCCCACGCTTTAAAATAGCCTATATTAGGCTTTCTGCCTTCCACAACTCATATGAAGAGGTCTTATTCTTTTTAGTAAGAATTCTATTAAGAATATGACATGCAGATAATAATGCTTCACCCCATAAATTAAAAGGCAACTCGGCATGCAACAATATAGCATTTATCATCTCTAGAAATGTTTTATTTTTATGTTCTGCTAACCCATTTTATTCGGGTGTGCATGGTGCTGAACACTCATGTATGATTCTATTTTGTTGACAAAACATTAAAATCATTAGGAAATATTCTCCACCCCTATCACTTCTAAGGATTTTAATATTTCTACCTAATTGATTTTCAACTTCTCTTTATAAACTTTAAAATCATGAAAAGCCTCATCTTTGTGCTTAAGTAAGTAAATGTATGTATATCTAGAGTAATCATAATAAAAGTAATGAAATATATATACCACCTCTAGTTACCATACCATTTAACTCACAAATATCACTATGCACAAGTTCTAGCAAATTAGTATTTCTTTCTACACTATAAAATGATTCTTAGTCATCTTTGATTTAATACAAATTTCACATTTATTAAACTTATCAACATTGCAAGAAATCATGTCATATTTAATTAATCTTTTCATAGTGCTAATACCAATATGGGCTAATCTACCATGCCATAAAGTAAGAAAATCATCAATATAAGCAAAGACATTATTATTATTATTATTATCAACAATACAAAGCTTGACCATTCCATAGTAAATAGTCTTTTTCAACAAAATACCATTGCACTTTTAATCTCGATTTGCCCAATTCGGTGCCTACAATAACAAGCAAAGTGCCCATGTGTGCTACAAACAAAGCAACTCACATAAAGCTTATTTTTGTTGGATTTCTTGAACTTATCTTGATTCTTTTTGAGACCAAGTTTGTTCTCTTTAGATTTCTTAAACTTTTTATGATTGCTCACAGCATTTGTCTTTGAAATTTCAATATCTATTTTTTCAAGCTTTTCACGCACCCTCGATTCCTCCTCGATTCGAAGGTGTTTTTGTAATTATTTCAAGGAATAATCATCGGAGTTGTGAAGAAGTTTCTTCCTAAATCCGTTTCAAGATGGTGGCAACTTTGCAATAATTACACCAACTTGGAAAGGTTCAGGAACTTCTATCTTTACATCTATCACTTGTTGACAATAATCTGCAACTCATGCACTTGTGTAAGAATTGCTTTCTCATCATTCATCTTGAAATCAAAGTATTTAGAGATGAGAAATTTTTAGTACCTTCTTCCTCAGCCTTATAGAAGATCTTCAACGCCGTGAGTAAGAACTTGCATTTCGTATGAAATTGGTGCCATCAAAATGATCCAATCTCACGAGGTCTTGATTCATGAGTTTGATTGTGGATATGGTAGTCTCGGTCTCCATACAAATAACGCTTAAAATTATTGAACTAGATATAGATAATGATAAGAATAAGGATAAGGACCGAGAGAGATTAAGTTAAGTATAGGTTTGAATCACGCACGGAACGCTTTCCTTAAGCATTATGCACTCTGTGGGTAAATAGCAAATACACCGCAGGATACGATAAGCCTTGATCGAGTTTGCACCAAAGCACTAATGAAAACTCGATTATAGACAAGAATTTTTTTTGTTGATGTAATTTTTGTTTGTGGATCTATTTTTTGGATCTATATAGAGAGTTATCTTTTTATATAGCCATTGCTCCATTAACAATGGCTTACCGTTATCACACCTTAACCAAGCTATAACTAAAATTGCCATTATTCAGTTAATGACCATTCAATTACAAATATGAATGGTAAGACTTAGAGACGTTATACCAACTAAATTGTCATTACTCAAATTAATGATCATTTAGTTAATATAAATGGTCACATAGACTAAATTGTCATTAATGATCATTTAGTTATAAATATAAATGGTCACAGAAAATCACCAACTAAATTGTCGTTACTTAAACTAAGAGACAAAGATTACGGTTCTCTAAACACATCCATAAATACCTACTAATTAGTTTATTTAAATAAAATTTCAATACTTATACGGACACATCTAGGTCTTATAGCAACTAATTTTAAATGCTATGTTTTGTGCTCAACATTTGGCGTAGGTGACTGACACATATATCACCATCCATAGCTATCGTACAATACTGTAGTCACATAAGAAACTCCTGTTGTTGACAACAAAGGTATGGATGACTGGAAACTAATTTGGTGGAACATTTATAACCCTCAATTATTGTTGGTGCTCTTAATTAGTCTGAGTTGTATTCTATGTTCAGGCTATTCATCATCCAACTTATATGATCCTTTTTCTTTTTTTATTTCTTTTCTTTTTACTCCTTTGTAATGGATGACAAAACTTAAAATACTTTGTCAAAATTTTGTGCACTTCATTTTGTTGCATATATTATTATATATGTATATATTATTCAATATTTTTTAGAATATTATAAAATTAAATAAAAATACCTTCTTAAAGCTTTCACACAAGATCTTCAGGATGCTACTGGATATTTTATGTACTTTCAAATATTCGCTATGCAGTGCTATTACGAGAGTCGAGCACTACTTATACTACTTCCAGAACCAAAGCATTTCTCTTTTCTTCAACAAAAGATAAGAAAGAGAAGAAAAAATAAAACATGTCCGTTCTATTTTTAAAATTCCTTTTTCTTGTTTATCCAATAACTCATCTGACTCTTTTTTTTTTTTGCAGAAGAGGAAAGAGTTAAAAGATAAACTCTTATCTTTATCCTATTTATCTGATGATTCAAACTAAAATTTAATTTATATAAATTAAATTTTGAATCAACGAATTTGCATCTTCAACAGCTCCTCCAACTCAACAATCTGAAGATCTTGGTTGAAGATAGCTATTGAGCTTCGTTGTTAGAGCATTGATCCTTTTTTTTTGGCCAACTCTCAAGGGTTGGCCAAGTAGCGCTCGATTTAACAATGAAAGGTGCTCTCATCAAGAATTCACTTATCAAAATACTCTCAAGGGTTGGCCAAGTATCGAGCTCGGCAACCAGTTGAGATCAATCATCGAGGCACTCCGCAATAAAGAAAGTTTCATGGATGCTTTGCAAAACCGAGCAGAAAGAATGATGTCAGAGCTGAAGTGCAAAATTTTAAGAAAATAAAAATGTAAAGCATTAAAAAGTTTTACATTTATCGTATGGGGAGCAAAATTATCGATCAAAATACCATCTAACTTTTTATAGAAGTTAGTGTCCAAGGCAGAGAAAACTTGTGGAGTAGCCAGTAACTATTTATGGAGCACATCTCACTTGGGCACATACATCAAGGTTGGAGATGTGAAGTAGAACCGAGCTAACTCGAGCCCTATGGGGGCATGAAGCTTGAACCAACCACATTCTCTTGCCCACTTGGTAGGATGGGAGAAAGGGGAGAGAGGTGGAACCTCAGGTGCAATGGATGGCTTGACCATGATTACCGTCTAGAGATGGGCACTGGGTCATGCCCGGCATGGCACGGCCCAAGCTTATCATGCTTCTAAAATTACTATACCGTGCATGGCACGGTCATAAATAGACCGTGCCATGCACGGCACGGTAAAAAAAATTTAGACTCAGCACGGCCCGTGGCCCATTTTGGGCCTCGGGCGGTGAATGGGCCACGGGCGATGACGGGCCGTGCCCGGCACGGCTCAGGCCGTGCCTTAGGCACAACCAGTGCCTAGGCACGCCTATGCCTAGGCCCTGGCTGCCGTGCCTAGGCAGTGCCCAGGCCATGCTGGGCCTGGGCTATGCCGGCATGGTGAGCCGTGCCGGGCCATGCCGGCACGGTCCGACGGGCTGGCCCATGCCCGTTATGGGCCGGACTGTGCCGGGCCAGTGAAAAAAAATTTTTTAAGCCGGCACGGCACTGTTTACTGGGCCGTGCTGGCATGGCCTGGTACAGTACCGGGCTATGGGCGGCACGGCCCAATATCTACCTCTATTATTGCCTCCTCTTTATGTGTGTCAAAGCGGTTGGATGCACGATACTTTATATGAGAAAATCTTTTTAACCTAACTATGCATGAACTCCTTTGCAAGTAAAAATTACAAGGAGTGGTTGGAGACTCACTTTCCTTGAGTTATTTATTTGACCCTTGTGTGCATTGTCTTCCTAAATTTTTTTTTTTTTTGAGGACTCCATCCTTTGAAGAGCTCTTTAGCCTTGACAGAATATCGGCACCTTGCTTGATGGCTTCTTCTAGATCAGGTCTCCTCTTCGTCTTGTCCAACTAGTAGATGGTGTCGATTCTAACATATAATTCTTCCCCATCTTGCATCTTTGACCAATAGTAGAATTGGCGAAGAAGGGCTATCATCCGCTCTACTCCTGGATGACTAGCCCAACAAGAGTCATGGATTTTCTAGAGGATCTTCCATTGTAGTCCTTTGCCTGCCGAAATGTAAAGTCTATAGCCAATGATGAGTCCATCCTCGCACCAAAGCTGCTTCGACCCCCCGGCCTTAATCTTCTTTCGCAAGCTCACATTGGTTAAATCTGAGTCCACCTGCACCCGAACATGCTGCACCAAGTCTCTTTGCAAAGTGGTTAGTGCCGCCATGTAGGCCTGGACCTTTCTACGACTCAATGCATCTGCCACTTGATTGAGCTAGACGGGTTGATGTGGCCAACTGAAGTCAAACTCGACCAAGAACTCTTGCCTACCGCTCCTGCATCGGGGTTAGCTTGCGCTGCATACAAAAGTAAGTACTAGTGATGTTGATCATCACCACCGTGAACTTCATGCCAAGTAGATAGTGACGCTAGTGATCCAAGCAGTGTATAACCATCGTCATCTCTTTCTCATGCATGGAGTACCTCACCTCCGCATTCTTTAGCTTTCTGCTCTCGAAAGCAATGAGATGTCCTTCCTACATCAAAACACCCAAAATAACCTAGTTTGAGGCAGTAATTACCTCAAACACCTTGTTGAAATTTGGGAGGGCTAAGACTAACTTAGAAGCCGTTGCCACCTTCAAATCCTCAAAAGATGTTTGGCACTTGGGCATCCACTCCCATGCCTGCTCCTTCAATAGGTCCTTCAAAGGTCTTGCACCTCGCAAATACCTAGCAATGAACCGTTCATAGTAATTCACCAATCTCAGAAATGCACACAATTCCAGTACCCATCTAGGCATAGGTCAGTCCACTGTGGCCCTCACCTTGTCTTGGTCCATCCAGATTCTTCCCTTGTTGATGTAGTGGCCCAAGAATTTGATTTCCAGGGATGCAAATGTACACTTCTCCTGCTTGATGTATAATCGATGCTCCCTTGAAGAGCTCAATACCTATCTAAGATGCGACATATGCTCCTCTAAAAAGTGGCTATAGATCACAATATCATCGAAATAGACGACTACAAAGCGATCTAGATACTCATACGATATGTCATTCAATAAATTGTAGAGAGCTGCCAAGCAATTAGCCCAAATGATATTACTTGAAACTCAAACAAGCCATACCTTATTACACGTGGTATTTGGCTCATCTTCCTCTGCAATTCTGACCTACTGGTACCTTGATCTCAGGTCAAGTTTGGAGAAGATTGCAATGCTTGATAACCTATCGAACAAATCAACTACATTTGGATCTGGATATTTGTTCTTGATGGTTATTTTGTTGAGTGCCCGATAGTCCACGCACTGCTTTCTCTAAAAAAACATGGGTACATCGTACAAGGCCTTTGACGACTGGATCAGGCTCGCTTCCACTAGTTCATTAAACTATCTCCTAAGTTTTGCTAACTTCGTGGGTGCCATCCCGTAGAGAGCTTGGGTTGGCAGCCATGCCCCTGGCTTGAGCTCAATCCTATGGTTTATGGTCCGTTAAGAAGGGTGAGTCTTTGGTAGCTCCTCTTGCATGATGTCCTGAAACTCCTTCTGCAAACTCTCCACTTCGATCGACATCTCCACACTATGGTTGTCTTGGATCTCCACCATGGCAGCCAAAAAGGCCGGTTGCCCTTGTCACAGGCCCTTATCCACAAGCTTAGCAGACACTGATACATCCTTCCCTTTTTTCATAGAAGGGGAAGAAAAGACCCCTTTGAAGGACTGAATTGATGGATTAAGTTAGTACAGACATTATCAGTATTATGCAGTGAAAGAAATAAATTTTAAAATTTTTTAAATTAAGTAAATATTTTAAATCATATCTAAAACCTATTTACTCAGTAATGGCATGATCAAAGAGCAGATCTAATGTGGCAAAAAATTTAAACATAATTTTTATAAATATGCAACTAAAATTTATTCCGTCGGATCACTGAGTCCCGAACTAGAGCCATTCACATGTTTGGCCTCTACAATTATCCATGCCAAAATGAAGACTCCTCAAAATAGATGGATCATTGGGTTCTAGCACCTTGCAGATCCTTTTGATTAAGATGGTGTAGCAAACTCTTTGCTGAATTAGCCTTCTGGTTCTTGATTTCCGTAATAGGAACTTCTCTCTTGTTTCTACTCAACTACATCTAATATAGGGTGGAAGAATAAAAAGAATGGAGACTTCCCCAAGCCTAATCTGGAATGGATTGGGTGGATGAATGGGCTATGGTGTGTGGAACTCATTTAATCAGTCAAGACTCCTCCCTATTTATAGATTAAAGGAAGGGGTAACCAAGCGGTCATGAAAAAAGGAAGGGGCACCAACTAAGGGGCCATGCATCCCTTTGAAGTCTACAATCTTTTGAAGAATGTGGAACCAACTTATTAATATTAAAATGGGGCATTAATCCCATTAAATACATGGAAGGAGTGAGGAATAATTAATGGGATTCCTGAGGAGTCACTTGCGTGCTTCAAAGAGTGCACTCCCATCCACCAACCGATGAAGGCGGTTCAAGGTTTGAACCACCACAAGCACAAATAAAATAAATAATGCTTTTTGCTTCCATATCCACCAACCGATGAAGGTGATTCAAGGATCGAACCACCACAAGTACAGAGAAAATAAATAATACTTTTTTTGCAAAAAAAAGGCCAAGAAAAAATAATTCCATCCAAGGAAAAATATTAGAAAATCCACCCAAGAAAGAAAAGAGTCCCAATCAACTAGAACTCTTCATTTAGGATCAAATTCAAATTCAATTCAAACTGGATTTGAGTCCAAACTGAATCTCATCATATGAAACTCATACTCAAGTTCTAATTGAGTCTTGAACAACTCAAATCAACTTTAAATGTATTTGATCAAATCTAATTTGACACTTAAAGAAGATAGAAAATAATTCGATCTCTTCGAATTGGGTCAACAGTTATGTTGTTAAGCCTAGTTGCTAACAATTAGCAACCCATCTTCAAGGAACTTGATCCAAAATATTAATCAAATTAATATAAGGATCAAAGTGATAAGTTCTGCTCCGATTGCGCATGATCTCATATGTTTCAATATGTCTGATAGTAAGAATAATTTCTAATTAGCATTAGGGTTACATCAAAACTTTTTTTGGTGGGTCAAAACTATTTCAACTCAATCCAAACTTGAAATCAATGATCCTTATCAATTTCAGTGAGCTTCTCACAATCCACCAGTGACACCTAGCAGTATGTTAAAAAAAGAACCGAGAATATAGTTACCATATAGTAGTCCTTCTATTAAGAGTCCCAACAGGGTGCTAGGTTAAGGATAACTGACCAAACCCTAAGCATCGGTCATTTGTAATATTTATTTGACTCAAGTTTATATTGTGATTCTAATAGAAACTCCTTTCCATTAACACTTTTCATGGCCATAGACTCATGAACTTAGTTTTCTAAATAGCATAGGACTTCTAATTATTTACTAAGGCTGATAGATTCCTCATGAATACTCCTTACTTCTACATTAGTACTACTGCAACCAACATACATAACAAAGTCCTTAATGCCTAAGAAGATCAAAGTAATATGCAGTCAAGCTGCAATAACCCTAGTGTGAGTAATTGAAGTACTATAGGTCAAGGACCACTTACACTACTATATTATCAAGAAGTCATTGACAAATAAGTAGTCATCGACGAATGAGTAGTCATCTTACTGACTTTTCGTATGATCACGCTCGGTACCAATATCAAACATCTATCAGCAGTCTTGCCTTAGTATCTCATACCTTGTACAAGAGACTTGTGTCAAGGCGATTTATGCTCCAATCTGATCGTATCGATCACCATCCTTATGATTGATCAATTGATTGGAAGCATTTTAGGAGTTAATTTATTATGACATTTGTCTCAAATTTTTAGCTCTTGAAAATACATGTCATTGTCCATCAACCCCAAGAACAATACATGACACATCAACATGTATAAAAAATGCCTAATTTTATTAATATGAACATAATTATGTACAATGAAAGATCCAAAATAATATACAATGTCTATATCAATAATTGACTTTCCAAGGCACTCATCTAATACCCTCATCCCCAATCAATATACCTCTTAAGTGAGGAATTAAAGTGGCTTTTGCAGATACAAAGAATTCCATCCCCAATATGAGCTCAAAGTCATTTAAGTCTACCACCATAAGGGAGGATTTACCTGACCATGCTCTAAGTTTCACATTGGCCTTCGCTATACCATGCATCGGTGTCACACTCAAATTCACAGCTTTAATCTTGTTGTGGCTTGTAGAGATCTGAAGCCCCAACATCTCAACTTTTTGCTTTATGTGTTGGGCCCATGGCCCACTTATTCAGCCCATTAGGGCAAAAGGGAGCGTTACTCTTCTTTCTACCAGGATTTGTTCTCTATCTTTTATAAAAGGAGCAGTCGCCTTCCTTTTTTGGTTTTCTCTTTTTTAAGAAGCAGTCGTATGAAAAAAGAGGAGAAGCATGTAGTAGGTATTTCTTTTTTTTTTTAGGAGCATGGATTGCTAGGGGAAGAGAAGGAAGGGCTGCTGCTTGGTGCTTGACTACGTGGGAGCACTTCCACTCCAGGAATCATGTGAAGGTGCTGCAGAAGAAAAACAAGAGAAGAAGAACAAGAAGAGAAGGGAAGAAAATAAGGAGGTAACGCAGGAGACCGTATTTTTCGGTGACGTAATCCTTATATCCCTATTATTCTCTTGTGATTGTTTCTCAAGTTCTGGCAAGGGACTTTGAGACTTGGATATTTATTATTTTATAGTGGATCTTCTTCTCTGGCTTGCCCGTGGTTTTTTTTCCTTTATCTTGAAGGGATTTTCCACGAAAATCTTGGTGTTTCTGTGATTGTGTGGTTTGTGCATTTTTATTTATTATTCCGCTGTGTATTATGGTCTGCTAGTATTTGCTCGTACACGGATTCTTTCCCATCAACTGATATCAGAGCCTGTGAATTTTTTTTTGTGTGCGAGCATGGAGGCCGGTAATGTTTCCCGCATGATCAGTCTGAACGAAAACAATTGGATGATATGAAAACCAAGGATGGAGGACCTCTTATATTGCAAGGATCTATATGGACCTTTAGAAGGGGTCAAAGCAAAGCCCGTTACAGTGACAGACGATGCTTGGATCATGTTAGATCGGAAGGCAGTCGGTTTTATTCGGTAATGGTTGGATGATAGTGTCTTTCACCATGTTTCCACTGAGACTTCTGCAAACTCTCTTTGAAAAAAGTTAGAAAGTCTATATGAGAGAAAAACAGCTGGCAACAAGGCTTTCTTGATCAGAAAACTAGTGAATCTGAAATATAAAGAGGGTGCTTCTATTGCTGAGCATTTGAATGAAATGCAGAGTATTAATAATCAGTTATCCTCTATGAAAATGTCTCTTGATGATGAGTTGCAGGCATTGTTACTTCTCAGTTCATTGCCAGAAAGTTGGGAGACACTGGTAGTTTCCCTCAGTAATTCTGCACCAGACGGTGTTATCACCATGAGTCAAGTAACAAGCAGTTTGTTGAATGAGGAGTTAAGAAGGAAAAATTCAGCAACTTCTCAGATTGATTCACAGGCACTTATCTCAGAGAATAGAGGACAGTCAAAGTCTAGAAATAGAGACAATTCATACAAGGGTAGAAGCAAATCAAGGTCAAGAAAAGATATTACTTGCTATAACTGTGGTGAGAAAGGGCACTATAAGAATCAGTGTAAGAAGCCTAAGAAGAATAAGAAAAAGGAAAAAGAAGTGGAGGATACAAAGTCAAAGGAGAATATCACAGCTACTGTGCAGAGTGATGATTATTTGATTTTGTCTACTTCTGATGGTATCTTCTCATGTGAGTGTCAGAATCATGAGTGGGTGATTGACACAGGTGCTTCTTATCATGCTACACCACGGAGGGAGTTTTTTTCTACATATAAGACTGAAAATTTTGGTATTGTCAAGATGGGAAATCAAGGCACAGTAGACATCATTGGCATGGGTGACATCCACATGAAGACCAATCTTGGCTGTAAGTTGGTGCTCAAGGATGTAAGGCATGTAGCTGACTTGAGGCTAAATTTAATCTCAGTTGGAAGACTTGATGATGAAGACTTTGATAGCAGATTTCATAAAGGGCAATGGAAGCTCAGTAAAGGTTCACTTATTGTAGCCAGTGGAAAGAAATGTCACACTTTATACAGGTTGCAGGCTAAAGCTTATGGTGAACAGTTGAATGTTACAGAGAACGACTTCAGCATGGAGTTGTGGCATAAACGACTGGGACACAGAGTGAGAAGGGGCTGCAAGTTCTTTCCAAGGAAGAAGTTCTACCAGACTTTAAAGGTGTATATCTGAACCCATGTGTTGATTGTTTGGTTGGAAAGCAACATAGAGTTTCTTTTGCTAGTCCTTCTTTATCTAGAAAAATGCATGTTTTGGATCGTATCTATACAGATGTTTGTGGTCCTCTGAGGACAAAAACTCCTAGTGGATCAGTTAATGTTCCAGGCATCAGTGGTGCACTTTATTTTATCACTTTTATAGATGATTTTTTCAGAAAAGTTTGGGTCTATGGTTTGAAGACTAAAGATCAGGTTATTAATGTCTTCAAAGAGTTTCATGCCAGAGTTGAAAGAGAGACAGGAAAGAAACTGAAATGTATAAGGTCAGATAATGGTGGTGAGTACACAGGGTTATTTGATAATTATTGCAGATCACATGGCATTCAACATGAGATGACAGTTCCTGGTACTCCTCAGCATAATGCAATTGCAGAGAGAATGAACTGCACCATCATGGAAAAGATCAGATGTATGCTTTCACAGTCCAAGTTACCTAAAAGATTTTGGGATGAGGCATTGAAGACAGCGGTTGATGTAATAAGCTTGTCACCATGTACAGCTCTAGATGGTGATCTTGCAGAGCGTGTATGGTCAGGAAAAGATGTCTCTTATAAGCATTTGAGAGTGTTTGGTTGTCGTGCATTTGCACATATTTCAGACATTAAGAGGTCCAAGCTGGATGGTAAGACAAAAGAATGTGCTTTGCTTGGTTACTCACATGATGAGTTTGGTTATAGACTTTGGGATCCAGAAAAGCAGAAGGTATTCAGAAGTAGAGATGTATTTTTTAAAGATCAAACCCTTCAAGACTTCAAGAAGGAGGTGTCAGTCAAGTCTTCTACAGGAGGATTAACAGACTGTGATCCAGTTACTCCTCTAGTAAATCAGAGTGATAGGGAGATGTGCAAGAAAATAGTGCAGGAGCAGATATTAACTCACCTGTAGGACATGTTGAGCAGGAAAGAAATCAGGAGCAACCTCCTATAGAGCCTCAGCTGAGAAGATCTATCAGACAACGTCAACCTTCCAAAAGGTATTCTACAGATGAATATATAATGCTTACTGATGCAGGTGAACCAGAATGTTACCAGGAGGCAGTTGAAAGTGAGCAGAAAAAGGAGTGGTTAGTAGGTATGCTGGAGAAATGGATGCCTTATAGAAGAACCACACATATGATTTAGTGAAACTACCAAGAGGAAGGAAGGCTTTAAAGAACAAGTGGGTTTTCAGGTTAAAGACTCAACAGCATTGTTCTCAACCAAAGTACAAGGCCAGATTGGTTGTAAAAGGCTTTGGTCAAAAGAAAGGTATTAACTTTGAAGAGATTTTTTCTCCTCTTGTTAAAATGTCTTCAATTCGTGTTGCTCTAGGTATTGCTGCTAGTCTAGACTTGGAGGTTGAGCAGTTAGATGTGAAGACAGCTTTTCTTCATGGTGATTTGGAGGATAAAATCTATATGGAGCAACCAGAAGGCTTCAAAGTCAAAGGTAAAGAAAATCTTGTCTGCAGATTGAAAAAAAAAGCTTATATGGGCTGAAGCAAGCTCCAAGGCAGTGGTATAAGAAATTTGATTCATTTATGGCTGAAAATGGATACAAAAGAATGGCTTCAGATCATTGTGTGTATATCAAATGGTTTAGTGAGGATTTTGTCATACTCCTACTTTATGTTGATGACATGCTTATTCTTGGGAAAGATATGTCTATGATTGACAGGTTGAAGAAGGAGCTGAGCAATTCATTTGAAATGAAGGATATGGGACCAGCAAAGCAAATACTGGGTATGCAGATTTCCTGTGATAGAAGAATCGAGAAAATATGGTTGTCACAGGAAAAGTACATTGAGAAGGTATTGGATAGGTTCAGTATGATCAATGCAAAGCCAGTTGGTTCTCCTCTTGCAGGTCACTTCAGGTTGTGCTCAGAGCAAAGTCCTTCAAGTGATGAGAAGAAGGAGAAAATGAAGAAGGTTCCTTACGCTTCAGCAGTCGGAAGTTTGATGTACGCAATGGTACGTACGAGGCCAGACATCGCATATGCAGTGGGTGTTGCTAGCAGATTTCTTGTAAATCCAAGGAAAGAGCATTGGGCAGCAGTGAAGTGGATCTTCAGATATCTCAGAGAAAGCTCCAAAGTTTGTTTAAGCTTTGGGGGTGGTCCAGCTGTGCTGATTGGTTACACAGATGCAGATATGGCGAGAGATATTGATACAAGGAAGTCCACATCAGGTTTCATACTTACTTTTGCAGGGGGAGCTGTGTCATGGCAATCCATATTACAAAGGTGTGTAGCTCTCTCTACCACAGAGGCAGAATATATTGCTGCTACCGAGGTCTGTAAGGAGATGCTGTGGATGAAAGAATTCTTACATGAATTGAGGTTGAAACAAAAAAATTATATGGTACATTGTGACAGCCAGAGCGTCATCCACTTGTGCAAGAACCCAACTTTTCATTTCAAGTCAAAGCATATAGATGTGAGATACCACTGGATTCGAAATGTGTTTGAAGAGAAGCAGTTACAGCTTCAGAAAATTCACACAGATGAAAATGGGGCAGACATGTTGACAAAGACCTTATCAAAAGAAAGGCAAGAGATATGCCGATAGCTGGTCGGCATGATTTCACACTAAGGAAGCATGAGACAGCCTCCCTTATGGGCTGAAGGGGGAGGTTGTTGGGCCCATGGCCCACTTATTCAGCCCATTAGGGCAAAAGGGAGCGCTACTCTTCTTTGTACCAGGATTTGTTCTCTCTCTTTTATAAAAGGAGCAGCCGCCTTCCTTTTTGGTTTTCTCTTTTTTAAGGAGCAGTCGTATGGAAAAAGAGGAGAAGCATGTAGTAGGTATTTCTTTTTTTTAGGAGCATGGATTGCTAGGAGAAGAGAAGGAAGGGCTGCTGCTTGGTGCTTGACTACGTGGGAGGACTTTCACTCTAGGAATCACGTGAAGGTGCTGCAGAAGAAAAATAAGAGAAGAAGAAGAAGAGAAGGGAAGAAAATAAGGAGGTAACGCAGGAGACCGTATTTTTCGGTGACGTAATCCTTATATCCCTATTATTCTCTTGTGATTGTTTCTCAAGTTCTGGCAAGGGACTTTAAGACTTGGATATTTATTATTTTATAGTGGATCTTCTTCTCTGGCTTGCCCGTGGTTTTTTTTCTTTATCTTGAAGGAATTTTCTACGTAAATCTTGGTGTTTCTGTAATTGTGTGGTTTGCGCATTTTTATTTATTATTCCGCTGCGTATTACAGTCTGCTAGTATTTACTCGTACACGGATTCTTTCCCATCATTATGATGAAATTGTTGGTGCCTTGGTGTCCAACATCGCGCGGATCTCCTTGCCATTCAAGCACGCTCCCACATACATTAGGCTTCGATAATTTGGGGGTAACTTCTATGCTAAAATTGAATTAAGGAGTTGGAGAGGGTTTATCCATGATGGACCTGCTTCATCCTTCCTTAGTCCGTCGGACTCTTGAGAGACGAGCGCGCCAAGGATTTCATGCTTTAGACATTCTCGGGCTAAGTAGGGGCTGTTGCAAAGGTAGCAATCCTACTTGACTCGTGGAGGTGGTCATTGCGCCCTCTCTTGACCACACAACTGTTCGATGACTACTGTCCTTTTTTATTGGGACATTCATCTTCTTTTCCATCTTTGAGTTTTGGCTGGAGAAAGCTCCTTTTGCTTTGCCTTCTCTTTGTAAGCTGAAGGGATGTCTTGCACCCCCTTCCTCCAAAGCTCAGCCTGGGCTCACCCATAGAACCTTGCCAGGAAATTGAACAACTTGTCTTTAACATACTCACCAATGCTTTCTGTTTGCTGCAGCTTTCACAATGTATCCCTTACAACTTAACTCGTATTGCAAGACAACAACTGTTCCCTTAGTTCCTTCTTGAACACCTCCAACGTGTCAATCCGTGAAGCTCAGCATTGGTGTCCTCGGCAGTCTTTGTCCACCACCATAGCTTCACATCGCCTTCAAGAAACATCAACCCAACGCCAACTTGCTTGGGCTTAGGGACCTTTGCTACCTTGAAGTAGGCTTTAAGATAGCATAGGAAGTTCTCCACTTTCTTTGCATTCTAACTCCCATTGAAGGCTTTGGTTCTGGGATCCTTGCTTTGGGACCAGATGCCCGCTTGCTTATGAAGGGCCATTAAGGAGGGCTCACCTAAAGAAGGCTATCTCCTCCTCAAGGGCATGGGCACGCCCCTCCAGATGCTTTATTAGTGCAACCTGTTGGAAAAATAATTTTGATCTTACAAAAATTCACTTTCTAGAAATTGCTAGAAATATGTTATAGAAATTTAAATATACAAATAAAGTAAAACCAAAAGATTAATAGGATCAAACCAGGACCGAGGCGTGTTAGACACTGCCCTAAGGATCAGATTTTTGCCCCTTCATGCAGGTTGTTGGCGATCTGTCCCCAAGGTACAACGACCCGGCTCGACCCGATCCTCCTACTACGAGCATGATCGTGTGGAGGTGCAAACCCAACGATTTCCTTTAGATGCCCAAAAGATTAATAAAATATAAAAACAAAATGAGATAAAACAAATCATAGGCTACTCCAAATTATTATTGATTTCTTCTATCAATATGAATTCCTAAGCCTATTTATAGGCTCGGCCCATAAAAACTCTAACGGCTCGGCCCATAATGGTCATAAAGGCCTAATGGCCGTTAGCCTTAAATTACATCAAAAACGGTTTACAAATTAAATTATTTGGGCTGTTTGAAACGTTGGCATTCCAACGTTCACGCAACGTTCCGGAACGTTGCGTCAAAGAAGGAACGTCCGCGAGCAACGCTCGCGGGCGTTCTCCTTTTTTTTTTTACTTTTTCTAACAATCTCCCACAAAAGTTTAAAAAAAAAAAATAAATAAATATAACAAAAATTTTAGGGCATCTTATACTACGCAATAGGTGAGGTATCCAATGGACTTGAACCTCACTTAGTGTTGATTGTATACATCCGAAGGAACCATAGTGGATTAGACCTTGAACTAGGTCCTTTGACTCAGACTTCTACTAATCACACACACAGTATGGATCAATTGGGTTTAAGCGGTCAGCGCATATTAAAGGCCTTGCGCTTAATACCTTGATTTTTCATGAGAATTCTTTAAGATTAGCCCAAACCTTTAGTCACGGCCTAATATGACGATTCTCATATAGGTGAATCCTCCAAGGGTATTGTGACATACCCTGCAGATAACCTACCTCGGATCCATTAAGAGTATAACTCAACCTTACACAAATTTACTTTGTCACTTTATAAGAGCACTCATCATAGGGATGGGATGAAAATTTTTTTAAAAATTTGTGCTCTAACACGATCACTCAATCAGCTTCGTTTCTACCACATTGAGCCTCATTCATGGGATCTCCAATCACAGAGGTTGGGTATCCACTGCTGGCGACCAAATAATGGGCTTAAGCCACATCCCCCTCGATGAATCTAGGACTTCATTCCTAGATAACTCCTTGGTTAATTAGTCTGCCAAAATCTTCTCGGCAAATTCCAAAGAGATAATTTTATTTTTGCACTAGACCTCAAATAAGAGAATCAGGCAAAGATATATTAAAATTGAATATCCAAATATAAGGTAAACAATAAGTTGGATATTCCAACAGTCATGAGATTATTTAGTAAATTATAAAAACTTTTATTAAATCTCATGGCAATATATATCAAGAGACTCAAAATAGAGCATTTAAATGACATACCTTGTCACCGCATCCAAGTTCATCCATTCTTTGCCATTTGGTAACTTAAAAGATTCACAATAGTAGGTAAGCAATAAGTATTTGCCCAATGCTGTCACTTTTGTCTAGCAACACAACAAGGAGATATTAAATATTGATCACTATACCAGAAAACACTTATCTGGAACAGAAAAACTTTTTGCATTTATGTAAGAATGTACTATACTAGAAACACTTAATCTGGAACAGAAAAACTTTTGCATTTATGTAAGAATGCAAATATATATGCTAGTAGCTGCACTTGAAAGCTAAATAATAAGATGATATAAAAATATATCTATATACAAGCACGCATATATTATGTGCACAGGTGCAAGCATGTATGTTTTTCAACAAGGCTTTGTTTTCATGCTGAATGGTTAACCACCTGATTGATGGCTTTATCCCTTGTCCATCTATCCAGTGAATAAAGTAATTCACTTTCTGATTAGCACTTCAGCTTTATATTGTTAGCTTTGTTAGTTACTACACCAACTTGAGGAGAGAATAAGTATACATATTACATATGTACTTAGGCACTAAGATGTGACAAGCCCCACCTGATTTGCATGCGTCTGTGTACCTATATGCATACATGTATAAATGCGTATGTATTTATATACATATAATTAAACATGTGAATATTCGGTGAATAGAAAGAAGCCTTTGACATGTTGAACAAACCATATGCACACACACCAAGATTCAAGCTTCAACTTCTAACAAGTCAGAAGACAAATGAAGCTCAACAGTATCTAACATTTAGAATAAGACAACAATGTCATATGTTATTATTTTTGTTGTGTCTTATTTATCAGTTTAGTATATTTTATGCTCACCATATATCGCTCGAGGCATATCAAAATGTATTAAAATCCGATACTACAAATGAAGCAGTTAAACCAAATAACGATTGTTTGTACTAAAATAATTGCATAGCAAATTGTAGAGATAGCTGGACAGTCGCTTTTATTATAAGCTAAGTACATGACCATGATTGCCCAATCTATTTAATAACCAAGATTGTTACACCAATTTCTGTCCATGTATGTGCATGAGCACTTAACAGTCCGATAAACTGAGTATTCATTTTACCATATATTTAACAAAAATTAGTAAGGAAGAAGAAAAATGGCGTGTATCAACTAACTATTTTAAAGCAACATAGCACAACAATCCCTTCCAACGGTAAAAAGATCAACTTATGAAATATAATTTAAAGCATTGCAGCAATGTTAATATTTTACCCAAGAAAAATAATAAGTATTCAAACCATAATCTTTTCCCCTTAAATCTTGGGCCCAATAGATGATCATAATTTAGCATAGCAACATTTGCACCATTAATGCACATGCATTTCAGAGTGGCATAAAAAATTTATATGTTGAGCAAACTCATGCAAAAGCAGAATGAGTAAAAGAAATAAAAATCTAGCAATCTCTAGAGAAGAAGGAGAAAAAATCTGATCCTTAGCTATTGGAAAAATAATTTTGATCTTACAAAAAATCACTTTCTAGAAATTGCTGGAAATATGTTATAGAAATTTAAATATACAAATAAAGTAAAACCAAAAGATTAATAGGATCAAACCAGGACCGAGGCGTTTTAGACACTGCCCTAAGGATCAGATTTTCACCCCTTCATGCAGGTTGTTGGCGATCTGTCCCTAAGGTACAACGATCCGGCTCGACCCGATCCTCCTACTACGAGCATGATCGTGTGGAGGTGCAAACCCAACGATTTCCTTTAGATGCCTAAAAGATTAATAAAATATATAAAAACAAAATGAGATAAAACAAATCATAGGCTACTCCAAATTATTATTGATTTCTTCTATCAATATGAATTCCTAAGCCTATTTATAGGCTCGGCCCATAAAAACTCTAACGGCTCGGCCCATAATGGTCATAAAGGCCTAATGGCCGTTAACCTTAAATTACATCAAAAACAGTTTACAAATTAAATTATTTGGACCGTTTAAAATGTTGGCATTCCAACGTTCACGCAACGTTCCAACGGAACGTTGCGTCAAAGAAGGAACGTCCGTGAGCAACGCTCGCGGGCGTTCTCCTCTTTTTTTTTTTTTTTTTTACTTTTTCTAACACAACCTCCTCACACTGCTGTTGTGTGTGTCGGGCCTTCAGATCCTTCACCAAGACCTTGTGAGAGGCTTGCAAGATTGCCATCCTCTGCTTCAGCTCAGTTCCCAAGATGTTTCCTCAAAGGTTTCAATAAAGTCTCGATAACACGACACATAAGGGCAAAGGAGCCCCACATTTTTAGGAATCGAACAGATCACCAAGGAGCCTTCCCTAACCATCGTGCATTTGAGTGCCTTTTGAAGATTCTTAAACCGAGACATGTTTGTAAGGAAATGACATCAGGTCAATTAGCTAAATAAAGGAACACATAAATAATGAAGGAAAGATGCAATCGCATCAAATACTGAATTGAGTTCAGCATAGACCAAAGCCTTCTCAATCAGAAGAATTAGAATCTTTAAAGGACAAGCTTTGCACGGATGAGATAAGGACTTAGTTTCTCTAACAAAAAGATGGGCCAAAAACCCTCATATTGAGTGATAAAAAATATATAAATATTTTTTTGGCACAAATTATGGCTACCTAATTAATAAGACCGAGGCTAGAGTTATACTTTATATTCTTAAAATAATTTCGTCTAACAAAGGTGCTTACAATTTGTATGACGATTGTCTCTCAGGATATAATAGTCTTTTTTTGATGAATACAGTACTATAATTCACCAAAAATTTGAATCAAGAATGCTTTTCTCTCTTTTTCTATGCACTATTACTATACTTCCTTTAGGAGAGTTTGCAAATGCCTAAGAGAAGAAAGGAATTGGAATTGATTTGATTGAATGAAATGCAAGCAACGAGTGGCCTATTTATAGCCTTTAGGTGCCTTTTGGATGCATCCTTTTGGGTTTGTTTTGATTTGATAGGAAACGATCAAGAGGTATGTGCGAAGGGACTTATCGGGCTTTGATAAGCCACTTGATTGGATATGATCAAGAGACTTAACGAAAGTTGCTTTTAACCGCTTCTGATATGCCTCTTGATTGGATAAAGAAAGGGGCTTTATCGATTTCTAAAACGTCATATCAGGATTATTTCCTATTTCAGCGTTTGGGTGCGCATATCAACCGATCGGGTGCGCTGAACGGGTGTGCACCGATAGATCGACTCTGCCACGATTGCGATCGGTCAATTGATTACGCTAATCAGGTGCATCGATCGATCACACTGCCACGATCGCGATCGTGATCGATCACTATATCTTAGTGTTCAATCTTGACCGTTTAACCGATTGATCAACCAATCCATGATCAATCGATCAACACTGCTCTAATCAATGATCATCAAAGTCATCGATCATCATTTGATCTCATCCCCTTATCTTAATCCGATCATTTTTCCCCTATCGGATCCTCATGATTAAGAAAAAATTTAAGGCTCCTCATGCTCCTCGTGATGATGCACACGTGCAAAGTGCAAAATGCGTCTACAAAGCGCCCATTGCATCATTCGCATATGCGCGTGCATAGAGGGGTGATGCATATCACCCTCAAGCTCTTTACTTATAGTGAGCCTAAGGAACTTAAGCATGAAGGAAGAGGTTTCCATATAAGTGAACATTCCTTTCTTAATATTTTCAAAGTGGAACTAAATGTTCTCTTAATTTCTCATTCACACACATAGGAAGATAATTGGCTTTCAAAGCCCATTTGAGTATTCAAGGCCTATTGGCCCATTACCCAACAATACCCCCACATGAATGAAAATTGGACTTTAATCAAAGATCATCAAAGGCGATCCTCCATAAAAAAGGGTTTTAATGCAAATGAATATGCAGACACTATAGAGAGTATAGTGGTATGAAGTTGTATCAGGATAGGTAGCTTGTGGCTTTGAACCTTCCTTAGTGAGTTGTTATCGAGTTTACTAACTAAAAAATGAACATGATATCTTGAACTTTTCAGCTTTTTGTGTAAACCAAAACAATAACAATTATACAACTTCTTCTCGAGCATTCTTTTAGTTCTCATGGTTATGTTCATTTTGGCCCCAAACACCTCCTGATTTCATGAGTGCTTTAGAGAATTAAAACCTTAAAATTCTCATAGAATTGGCCTAGTTAATACTCCATAGATGATTCTTATTAAGATTATCCTGCTATACTCCACATGAATGTTCATGTATAAGAATCATTAAGAGCAATGCTTATCCTATTACCTTTAGTAAGTAACACTAATTATCATAGGAATGAGTAGGATTAGACATCCTGGTGCTATACAAATCTCTTTATAATGTAGTTGTCCCTTTTAAACCTAGATCTTGGGATCTTCAGTCAGCTAGGTTGGGTATCCACTATGAAGATTTTTTTGTTATAGGCTTTAAACCCATTTCTCTCGATAAACAGTTTATTTGATCTCTTGGTAACCCCTTTGTCAATGGATCCTCTAGGTTTTTCTTTGACTCAATATAGTCAATGAAAATTGGACCAATTTTAAGTAAATGCTTAATGATATTATGTCTATGACATATATGTCTAGACTTACCATTATACATCTTATTTTGTACTCTGTAAATTATCGATTGACTATCACAATGTATGCATATTGCAGACACAAGCTTTGGCCAATATGGAATATCTTTTAAAAGGTTTCAAAGCCATTTTGCTTCTTCAACAGCCTTTTCTAAAGCAATAAACTCAGAGTCCATAGTGGATCGAGCTATACATGTTTGTTTAGAAGATTTTCATGATACAGTACTTTCTCCTAAGGCGAATACATATCCACTAGTAAATTTTGTGTCTTCTGTGTTAGATATCCAATTTGCATTATTGTATTCTTCTAGTACAGCTGGATATCTTAAATAATGTAATCCATAACTTAGGGTATATCGTAGATATCTTAATACCCTTATTAAAGCTATTCAATAACTTGGACCTGAATTACTAGTGAATCTGCTCAACTTATTGACAGCATATGCTATGTCAGGACGAGTATAATTCATGACATACATTAAATTATCAATTATATGTGAATATTCCAACTGAGATATGGGTTCTCCAGTATACTTAGCCAAATGTAGATTAACATCTACAGGTATTTTCATCAGGCTAGTATCATACTTATTAAACTTATTTAATATTTTTTTAATATAATAAGATTGAGATAATATTATTTTTTTAGATGTTCTAGTGATTCGAATCTCTAGTATAACATTTGCAATACCTATAATTTTCATATCAAAATATTTGATTAATATTTTTTTGTCTGTTTAATCATTTCAGTATTACTACCGATGATTAATAAGTTATCTACGTATTAGCAAATTATCATATACTCTTCAGGCAGGGTTTTAGCATATATACATTTATCACATTCATTTATTTTAAATCCATTTGATAACATGACATTATCAAATTTTATATGTTATTGCTTAGGTGCTTGCTTTAATTCATATAAGAATTTAACAAGTCTACACACCTTCTTTTCTTTGGCCAGAACAACAAACCCTTCTGATTGTTCTATATAAATTTCTTCCTCTAATTCATCATTCAAAAATGCTGCTTTAACATTCATTTAATATATTTTAAGATTGTTAATGGCTGCAAAAGCGATTAACATTCTTATAGATGTTATTGTACTTACAGGTGAATAGGTATCAAAGAAGTCTATTCGTTCCTTTTGTTTGAAACCCTTAGCCACTAATTTGGCTTTATACTTGTCAATTGATCTATCAGCCTTTAGTTTTTTCTTAAAAATCCACTTGCACCTAAAGGTTTCATACCAGATGGTAAGTCTACCAACTTTTAGGTATGATTGTATATGATAGACTCAATTTTACTATTAATAGCTTCTTTCCAAAATGGTGCTTCTAGGATAGACATTGTCTCTTTGAATGTCTGAGGTTCATCTTGTAACATATAAGTTACATAATCAGGACCAAAGGACTTTATAACTTTTAGTCTCTTAGTGTGTCTGAATTCATCTTCAAGATATTTTTATGATAACTACTACTAGAAGTATTATCATAAGTTCTTTTATTTGAACTTATTTCTAATTTTTCTTTTCTTGAAAATATATGTTCAAAGAATGATGCATTTATTGATTCCATGATTGTATTTTTCTGTATATCAGATATATCTGATTTATACACAAGAAAGCAATATGCACTACTATTTTGTGCATAATCGATAAAAATACAATCAACAGTTTTAGGTCCTATTTTGATCTTTTTGGGGTCCGAAATAGCTACTTTAGCTAAACACCTCCATACTCTTAAGTAATTGTAAGAAGGCTTCTTTTCTTTACATAACTCATATGGAGTAATATTTTTCTTCTTAAGATGTATCTTGTTAAGAATATGATTTGCAGAGAGAATTGCTTTTTCCCATAAATTTATGGTGTACCAAAATTTATCAACATAGCATTCATCATTTCTTTCAATGTGTAGTTTTTGCATTATGCAATTTCAATAGATTGAGATGAATAAGGAGCCATAGTTTGATGAATAATGTCATGCTCTTTATAGAATTCGTCAAAAGGTGCATCGTATCTCCATCTCTATAACTTCTTATAGCCTTAATATTTTTATCAAGTTAATTTTTAACTTCATTTTTATAACATTTAAACATTTCTAAAGCCTCATCTTTAGACTTTAGTAGATACACATAGTAGTATCTTATTGAATCATCAATAAATATTATAAAATATTTATTATCTTCTTGAGTTTAAACTGACTTTAAATCACATAGATTACTATGAATTAAGTCAAGAGGTTTAGTATTTCTTTCTACTAAAGAAAATGATGTTTTTGCTAACTTAGCTTCAACACATACTTTGCACTTGTAATGTGGATCGATTTCATGATTAGATAATAATTCTAATTTAATTAATTTTTATAATAAATTAAAATTTATATGTCCTAATCTATCATGCCATAAATAAGAAGAGTCAACTATATAAGCAGAAGAGAAATTTTTATTCATTTAAGGTTTCGATGTACAATCATTATATTTACCTTGAATAATTCATTATTCAAGTAACCCCTTCCAATAAATATCCCTTCCTTAGTGAGTACAAATTTGTTAGACTCAAAAACTATCCTAAAGCCATGTTTGCTTAGGAGGGAGCCTGACACCAGATTCTTTTGAATATCTGGAACATGAAGTACATCATTCAACAGAAGTTCCTTTCCAGATGTCATCTTGAGTACTATGCGGCCAAGTTCTTCTATCTTTGATGTAGCAAATTTTTTTATAACTAGATTTCTACTATTGATAGAAGTATATGATGAGAACATACTCTTATCAGAGTAGACATATCCGGTAGCTCTAGTGTCGATGTACCACTCATTAGCTTTGTCAATCATATTTGCTTTAAACACAACAGCTGACAGCATCATCTCTGATACTTCTTGGGATAAGGTTTCAGTAATGTTGACCTCTTTCTTTTCTTTTTTCTTGAAATGACAATCCTTGACTTTGTGTCCTTGTTTATCACAGACAAAGCACTTGCCCTTGAACTTAAATTTTTTGGATTGCCTTTCTTCTGTTTGAAGCCCTCGCCTAAAAACTTATGTTTCTTCTTTCCTTCTATGAGGTTGGCCGTAGGCTCAACAAGTTGTCCTTCTACCTTCTTGTCATGGCTCTTATTGTCTTTCTCGATTCTCAGGCGAACAATTAGATCTTTAAGTCTCATCTCCTTTCGCTTATGATTCAAGTAGTTCTTGAAGTCCTTCCATGATGGTAGTAGCTTCTCTATGATGACAGCTACCTGAAATGACTCACTGAAAGACATTCTCTCTGTATGTATCTCATGCAAGATGATCTAGAGCTCTTGGACTTGCTCTATAACAGTTTTGTGATCGACCATTTTGTAGTCAAAAAACCTTTCGACCATAAACTTCTTATGTTTAGCATCCTCTATCTTGTACTTTTTATCTAGGGATGCCCATAACTCCTTGGTAGTAGCAATATTGTTGTACACATTGTACCGAGTATTATTCAAACTATTGAGGATGTAGTTCTTGCAAAGAAAGTCTGAATGCTTCTATGCTTCTACCGCAACAATCACTTGCTTGTTAGTCTTTCCTTCCTTCAGGATTGGTGGATCTTCATTTAGTACTCTGACCAGATTCAGAGTGGTAAGGTAGAACAACATCTTTTGTTGCCACTTCTTGAAGTCGGTTTCGGAGAACTTCTTCGGTTTCTCTACTTGAACGGATATAGGCATGGTAGCCATCTACAGCAGCACTTCCGTGATAGTAGGAAAAGAAAATGTCATAATATTGTTGGTGCAGATTATGGCTACTTAATTGATAAGACTGAGTTTAGAGTTACACTCTATGTTCTTAAGATAATTTTGTCATGCAAAGGTGCTTAGGTTTGTATGACGATTGTTTTTCAGGATACAATAGTCTTCTTTTGATGAATGCAGCACTACAACTCACCAAAAATTTGAACCAAGAATGCTTTTCTCTCTTTTTCTATGCACTATTGCTATACTTCCTTTAAGAGAGTATTCAAATGCCTAAGAGAAAAAAGAAATTGGAATTGAATTGATTGAATGAAATGCAAGCAACGAGTGGTCTATTTATAGCCTTTAGGTGCCTTTTGGATGCATCCTTTTAGGTTTATTTTGATTTGATAGGAAACGATCAAGAGGTATATGCGAAGGCACTTATCGGGCTTTGATAAGCCACTTGATCAGATATGATCAAGAGACTTAACGAAAGGTGCTTTTAATCGCTTCTTATATGCCTCTTGATCGGATAAAGGAAGGGGCTTTATCGGTTTCTGAAACGCCATATCAGGATTATCCCATTTCAGCGTTTGGGTGCACATATCAGCTGATTGGTTGCGTTGAACGAGTGTGCACCGATAGATCGACTCTGTTGCGATTGCGATCGGCCAATTGATTGCATCGATCGGGTACATCTATCGATCACACTATCGTGATCGCGATCGATCACCGCATCTTAGTGTTCGATCTTGACCGTTTAACCTATTGATCAATCAATCCATGATTAACCGATCAAAACCGCTCTGATCAATGATCATTCAAGTCATTGATCATCGTTTGATCTCAATCTCTCATCTTAATTCGATTAGTTTTCATCGTCGGATCCTCATGATCAAGAAAAAATTTAAGGCTCCTCATACTCCTCGCGACGATTCGCACATGCAAAATGCACCTACAAAGCGTTCATTACGTTCCTCGCACAAATACATTTTGCACTATACTTTAAAATCATGATTCCATGCACCCATGTGGTGGTTATTGATTGTTTTCTTTTTGACGTCTAGAAGCAATATCCATCTGGGCATGATGCTCCATTTAAAACTGATGGCAGAATATAAAGAAATCATCTTATATGACTTCTGCCTTTATTCGTGATGGGAAAGATCCACATGGGAATCATGGTTGTGTTGGATATTTTTTATTATTTGGAAATACTTTTTTTTAATCTTTAATCCCATCTTTATTTGTTTATTCAAAATGATCTGTTGCGTATGAAGCGATATGTAAGATTAGGACTACAATTAGGTAGCTTTGCTTTCTGAGAAGATCTTTCTTATCCAATTACTTAAGTACTCGTATCTCTTCTTTCATCCAAAAAGTTATCGATCTATCGCATCTCTTCATCATCCATAAATTAGAGTTTCTATTCACTCTGAAATCAAATTGTCTTTTACCATCATTCATGCTGATTTTTTCACCACAATATTATTCAGGCAAGAAACAGCCAACTTTTATACCTGGAAGCACCTACGTCCATACAAAGATTCTGCGATGAATGCTGGAATTCTTTTGCGCTGAGTAGTAGGTTTTGAGAAACGTAAAATCTACTTTTAATCCATTATGTAGAATTTCAAACAGGATGTACTTTTCTTGTTTTTCTTTTTTGCAAAGAAGAATGGTGGAATGATGGATGCTTTTGGACTGCAATTGCGCTGCATGGTCACTCTTAGCTCATCAACTCATCGTCTTTTTGACGACGACGATATAATTTATAGTAATATATACCAAGTGCATTTGTTAATCTAGGATGATTTTACTTTGCACTTTGCACGGATGAGATGTTGGAAACAAGGTAGGCACACAAGGAGCTTTGATACCATATTGATGGAAGTGAAGAATACTTTTAATAAGAAAAATAACATTCTCTTATTATGGAGATGTTAGAGGGAATACATCTTTTGGGTCTCTCTATTTTCATCTTCTTCTTCTTCTACATTTCATGGGCAAACACCTCCCATATTTATAAACATTTAAATGTCCTTTCATATACCACTATTTAATACATGTATAGAAAAACTAAAAGACATTTGCATAAAATTAAGAGTCAATTAAAAATACTAAGAGTCAATTTTAAATTTCTGAACCATCTTATCTTTTTAAAATGACTCTTCGTTTCTCCCATGAAGCCTTTGGTCTTTTCAAGAGTGACTCTTCCTTTCTCCCATGAAGCCTTTAGTCTTTCAAGAGTGCATTAAAACAAGTTTAATATTCCAACATTTCCTTCCATATACTTATTTTTTCTTGGTGCCATGACTCCAAGCATCTTTCTTAGCTTTTGAAAATCTTCACTTTTGAGTAATTTTGTAAATATATCAGTAATTTGCTCATTTGATTTATAGTACACAACCTTCACAATACCTTTCTTAACTTGATCACGAAGAAAATAAAATCTTGTGTCAATGTGTTTGCTTCTTCCATGTTGAACTGGATTCTTAGCTAGTTCAATAGCAGACTTATTATCAACATATATCTTCACAGGCTCCTTTTGTGAATGACTCAATTCTTTCAATAAGTTGCACAACCATATGGCCTCACAAGCACATGATGTTGCTACAACATACTCTGCTTCACATGTAGATAATGCAACAATGGATTATTTCTTTGAGCTCCAAGAAAAAGCATTAGCACCAAAATAAAAGATATAACCAGAAGTGCTTTTCCGTTCATCAAGATCTCCTCCCCAATCACTATCAGAAAAACCAATTAAACTTGCATCATTGGAATGAGTATAAAACATACCATGATCAAGAGTTGCTTTGAGGTATCTTAGAATCCTTTTTGCTGCCATCCAGTGTGACTCCTTTGGATGTTCCATATATCTACTAATCAAGCCAACTCCATAGACAATATCAGGTCGGCTTATAGTAAGATAACAAAGACTTCCAATAAGGCTTTTGAAGAGAGATGAGTTCACCTCATTTCCTTCTCCTTCTTTACTAAGCTTGGCTCCATAAGCAACTGGGGTGTTTACTTCTTTGCAGTACTTCATTTTGATTTTTTGTAGAATGTTTCTAGCATAACTTTCTTGAGAAATGAAGATGCCATCTTCACTTTGCCTTACTTCAATGCCAAGAAAATAAGACATCAAGTCTCCTCCCATCATTTCGAACTCCTTGCTCATGGTTGCTTTGAACCCATATATCATTTTCATGCAATTACCTGTCACAAGTAAGTCATCCACATATAGACATATAATTAAAATATCATCTCCTTTTTTCTTTACATAAATAGCATGTTCATAGGAGCATTTGTTGAAATCATAATCTTGAAAATAGTAATCAATTCGAACATTCCAAGCTCTCGGTGCTTGCTTTAATCCATACAAAGCTTTGTGTAACTTGTACACTTTATCTTCCATCCCTTTATGGATATAGCCCTCAGGTTGCTCAATATAGACTTCTTCTTCAAGGTAGCCATTGAGAAATGCGGACTTTACATCCATTTGATATATTTTCCACTTGTGATGAGATGCATGTGAGAAAATGAGCTTTATTGAATCAAAATGGGCTATAGGCACGAAAACTTCGTCATAGTCGAGCCCTTTCTTTTGCTTGTAGCCTTTGGCAACCAAACGAGCTTTGTATTTTTCTACCTCTCCATTAGCAGTGCGCTTCACTTTATACACCCATTTGATGCCTATCGCCTTTTGTCCTTTTGGAAGTAAAGTTAACTCCCAAGTATTATTCTTTTCTGTGGCAAGAATATCCTCCTTCATTGCTTTTCTCATTCAACTTTCTGCATAGCTTCATCAAATGTTAGAGGTTCAATATCAGCAAATAAACAATATAAATCAACTTGTTCAACTTCTTCTGTTTCATCATAAAGATCACTAATACTTCTAAACTTTCTTGTTGACTCTTCAGGGCTTATAGAACTTCTTGAGGAAGTCGGTGTAACTTATGATGATGAAGATGATCTTGCTGGTGACAAGATTGGTTGAGTAGCTTCCTTATTTGTATTCTCCTCAGCTTCATTATAAGGTGTTATATATTTGATATGAGAATCTTTGTCATTCCAATCCCATACTCCATCTTCATTGAAAATCACATCCCGACTGATGATGACCTTATTTGTCATTGGATTATACAATTTGCAGGCTTTGGATTGCTTACTATATCCTATGAAGATGCATTTTTGGCTTCGATCATCAAGCTTCTTCCTCTTCTCTTGTGGTACTTGGGCATAGGCAATACACCCAAAAATCTTCATATGGCTTACTCCTGGTTTGTAGCCACTCCAAGCTTCTTCTGGTGTCATACCTTTGATGGCTTTTGTTGGGCTTTGGTTGATAAGATATGCTGCACATGCCACCCCTTCAGCCCAAAAATGCTTGGAAAGGTTCTTCTCTTTCAACATGCTTCTAGTCATGTCAAGAATAGTCTGGTTCTTCCTCTCAGCCACTCCATTTTGTTGTGGAGAGTACGGAGCGGTGAATTGATGTCGAATTCCTTCTTTATCACAATAGCTTCTAAAAGCATTTGACATATATTCTCCGCCTCTATCGGATCTTAAAATCTGCACTTTATTGTTACTTTCTTTTTCAACCAAAGATTTGAAATATTTAAACATAAAGAGTATAGCCGACTTTTCTTTAAGAAAATAAACCCATAACTTTCTACTAAAGTCATCAATAAATGTTATAAAATATTTGTTACCACCACAAGATTCTGAAAGAGGTCCACATATATCAGTATGCACTAGTTGTAATGGTTTTGTTGCTTTCCAAGAGTTTCTACTTTTGAAGGGAGCTCTTGCATGTTTTGCTAGTGTGCACTTCTCATAAACTTCATTTGGATAATTTGTGTGGTAGACCTTTCACCATCCCCTTATTAGATAGTAATTTTAAACTTCCAAAATTTAAATGTCCAAACCTGAGATGCCAAAGCCAGGAAGGGTCCTTGATATCCACTTGCAAGCAATTTTGTGCTTCCGTCTTTAAGATAAAAGGAAACATCCTGTTCTTCGCCATCTGGACACGAGTAATCAGCTTTCCATTCTAATCTTTTAAAGTTAGAGATAGTCCTTCCATATGGATTGCATAACCCTTCTCTAACAGTTGGCCAATACTAAAAATATTACTCTTCAAACTTAGCACATAATAAACATTGGAAATGAAATCAGGTTTACCATTATTTTGCCAAATCATGATTTTACCTCTTCCTTTGATAGGAGCTTTGGAGAGATCCCCAAACTTCACATTACAAAACTCTCCTTCTTGCAATTCCACAAATAGGTCTTTTCTTCCACACATATGGTTCGAGGCTCCAGAGTCAAGAAACCATATATTCTTCAAGTCTCCATCTTCTTGGCATGATAAAAGAAGAGTCAGCTCTCCTTCTTGGTTGTTGGATTCAATGTAGTTGCTTTGCTTATTGTTCCAACACTCATAGCTATAGTGTCCATATTTTTGACAATTATAACATTGAACATTGGATCTTGATTGATCACAACCTCCAATTGATCTTCTATCTCGTCCACGTCCACCTCTTCTGCCATCTCTTTCATTGCTGAAATTTGAGCTTTGGCCTCCTCCATCATTATAGTTTCTTTGACCACGACCATGGCTTCGACCACGACCACGGTAGTTGTTTCTGCCACCAAGATAGTTATTTCCGCCATCTCTTTTGTTGCTATAGGCAAATTGAAGTCCTTTATCTTTCTCCTTTTGATCTTTTACATTCACCTTGGATTGAAGTATTTGCTCCATATTATGTGCTTCATTTTTCTTTTGTATCTTTTGTTCATGAATTTGAAGTTTGCCCATCAACGCATTGATGGAAAGTGTATCAACATCATTAGCTTCTTCAATGGCGACAACAACATGCTCAAACCTCGGTATCAAAGACCGAAGTATCTTCTCCACCACTCGAACATTTTCTACCTTCTCTCCATTTTTCTTCAATTGGTTTACAATAACCAATATCTGAGAGAAGTAGTCAAATATGTTTTTTGTCTCCTTCATGGTGGTGACTTCAAATTCTCCTCGCAATTGTTAAAGCCGGATTCGCTTCACCTTTTCTTCTCCTTTAAAGATAGTAGAAAGAGTATCCTAAGCTTGATTTGCAGAGGTTGCTTCAGCAATTCTCTCAAATGTCACCTCATCTAAAGCTTGATATAATTGGAACAAAGCTTTTTTGTCTCTTCTCCTTAAGCCCTTTAAAGTATCTTTTTGTGCTTGATTGTACCCTCTTTCTTGCTATGTTGTAGGCTCGGTGTAGCCATCTTGAACAATTTCCCATAAATCTTGTGAGCTAAATAAGGACTTCATTTGGATACACCAATTCCCATAGTTCTCCTTAGTAAGCTTGGGAAATTGAATATGCATACCATCGTTGGCCATCTTCCTCAAGATTTGTCTTCTCAAAAAAAAACAAGGCTCTGATACCACTTGTTGGAAACAAGGTGGGCACACAAGGAGCTTTGATACCAGATTGATGGGAGTGGAGAATACTTTCAATAAGAAAAATAACACTCTTATTATGGAGATGTTAGAGGAAATACATCTTTTGGGCCTCTCTCTATTTTTCATCATCATCATCATCTTCTTCTTCTTCTACATTTCATGGGCAAATACCTTCCATATTTATAAACAACTAGATGTCCTTTTATATACCACTATTTAATACATGCATAGAAAAACTAAAAGATATTTACAGAAAATTAAGAGTCAATTACAAAATACTAAGAGTCAATTTTAAATTTTTGAACCATCTTATCTTTTTAAAATGACTCTTCCTTTCTCCCATGAAGCCTTTGGTCTTTTTAAGAGTGACTCTTCCTTTCTCCCATGAAGCCTTTGGTCTTTTCAAGAGTGACTCTTCTTTTCTTTCATGAAGCCTTTAGTCTTTCAAGAGTGCATTAAAATAAGTTTAATATTTCAACAATAAGGACTTGGTTTCTCTGACAACAAGATGGGCCAAAAACCCTCATATTGAGTGACAAAAAAATATATGGCAGAGCCATCCACCTTTTACATCTACGAATGAAAGAGGAATTGTACACAAAAATCCTCATATCTTTCTGATCGAGTTGAGAGAGGTAGAGCCATCCACCTTCCCATGGATGCACCTTAAGGGTAAAAAGAGCTTGGAACAGACTCGAAGTGGGAGTCAGCCTGAGTTGAGAGACTAGGATGGCAAATCTTACGATAAGGCACTACTAGGAGTTCGGCACCAGTTTGGTCGGAGCTATATTGAAAGTCAGATAAGGAGGTCAAAGATGAAAGGGTGGATTAATTAAGAGGCACACCCCAGCCTTGAGGGAATTCTGATAAAGGGCAGATCACCAGCCTTCCCAACAGTCGGTCGTTCTCTCCTTGGCACCAGGGATGGACAAATGAAAGGACTCTGGGATGGAGCGCGTACATTTGACGAATCCTCGCTAGATCGTTCTTGGTAAAGAAGCTGACTTCTTCGACCGTTGAGGTTTCAACCTCTTCCAGGCTGGAAACTGGCAACGCAGACATCCTATATACCTTAAAAAAAGCTAAAGGATGAAGTGAACTGAAGAGAGAGAGTCGAGAACGTAGTGAAGAGCGCTTAATTAGCCAACCTGAGCTAGGGTAAAACCTACAGTCTCTCCTCTCAAACGGTAAATCATGCAAAACCTAAAGGCTCCTCTCCTTCTTAATTATATTTAGGTTGGTGGGGGGATGGAGGAAGGGACGAGAGGATGGAGGAAGGGACGAGATGCAGAACCTGAACTGGAGCCCACTAAATCGGCATCCATGCCCACCAAGTCCATTCAATCCGTATGGCATGAAAAATTGATGGTCACATTTAATAACAACCCAAAAATGAGCTGATTCTCCAAAAAATTGGTGAACCATTCAACTTTCTTGTCACCTCTTCCTTCAAGAGTCGTGCAATAGCATTGATGCAGTCATGCCAACGAACCGTAGCTCGTCGCCACCGCAGCCTCTGCCATTGGACGCGCGTTCCCCCGATAACTCCCCGCCTCCAATTTGCCACCGATCCCCCTTTCCAGTGCCCAGGCGACGACTCCACCCCCATGCGAGGAGCACCCAGCTGGCCTCCCCACTAGGTTCCGACCTCTCCCAGGCGGAGCTCGAGTACAACCGCCTCGCGAAGGTTTCCCCGACCGCAGGTTCGACGATGGGGTCTAAGGGCTTCGTCGGACTGGGACGAGCCTTTGAGCGTCGCCGCTCGCCAAGTGACAGGTAGAACCCCGTTTTCTTGTTTGCAGCCGTCCGTCCCGTGGACCGCCGTCGCTGGTTGTCACTGGTCGGAGGTCGCTCGACGGCCGTCGCGAGGCTTTTCTCTCACTGGACAGGAAGGAGAGAGCCCGTGTCCTATATATATACGGTGACCGCTTTAAGATTCCCTAGAGGTCGAAGACGCAAATAAGGAAAAGTCTTTATACACCGTATTAGGTGCAATAAATTTTACGTAGACTATATCACTTTTTTTTATTGGTTCATATGGATCTCATGTGACCTAACATGATGGGACAGAATAGTAGGAAGATAATATTACTTTTTGATAGTACATCCATTAAAAGTCGTTCAGCCTTTCACAATTGGTATGCAGACAAAAATGCCCTTTCCCTTCAACCTACTTCAACCCGCCATCTTATCAGAAGAGATAAATGGATTATCGGAGTGAGATACCAAAGACGTCGAGGGCATAGACGGTGTCTTTGGCGTGGGAATCCTTCGGGCGAGCAACCCTCTCCTTTTTCGCGTGGACGACCGGGTTTGCGTTGATTAGCCCTAGCGTCATCTCTTCCCTGCCAACTTCCCTTCCCCCTCCCTCTCTCGCTTGCTTCTTCCACCATAGTCAAAGCTCACCTTAAGACAAAGCATCAGTTCAAAACCCACGACACCCTAGTTGGAAACCCACGACACCCTAGTTCATAACCCACGACACCCTAGTTCAAAACCTTAAGACAAAGCATCAGTTCAAACCCACGACACCCTAGTTGGAAACCCACGACACCCTAGTTCAAAACCTTAAGACAAAGCATCAGTTCAAAACCCATGATACCCTAGTTCATAACCCACGACACCCTAGTTCAAAACCTTAAGACAAAGCATTAGTTCAAACCCACGACACCCTAGTTGGAAACCCACAACACCCTAGTTCATAACCCACGACACCCTAGTTCAAAACCTTAAGACAAAGCATCAGTTCAAACCCACGACACCCTAGTTCATAACCCACGACACCCTAGTTCAAAACCTTAAGACAAAGCATCAGTTAAAACCCACGACACCCTAGTTGAAAACCCACGACACACTAGTTCATAACCCACAACACCCTAGTTCAAAACCTTAAGACAAAGCATCAATTCAAACCCACGACACCATAGTTGGAAACCCACGACACCCTAGTTCATAACCCATGACACCCTAGTTCATAACCCACGACACCCTAGTTCAAAACCTTAAGACAAAGCATCTGTTCAAACCCACGACACCCTAGTTGAAAACCCACGACACCCTAGTTCATAACCCACGACACCCTAGTTCAAAACCTTAAGACAAAGCATCAGTTAAAACCCACGACACCCTAGTTGAAAACCCACGACACACTAGTTCATAACCCACAACACCCTAGTTCAAAACCTTAAGACAAAGCATCAATTCAAACCCACGACACCATAGTTGGAAACCCACGACACCCTAGTTCATAACCCATGACACCCTAGTTCAAAACCTTAAGACAAAGCATCAGTTCAAACCCACGACACCCTAGTTGGAAACCCATGACACCCTAGTTCAAAACCTTAAGACAACGCATCAGTTCAAACCCACGACACCCTAGTTTGAAACCCACGACACCCTAGTTCATAACCCACGAAACCCTAGTTCAAAACCTTAAGACAAAGCATCAACTCAAAACCCACGACACCCTAGTTCATAACCCACGACACCCTAATTCAAAACCTTAAGACAAAGCATCAGTTCAAAACCCACGACACCCTAGTTCAAAACCTTAAGATAAAGCATCAGTTCATAACCCACGACACCCTAGTTCATAACCTTAAGACAAAGCATCAGTTCAAACCCACGACATCCTAGTTGGAAACCCATGACACCCTAGTTCATAACCCACGACACCCTAGTTCAAAACCCACGATACCCTAGTTTAAAATCTTAAGACAACCTCGTTGTAGCTGAGATTTCATAGAAAGACCTAGAATTCACAACCCAGCACCTCTCCCTGACCTCACCCTGGCTTCCAGTGAGCACTTCAATAGAACCCATCTTCACCATGGCAGATGCAAACTTAGCAAACCAAGCCGACTGGTCCTTTGCATTGTCCAGCACCAGCTTTGCAGTCTTCGAGCTATCTTGCAGGGTCTGGTCTGAAGTCAGCACTCCCCTGTGCTTCAACAGATTCCGGTAGTACAACTTATCAAGACGAGTCGGCGTGACAGCGTCGAGGAGCACCGTCATCGGATCGCTAAAGTTAGCAGTCGATGGCGGGCACCTAGCCTTCAAGTATGCTGCAAAGGCTGGCTCCATGGAGGGATCTTGAGGGTGGGTGGCACTGAAGTTGTACAGTCGGGTCATGAAGGTAGAGCAGTGAGAGCGGCCAATGGAGTGGGCTCCTGAGAGTGCGACCATCTCATCGAGAGACAAGCCCTTCCTCTTGAAGTTTTCTTCTAGTAAGTTGGCAGTGAAGTTTGGAAATGGAATGTTGTTGAGAACCTCGGATTCTAGAGAGATTCTTCCATCGCGCCTCTCGGCCGGCACTTGATAGTCGATGACGCCGGCTATGTAGGCACTGTCCCGTGCGGCGAAGGCAACGATGTCGGCATAGAAGATGGCAGTGGGCTTCCACCGCAGCCTTTGCTGCATCGATCACTTCGAAACCTCGCAAGCTTGGGTTGTTCGGCACGGCCTCTTTCTCTGAACGGTTCTCGGGGGTTTTGAACTGATGCTTTATCTTAAGATTTTGAATTAGGGTGTCGTGGGTTATGAACTAGGGTATCGTGAGTTTTGAACTGATGCTTTGTCTCGTGGGTTTTGAACTAGGGTGTCGTGGGTTATGAACTAGGGTGTCGTGGGTTTCCAACTAGGGTGTCGTGGGTTTGAATTGATGCTTTGTCTTAAGGTTTTGAACTAGGGTATCATGGGTTATGAACTAGGGTGTCGTGGGTTTCCAACTAGGGTGTCATGGGTTTGAACTGATGCTTTGTCTTAAGGTTTTGAACTAGGATGTCGTGGGTTATGAACTAGGATGTCGTGGGTTTCCAACTAGGGTGTCGTGGGTTTGAACTGATGCTTTGTCTTAAGGTTTTAAACTAGGGTGTCGTGGGTTATGAACTAGGGTATCGTGGGTTTCCAACTAGGGTGTCGTGGGTTTGAACTGATGCTTTGTCTTAAGGTTTTGAACTAGGGTGTCGTGGGTTATGAACTAGGGTATCGTGAGTTTTGAACTGATGCTTTGTCTTAAGGTTTTGAACTAGGGTGTCGTGGGTTATGAACTAGGGTGTCGTAGGTTTCCAACTAGGGTGTCGTGGGTTTGAACTGATGCTTTGTCTTAAGGTTTTGAACTAGGGTGTTGTGGGTTTCCAACTAGGGTGTCGTGGGTTTCCAACTAGGGTATCGTGGGTTTGAACTGATGCTTTGTCTTAAGGTTTTGAACTAAGGTGTCGTGGGTTATGAACTAGGGTGTCGTGGGTTTTGAACTGATGCTTTGTCTTAAGGTTTTGAACTAGGGTGTCGTGGGTTATGAACTAGGGTGTCGTGGGTTTTGAACTGATGCTTTGTCTTAAGGTTTTGAACTAGGGTGTCGTGGGTTATGAACTAGGGTGTCGTGGGTTTCCAACTAGGGTGTCGTGGGTTTGAACTGATGCTTTGTCTTAAGGTTTTGAACTAGGGTATCGTGGGTTATGAACTAGGGTGTCGTGGGTTTTCAACTAGGGTGTCGTGGGTTTGAACAGATGCTTTGTCTTAAGGTTTTGAACTAGGGTGTCGTGGGTTATGAACTAGGGTGTCGTGGGTTTTGAACTGATGCTTTGTCTTAAAGTTTTGAACTAGGGTGTCGTGGGTTATGAACTAGGGTGTCGTGGGTTTTGAACTGATGTTGTCTTAAGGTTTTGAACTAGGGTGTTGTGGATTATGAACTAGGGTGTCATGGGTTTCCAACTAGGGTGTCATGGGTTTGAACTGATGCTTTGTCTTAAGGTTTTGAACTAGGATGTCGTGGGTTTTGAGCTGATGCTTTGTCTTAAGGTGAGCTTTGACTGTGGTGGAAGAAGCAAGCGAGAGAGGGAGGGGGAAGGGAAGTTGGCAGGGAAGAGATGACGCTAGGGCTGATCAACGCGAACCCGGTGGTCCACGCGAAGAAGGAGAGGGTTGCTCGCCCGGAGGATTCCCACGCCGAAGACGCCGTCTATGCCCTCACGTCTTTGGTATCCTCACTCCAATGATCCATTTATCTCTTCCGATAAGATGGCGGGTTGAAGTAGGTTGAAGGGAAAGGGCATTTTCGTTTACACACCAATGGTGAAAGGCTGAACGACTTTTAATGGATGTACTATCAAAAAGTAATATTATCTCCCTGCTATTTTGTCCCATCGTGTCAGGCCACATGGATCCATGTGGACCAATAAAAAAAAGCGGTGCAGCCCACGTAGGATTTGCTACACCGAAGGCGGTGCACAATGACTTTTCCCGCAGATAAAATGCTTGCGATCGAGGACTTGGCATTTCAGAAGGACATGGAGTTGCAGAAGAATTCCATCTCCATATGGGCTGGCCTCTTGCCGCAATAGGCTGACGTCGTTGATAATTATATCCTCCAGAAGAATAGAAAATGAATCATGGAAGTGAAAAAATAAAGAACAAAAATTAAAAAGTATTTTGATTTTCCCAAAAAATGACTTAAAACTTTTTTTTCTTTCCTAACTTACCTTTCGATTTGAGGATTAACAAATTTACCCTTCCATCCAAACAGATCCTAAATTCTTTTTTTACCCTCTTTCCAAACAAGATAACTTATGACCTTTTTTTTTTTCCTTCCTCTCATCCAAACAGACCCTAAAGCTAAGATATCTCAGCTGAAGGGAAAGGAAGGGTTGTTATTCTTCTTTTGTTTGGAAAGGATGAAAAAAAAAAAAAGAAAGTTAATATCAATTATCTTGTTTGGATAAAGAGAAGAAAAGAAGGAAAAGAGTTATGTAACAATTATACTCCTTCAGAACAGGAAAATGAACGGTGAGAATGAAAGAATGAAGAATAAAAAATGAAGAGATATTTTAATATTTCAAAAAAAATATGACTTAAAACTTTTATCCTTCCCCAGAACTGATTACTCCAATTTCCTTTCCTCTCCTTCCCTCTCTTTCTTTTATTCTCTTTCCGAATAAGAAAACTTTTGTATCTTTTTTTCTTTTCCTTTCTATTTTCCTCCATTCCTTTCCATCCAAAGAGACCCTTAGGGCATTGATAAGCCCAGTTGCCATCTGCCAGTTGCGAAGTTCCGGAGTTCTACTATGGTAGGCTCGGCGGTGTCCAGACGTAAGACGTATTGGGGGGGGGGGGGGGGGGGGGGGGGAATATCGGTGTTTTTCCGAGGCAACAATGCTTCCGGTATATCTAATGCTGGAAACATTATCAAGGGCATCATGAAGATTTGCCCGGAAAAAGCTCCAGCAACACTGGGCCCAATTTTAAATGTAAATCACTGGGGCATCAAACGTGCTGTACAGTTTACAAGACATGCAAAAGAACTAACACCAGACTCGCCTTTCCATAACTACCTTCGAATTTTATCCATCCGTTCATCAAGGTCATCTCTGTTCATACCCATGACTTAAAATGGGAGCTCTTTTCCACCCTAAGCCAGTGGACTCCAGATGCATGCTTCTGCAACGCTAACCCAACAGAGATGCCATTTTTCATAGTTGAATGAAGCAGAAGTATACAGAATAGATATAAACGTCTCCCAGACTTTGGACCAATTGATAACATCTTAAATTCTGGCGAGGCAAAACTAAAATTAGCGAGTATTGTTTCAAAATATAGATAATCCAATCTCTGTTAAGTATATATTCTTGCAATCTAAACAATTCATTTGCTACGTTACAGTGCTGTCACAAAGGCACCAACCTTAAAACTTTGTAGCACAACGGTTTACAGAGTAAAATATCACCAAGAGAGGGCGGGTTTATTATAAAAGTAAATTTTACTCCAGCTTGAGGGGTCAGCACCGGATCAAGCCATGGATCCTGAGATGACTTGTAGTAGACAGAATAGCAGACACTGAGGTTCTAAGAAATCAAATCTGCATCATATTCTTGCTTGTCAATTCGTTCAGAGAGAGAGAAAGAGATAGAGAGATAGCGCGCCCATAGTGTCATCAACAGAATTCCCTGAGCTGCCACTATGGTCCAAACCTAAAGAAGCAACGTTAGAAGTATATCATTCTCAAATGCAAATTCAGCAAGACAAGCTACTGCGACAATCTCTCAGTCTAAGGAGGGAAGCGAGCTGAGAGGAAGTAACATTACAAATCTCCCACAGGTCATCTCCAAGAATAAAAGGGAAACAGTAAATAGCCCAAACAACTACCCGCATCAACCACATAATCCAGTGATCCAAAACTTCAACGGAAGAAACAGAAAAATGGCCTGTGGTAAAATTTTATTGCCCATAACTTGAGGACGCAACCAAAAAATTCAAATTTCTCCCTTTACCTCAGCACAGTTCATGGCTTGAGAGCAAGTGCCAGACCAAACCTGGGAGGCTTCTCCAAGGTCTTGGTGTCAAACTCACCAGAGATGGTCAGAATCGACTTGGACTTAAGCTCATGCTGTATAAGCGCTGCAAGCTTTCCAGAGTTGTTGAGCCTCGACTTTATAGTGGTTTGAGGATCAATGGCATACTGCCCTCCAACAGTGAAAGTGTTTTCATTGGTAGAGAACCTTCTGGTAATTTCTCCAACCGTGGCATTCTTTTGCTTATCATCCAAATGGTACACGTATGAAGCTCTGAGTGTATCTCCCTTGTCCGCCCTAGCCAAAAAATGACAGGAATTTATTTTACATATATTCAACAACAAAAAAAAAAAGATCAACTTCTATGTCTACCTTTCTATGGGATGTTAATGCCAGAAAATGTGATATCAGACTAAAAACTTACAGAACTATGGAAGCGTTATAATCTGGCTTTCCCAAGCTTATTCCAGCACTGTACTTGGTAAAAGTCCCTGAAGCAGCGTCAAAACCAGCCTCAGCACCAAAGGCAATGCCATGGGCACCTACGGCCCCTGAAAAGTCAATGACTGGTGATTGCTTCAAGGCCACAGCAGTGGCAAAACTTGCATGGTCATGGAAATATTGGATCTCCAGCTGGAAGAAAGAAAAAAAAAACAGGTTTTTAGTAGCCAAGTATTAGCTTTTTCGCAATATTTCCAACCTTTGAATAGTCAATACCTTTCCAGAATTGTAATCTGGGAGCTTAATAGAAGCAATAGTTTTCGTAGATGGGAATATATCTGACATGGTGACAGTTGTTGAGATCTGGCATACAATGAAAAAGTACTTGCTTAGATTTTTGGAGAGTTTACAGTTCAAATGACCCGAAGGAGAACAAGTGGCAGCGACAAACATTAGAATCTGTGTTGACTTTAACATCAAAAAGGGTGTTCTTGTACTTGTACTGTGTACCAATGTCAAGAGTATACAGTCCCCCCTTCTTCACAGCAGCAGAACTAAGGCCCTGAAAATGAACCAGACAAAATTAAGCATCATTTTCCTACTAAATATATTTGTGGGAAGAAACTCCAGGAACACAAACCAGATAGTAACAAAACAACCAAATAAATTAAAAAATTTGCGAGTTTATGATATGAGTATGCTTATAATCAATGACTACCAACAAATGAATAACTTATTATTATTTTACAAGGACACAAGAAATCAGATGACAGACACAAAAGCCAAAGGAATTTTACATCATGATCATCAAGAAAACACAAGAACATGGGGAAAATCTGCCAAAGTGTCAGAATAGACATTTGCAAAGTTTCATAAACCAGCACTGTAGGGCATATTGGCTTTTTTGGAAAACTAGTACAACACCAGGTACCAACATGGTATAGGACTGCATCTCATATTGACAAACTGGGTACTGGCGCCAGTTTTTTTACTAGAATGGTACGGTACCATTAATATAACCTTATTCCAGTGGCTTTCAAAACCTTGTGTGTGTATATACATAGACACACACAGATACATACATACATACATATATACATATACAGCAAGAGAGAAAGTAGTGCTAATATGTAGGAGTCCACAGATTAGTCCAAAAAAGGTTGGTCCAAACTGGATGACCACATCAATAAACTGAACTATCGGATGCAATTTACCGTCTCTAAATTTCTTACTGTCAAAAAATCATATGATTGGAAGATCCCTAGCCCATACATCCAATCATCAAAAAGAAAAAGAAAAAAAATCATGCACTCACATAACAGTCCAAATAAGGTTGGTCCAAAACAGATCTCAAAGGCCTCACAATGATACTCCGAACCATTGGATGTGCCCCCTACCATCTCTAATTTCCCATCAAAAAATCATGTGATTTGAAGATCCTTAATCTATGCATCTGTCACCAAAAAATATGCAATGTTCGTCTCATTTTGGACTGTACATTTTTAACAATTACATACATAAGCAATGCACATGATAAGAACCTCCAAATCATATGATTTTTTGACAATAAGTAATATAGAGATGCTAGATCACATCCAATAGTTCGGATTATCAATGCCAGCTCCCCAATTGTCCAGTCAAAACTAACCTTATTTGGATCATCACATGGATGCTCATGTATGTACACACACATACATAAATACATGTATATGTATGTGTGCGTGTTATAATATTATTTTGCAAATTTTTTTTAGTGTTTCTTACCTAGAAAAGCTAGATGAAAACAAAACAGTAAATCATTGAACTAGACAAGGAGAGTGACTTCACACTAGTCAAGATCATGATCACCATTGGAATAGAAAGGCTGAACAGAAAGACCAACAATGGTGAACATGGTAAAGAAGCTGCACAAAATGAAGAATTCAGTGAGCAAATAAATGAGAACAAGAGCACTTAACCAGACAAGCTGCAAAGGAGAGTACCATACAACAACAATGTACATGAAACTCACAGGAAAATACACAAAAATTCTACAATCTTCAGTCCATTTGTCAGTATGTTAAATGGATACAACCAAGCATGCAAAACTACATTGATTTACCAAACGTGATGTCATTCAAATAAATCAATCTTCCATACAGATACGCTAATTCAACCAAACATTAAACCTCATTCCAGTTTTCAATTCCATAGTCCGTTGCTAATATGCTCCAATTGTGTCATAATCCTGATTTTTCTTTTTCTTTTTTTTTTTTTCTGAGGAACTATCATCCTGAGCTTTAGATTTTGAATAGCCATCAATTTAGCATGACATTCTGAAAAATATCGTAGTAAAACATATCAATAAATTATCTAAAATCAAAGTTCATGTTTAACATTTTGTCAGACCAAAAATCTAAAAATATTTTGCAGAAGCTGTCAGAATTGTAAATATCTGAACAGGAATTTCAAGAAGGCATCTGAAATACCACCGATGTTGGTACAGATATCAAGATTATCATGATCACAATTACAAGGGAAAATGGTGAGAGAATTTAGAAAAATAAAAGATGAGTACTAAATCAAAGATGAGTACTAAATCAGCATCTGCTTTAGGGGAAACACAGTATTTCTGGGAAAAAGAGGTCCAAAAATATAAAAAGTAATTTGCATTTTTAAGAAGACATAACTCCACAAATATCGTGATCACTCATCCTGTATTCCAAGTAGCATATTTCCATAGTGATACAAAAGATGCTTTGCTCTTCAGCCAGCAGAAAACCAAGGGTTTTAGGTAGATGGAGAGAAAACTAGATAAGCTTTTCTCCTCTCATTCTAGACTCAAGCTTGATAATGAAGAGGATACATGCGCTTGGAGGCAAGTAACTAAGGTAGTGTTTGGTAGGAAAAATATTATCCATGGATAAGTGTACGGGATAGAGTTTATCCCTTGGCTATCCTTAGGGATATCTCTTAGCTATCCCATTAATCATATCAAATGTAAAAAGGTAAATCCATAGGATAACCTTTTTTTACTCTTATTTGGAGGGATAACCAGCTATTTCTGCATTCTCTAGGGAATAAATTGAGGGGATATCTCATGGTTAACCATGGATTATCCCTTTGGTTAACTTTATTCTCTGCTATCCCTTATAGTTATGGCTTTTGGGAATAAGAGGGGATATCCCTCTTATCCCCTATTTCAAACACTACCTAAGAGAAATGATGCATGCTACATTTCCAATATGACTTATTGGCATGTTGTAGAACTGTCCATAGAAATGAGTATGCGATCCACCAAAACTATTCAACATTCAAGCTTTCATTATTCAACATTCAAGCTTTCATTTGGACAAGCAAGCTCTAGTCTTAACAAGTGCATAAAGTTAATAGGACATGCAAAATGGAGGTGGTGTCCCATCTACATTGTTGTTAATTGACTTTGAGCATTCAAGGCATGTGCCTTGAATGCTTGAAAAGTAAGAATTCCTTTCAAACTCAATTGGACTTTTCAGGTCTTGCAAAGAGCATCTAAAAGGAGATTTGCCGAAAATTTAAAACACTATCCAAACACAATAATTTGGGAAAAGGCTTTGTTGAGTTGAGTTGAGTTGAGTATCCAAATACAATAATATTTGTAGGCCAAGATAAGCAGATGTCAGGAAAAAAAAATGTAACATCAGTCATGCTGCTACGTGTTAAGTTTGCATCAGATCACGTGATTTCATCATCCTACAAAATGCATAGCTCACATTTTTCTGCCCTCCAACTATTGGCAGGTTGTCTTCTCTGTCCCTTGTTACCTTTCAGATTCACATCACCTTATCACCTTCTAATTGGGAATCGTAACCTTCTATTATACTTCTGATCATAAAAAATTCATATTAGCCCATGGTAAAAAAAGGCATGATGTGTTCCAGAGTTCCATTCACAAAATGATTTTGCAAAGAAGTCCCTGTATATAAATAGGTTCAAGGATTTAAGTACCACCAGCAGGGGGCATGTCAGCACTTGGCCAGTATGGCAAACTATCAGTTTTAAAAGGCAGCCAAGGTATGTGTGCAGTCAAGGGGCTGGAAAGTGCAAATGTGGTATGTAAGCTGCATATATGGGTGCATTTTATTTCAAAATAAAATAAGATACCTTATAAACAATAAATACAATAATTATATAATTTTTGGATACATAATAGCCATATTTATAATAATAACAACTAATTAGTGCTTAGTACTTAAATACCTAAGAGTTAGAGTTATACTTATTACATCAACATTATTACCAATACCCCTATCCAATCTGTTTGGAACCCCTATCCAATCTGTTTGGAACCCCCATCCAATCTATCAACTTAAATCAACTCCATACAGCTGTGCCCACATAACGCATACCTTCATAAAACCATGCAGGCTGCATATACAGCTGCACAATGCACATTCGGCTGTTTCTCCACATTTCAAAACACTGGCAAGTCTTATGACCTGTCAAGCCATATTATGCCTGAACAAAAGAAAAGATAAAACACTTGAAAGCCCTCTTGAATTCAAGAAATAAAAAAGGGACTTATAAGCATATTTCAACAACCTAATTAGAAGTTCTTGTACAAGGCCAGCACTTAAAACCATGTTTAGTTTGCAATTGACAAAAATTGTCATGCAAGTAACTGTCAAAATCTAACATGGCACTCTACATTTTTACGTTCTATAACTTGGCAGAGTGTAGACTGTTAAATAGATTGGGAATAGATTCAGGTTCATGATTGAGGAACCATAGGGCTAAAATGCAGCTAGGAGGTGCGCTCAAGAGGACGACACTAGAGAGATTCTAATTGGTGTTAAGGTACCCTAGAGAAACAACCTAGCTACTTTGTACGCTAGCTAGGATACTTCTAGACTTTCTTCTTGAAAGGAAAAAATAGAAATATATATATATATATCTAGAGAACCCAATATGGAAAGCTGTGAAGACCAATTCATAACAGGATACAGACTAAAATATAACTTTTTGATATAAATCCAACTCAATTTAGGGTTTTAAAAAAACCTAAAATTAATAGCAAAATTTACATGAACATATAATAAATAATATAAAGATAAACCGTTAACAAGAGACTCTAACAATACCCCTAAGACTCAATAGATAGCAAATTAACCGAAAATAGAACCCATTATTAGAGAAATAAATAATATAAAGATAAATCAAAATTACCTACCTTTGAAATAGCATTTTTACCTTTTAACAAATTTTATGAAGACAAATGGGAGAAAAGTTCACAATGTTTTTAAGCTAATACAGAATGTAGTTCCCCAAAAGTTTTCAATATGATTCAAAATATTTGTACATCACTCTGGCACACAAAAGGCCACGTATTTACCAATTGCAGAAGTCCATAAAAAGGAACGTTCGGTGGCTCTAAGATCATAGTGCTTAAACATGTACCCTCCCCCACTAGCCTAGTATGGTCAAGAATTTGTTTTTGCATGGTTCATAAAGCTAAACTAATATGATCAAGCATTTACCCCAGAAATGGTCAAAAAAAGCCTATAAGATCAATGGTAAAGACTCGAAAATAGAAACCATTACAACATTATTACTACTCTATGGTACGTGAGTTCATGCAAATCAAAAACTAAGACATATGTCTTGGCATGTTTGCAAAGAGATATTGTGCTTCATAAAGAAAAAAGGTCACAACAAGAGAAAGACAAATGCCATATGCAATGATACTCTATAGCTTGGCATCATGAAGCAATGATACTGAAGCATGCCCAAGAATTTAGAACAACTCTTCTAATCTCAAACATATTTAATGCACCTAGTTAGACAAGAGTAAAGGTCCACTATTTAGCAAAAGATTAAGAATTTTAAAGAATCGATGATTAAAACACTTGAGCAAGAGATATGTAACACAGTATAAGCTAGATAAATAGGTAATGGGAAATTGGAAAAGTTTTGTAATGCATTCCCAAACACTGAATATTTTAATGAGATAACATCATATAAATTCAAAATGTTTCCTGAGTACCCAGTGATGAGGAAAAGCATTTGTCAAGAAAGAAAACCAAAAAAGGGAGTTCATGGAAAGAAATCACCAAAAGTTCCATGAAGAAAAATAATAACAACATACAGTACTCTTGGAAAACGAATGAATTGTGCACTTGAAAATGAAAGAGATAAAGCAGCTAGCCAAGTAGCGGCTTAAATCTAACAAAAAACATAAGGTGCACCACAAGAAATGACTTTGATTCATCAATGTTATACTACTATCACAATAAGATGTTATTTTTTAATATTTTCCACAAGCCTCAAATGAGAACTTCCTTAATTCATTGCAACATACAATCTAATATAATAAAATTAGGACTACAACAATCGAGATATTTAGAAAACTTAATTATAGATGTCATCTGATGGTGCAGAATTCTTCAATCTCCAGTAAAATGACACATGGCAGTTTGGTCCATGTCAGCAATACCGACAGCACAATTGCTAGAACGATTCAAAGATATGTGCCCGACAAGTCGACAGGACAGTGCACACCTGACAAGTTGATATGCAGACATCTCTTGGTAGACTGATGGGAACAGACGTCGACCTACAAAGAACGCAACCCACGATACTTTGTGCAATCCCATCCAGAAAGGCAGGCTTATCATGGAGAGGCACGTGATTCATGACTCAAATGATTCATATGGTTCAATCATCAGATATGAAGCCCATCTAAAAAAAGAAGGCTCAAGACCACAATTAGAGAACCAAACTCCACACAACATAACCAGCCTCTAGTATGGCTATACTCTGTTCCCTCTTTCTCCATTACATCCTATTTCCTTCACAAATCTAAAAGCTACAAGGTCTGCCCTTATCCACCCTCATCATTCCTCTCCATTGACTTGAGCAACATAGGGTTATTACTGAAAAACCCCCAGACCTTTCCTCACGCTCTTCCTGTCTGTCATAGGTTACACCAGCAAGCACCTTGACTCTCACTATTGAACTTGTTGACAACCTCGTTTATAAATCATCCTCATCATCTATTCTATTAGTGTGTCAAGCCCCATTGCCACATCTTGACGTTATTAAATTGGTGTCATCTATGAGAAACGAAGGAAAAATCATTAGATTGAGCATCAAAAGGCCCTTGCTAGGAAACCCCCAGCACCTTTTCTCACACTCTCTCTATCTATCATAAGTTACATTGGTACCGATGACCTCGTTTCCAAATCATCCATCCTCATTATCTATCCTATTAGTCCATCAGGTCCAACCGCTACATCCTAACATCATTAAATTGACATCTTCTATTGGAAATGAAAGGAAAGTCATGCCACTCAATTCCAATAAAAGAGCTTCCTCCGGTAACATTGGCACCACCCAGACTTTGGGACCAGATCCTCCACTCTACCTCCTCTAAAGGCTATCACAACTATGCAGTGCATCCAGCTGCAATGGCAAGTCAAAGCACTCACCATGCTGATCCAAACCTTGGTTCTCTAGCTAGGACAACCAGCAACGAGTATAGCCAATGTTGTCACAACAAAGCCCTCAAGAAGAGAACCCTAAGATACCTTAGGGGCAAGGACAAACCTCGATCTGCTAGACAAGCTCTTGAAACATGAACAAATCCGAGTAGTAGCCTACCAATGAAAGGCAATGAGGTACTGCAACTCTTCAGTCTAAGAAAGACTCTTTAGAGTAAGAGATCTCATACTACGAAAGGCAAAAGCATCCTCTCATGCAAAAGCCATCAGTAAGCTCACACCAAATTAAGAAGGTCGTTACGAAGTAGTTAAAGTCATCAAATTGAGCACCTACAAGCTCAAGAGACTGGATGACACACCAATTCAAAAACATGGAACTCGAAGAATCTAAGGATATACTTCTCAAAAGCATCTCTAATCAAATTCCATTTGAAAAGAATTGGCGCAAAATTTTTCTAAATACCAGCCCAAGCATCTACCGACCGCTTGAAAGAACTTTCTTTGTCAAGAAAGATAAGGCCCAATCCAGTTTATTAGAGGACCAACCCATTCGACAAAACTCTTCTCGAAAGAAAGAGAATCGATCTCAGATGCACTTATAAGAACTCTCCTTATTGAAAAAAAAAAAAAAAAAGGCATGGTCCACTCTGCCAAGAGAGTCGATCTGCCTGTAAGAAGTCTCCTCAAGAAAGAAAGTTGGTCCCTCCTACTTGCCTATTCAAAAGGATTCCCCTCATCGAAAAAAAAGGCCTGGTCTAACCCATTAGTGGATCGATTCATCTGAAAGAACTCTTCTTAAGAGCAAAAAAGCCAATCCAAGACCTACTCAGAAAAAGAAAAGGCCTAGTCCGTTCCACTAAAAGAACCGACTCGGTTGGAAGAGCTTTTCTCAGAAGAAAGCGAGAGCCAGTCTCTCCTGATGACTTGCTCAAAAGAACTTTCATCGTTGAGAAGAGCGTGAAAGAGAAGGCCTATTCTGCTCCACCAAAGAATCAACCTACCTAAATGCTCTCCATAGAAGAAAGAGAGCCAATCCTAAACCTACTACAAAGAACTCTCCTCGCCAAAAAAGAGAAGCTTGATCCACTCTACCAGAAGAGCCAACTTACTTAGAAGAATTCTTCTTGAGAGAAAAAGAGAGTAGCCCGCTCTTGCTGACCCATTGGAAGAACTCGCCTTAGCAAGAAAGAGAAGGCTTGGTCTACCAGCTAGAGAGATATTTTTTTAAAATTAAAAAAAAAAAAAGAGCCAGTCCCCAACATCGGCCTACTTGAAAAAACTCTCTTTACTAAGGAAGAGAAGGCCTTATCCACCCCACGAAAGGGCAAACCTACTTAAAAGAACTTTTCTCAGGAGAAGAAAAAGATGGTCCCTATCATTGGCCTGCTCGAACGAACTTCTCTTGCTGAGAAAGAGATCAGTCCACTCCGCCAAAAAGTCAACCCGCTTAAGAAAACTCTACTAGAAGGTAAGAAAGAGCTAGTCCATTCTACCTATCTCACTCCAACCAAGGATAGAAGATCATTTAGCAACGCTTTTGCATAAAATTTGTGCTGAAGCACCGAAGCACCAGAGTATCGAGGTGATAAAGCTCAAGCGAGCCAATGCAAATGTTCCAAAGGGCCTCAACAAATCTACCACTTTGAATTTCCTAGCAAAGTTAAAAGGAGCTCAGCCCCAAAGAGTTGAAGGAGCTTATCGGGCATCAAGCTAACACCTAATAACAAAAAGAACCTTGTTGATTTGGGCTATTGGGAGCCGATTCTCAAACAAAGGATAAGAACCATAATGTGAAGAACATACTTTTTCATTCATTCAAGTCTTTACAGCTAAGAACTACATAGAAACAAAGGCAAAAGAAAGCCTAAGAACTAGTGCTGAAGAGCATCCTCAAAGTATTGACATCTGCATCTTCGGGCACCAAGCCCTCCTCAGCATGTTCGGTGACCACAGCATCGCTAGGGCAATACTTTAACCCATCTCCTTAGGCTCCACAATGGTACCCGTAATAGAGGTCAGGGCACTTGGCTAGGACTTCTACAACTTCCTTTCAAGCTTTAAAGTAGGCTTTAGTTAAGAAGTCTAGCAGAGCCAACTCATATTTGTTAGGTGCCTTGAACTTCTCAACTACCTTTTTCGTGCTCCTCTCGATATAGGCTCGCCACTCTACCTTAACCCCGATGACCTTCGCCTCAGCCTAGATGAACCTAGCCATAGCTCTGGCCACCCTTGCGTCAAACTTGACTAGTCGCATCACCATCTCCTCAAATCTTTTCCTTAAGCCTCCTCACTTGGGCCTCAAACTCTGCCCTAGTTCTTTCCACACTCCTCTCCATCTCCCCCATTTGTAGGGCTAGAAGTGGGCCAGGCCAAGTCGGGCCATGCCCTAGCCCGAGCTCGGTCCAAAACTTTTTTCGGGCTTCAAGCTGGGCTCGAGCCCAATATTTTTTTTCAAAAATTAGGCTTGAGCCTAACCAAGCCCAAAACCCAACCGAGTTAAACCACAATAATTCATTTGAGCCAAAAACTAGATCAAGGAAATTAATTTTTAGTTTCCAAATGTCTGCACAAAAACATGTAATATCTAAAATAATTGTATCAAATTACTTTAAAAAAATTACTATGATATAGAAAGCTATTTTTACCCAACTAATAGAAAATTTATTATAAAATTCAGAAACCCACCACATTTTAAAATTTTGGAATTATATTTGAACTAGATTTGGGTCTGACTAAAGGCCAATGCTTCGAACCTACTTCAGACTTGTGTTCGAGTTGGACCAAGTAACAATCTGAGCCCGGCCCAAAATTTTTTGGGCAATTTTGGGCTCTACCGACCTAAATTAATTTAGGCCAGACCATAATCAATGCTTCTGACCTACTTTAGACTCGGGTTCGAGTTGGACCAACAATCTAAGCCCAACCCATAATTTTTTTAGGTTCTAATTTTAAGTCTTAACCTAAATTAGTTCAACCCTGGCCCATGCCCCAACCCAAAGTCAAGCCGCCCCATTGGGCTTTGGCAGCCCAAGCCCACTTCCAGCCCTACCCATTCGACTCATGCCGATAAATTGCACAGGTCCTCTACAAAATTGTCCCACTTGGGGACACATTATACCCGCACCAAAGATGCTTCTACCACTCCTGATCTGGAGGCAAGGATGTAAGACAAATTGGAAGCTTCTCCCTACACATCAAGGAGAGCAAGCCGAAGCTGAAGTCAAGGTTGGAGGACCTAAGATCAAAGAAGCTAGAGTCGACTGGACTTGAGAGGAAGAAGGGATCACCTCAAGGACCTCGAGAAGCATCCCTGCTTAAAGCACTGGCCTCTTTGCTGCCAAGGTTATTGAGCTAACTACGTAGCAAACCCCTCGACCAATCTCTTCTTAACCACCATTTTTTTGCTACCTTCGTTCTGCGACATGCTCCTTAAACTTTGCTAAGTCAACCTTAGGACAATCCATCTCTACAAAAAAGAAACAAAGTAATCAACATGATTTAAAAGGAAAAAAGACCAAGAAAGAGTAGGCCGCAGGCCCTTACCCTCAGTCTGCTCAGGCTACAAAAATTCCTTGAGTACAAAAGCCCAACCATATTAGGCCAAACTCAATTCCTCCAAAAGTTCATGGATCTCAACCTAGGTGAACCTCATCAAGGTAAAAACCATGACCCTCTCCTCAACATCAAGATAAAATAGCTTGACCTAACTCTCTACTCTCTCCTTCCATACCCTAGGGGCAAGGTTGAACCCATCCCATGTGGCGGAAAATTTGTTCTTCCATCCATGGATGTAAGACGAAAGATCAAAAGAAAAATAAAAATCCTTCCTTGAGCTGAGATAGTACTAGCCTTGGCTTCGATGGTGCTTCAAAAGGAAAAAGATCTTAAAAATAGCTAGGAGATAAGGACTCCAATACTCCGTATCTAGGCAGAGCAACATACCCTACTAAGAAGCACTAGGAATTCGGGACTAGTTGGGACGAGGAAAATCCCCAAGTCCAAACATGCATCTAAGGCAAATTGGTGGATGGAAAGCCCAAGACCTATGGCCAAAGAATCCACATAGATGCTCGACCAATCGGATAAAAGAGCATAAGCCACCTCCTTCGTGGAAGGCACCTTAAGGTCCACCTCCAGTGGTTCCTATATTAGGACCTAAGTCTTCTAAGATAATCATTTCAGATCAAGAAAGGTTCATCTACAGTTGAGAAGAAGTCAAGATCAAGATCCATGAGAAAGAAAGGAATATAAGAAGAAAGGCAAGGATATACCTAGAGCAGAAAAGGAAAGACAAGCATAGAGGAGAGAAAAAAACTAAAGAAGTAAGCACAAGAATAGGGAAAGGGGATAGGACACTCACCTTTAAAGGCATCAAGACGGCCATTATTAACTTGAGAAGACCAATAGCCCCAAATCGATGGCTCTAGACCAGATGAATGACAAAGCTCTTCCTTTACATGTGTCACACCCCTACAGACCGAGCAAAGGATGTACAAAGGTCATATCCACCCAAAAGCCTAAGAAGAAGACATGTTCCAATGCATTCAATGCAATGCCATCATCAACCAATTACCACACCTGATCCTTGAGTGTTGGAATTTCAAATGAGATCCATTGGCACATCTGTGTCCCTTAAGGTACCCTGCTAAAATAAGCTAAGCCTAGAAGCCTATCTCTTAGCTCAACTGAACAGCTCGGATATTGTCCTTCTCTCTTAGCTCAACTGAATAGCTCAGTCGAACATGTCAGATGCTGACCCTCACAAATTCGCAAAACAACTTAAAAGCCTCTCCCTTTCAGCTTGGCTGAACAGGTCAATTTCTGACCTCCCAACTTGGCCAAACAACTCAAACGCTAACCTTGCAGCTCAATAAAATAGCTCAGATGCCAACATCTCAACTCAACAGGATAGCATAAATGCCAACCTTGTTTCTAGATCATTCTTATCATCTATTCTGTTGGTGTGCAGGATCACCCCACCACCACATCTTAGTATCATCATCATCTATAACTCAAAATCTACTTATGATGGTTCAATGACAATTGTGTCATCTAATCTCCTTCCCAACTAATTAAAAAATATATCATCATGCTATTTTTTTAATTTTATCTCTGTGAAAGAAACTAGTCAACATAATAACATCAATATTAATAAATAAGAATGTATTTATCAACTAAAGGTAAGTGTTTTTACAATAAAACAAAAAAGGGAAGTGATAAAAAAATTTAGGCAATTTTGGGGCTGATCTATAAACCTGGAACAAAATTGTCTTTAAATTAGACTTAAAGGCAGAACAATCAAAGATAGAATAAATCATAATTAAAGTCTACAATCCAAAAACAATAAGAAAGCAAAAGCTTACTCTTTCCTTAGTAATATTAACCTTTCAACCCCTCAAAACAATGGATCATCATTCACAATCCAAAGCTAAGTTTTAGATCTCCTTTCCTGAAAACTGACTTTTCAAGTAGGTTTTTTTATAGTTATCAAAAATATTGCAAAGCACTATTTTCTCATTATGGTCAGACATTCCATAGGTAAAAATCCATCTTTGTAACATCAAACATAAATAAGGAGGAGACGGGATATGTAAGATCAATGAACCCACAAATGAAAAAGAAAGGCCATGACATGAAATCTTAAAAAGAAAAATTAATACCAATAAGCAATCAATTTTCACCCACTAAGTCATAAAATAAATGAAGGATAAATTTCAAATAACAAAACATAATAAAAGATATCATGCATTATTTCTGCTCACACTGTCTCCAAAATACATGGTGATATTGGATTTATGTGGTAAGCATTTGACCTTTATTTCAATTCAAGACACCTTTCTAATGGTTCAGCAAATACAAGAAGAAAATTCACCCTCATAATCCCGAGCTAACCATCCTAAGCAATATCTCAAAAAGAGAAACCCGGAAAAACCATCAAAAATAACATCTTAAATTAATTTGAATTGGATTTGTTACCAGTTATATTAATCTGCATAATAAATCATAGATATAGAACCAAGTTGAATTGACAGCCTTACAACATGACATGCATCTCTTTTTTTCAACCAGCTAAGAAGTTAAATACCTATTTAGTTGTGGATATCAATTTTCCATTCTCCATCTCTAATTTCCATCTCTATTTCCAATTTTCCATATCCACAGAAAATCTGAAAAATGTGTTCATTTGTTGAAAACAAAAAATCATTTTTTAATTTAGAAAATTAAAAAAAGATGAGTAGTAGAGGGTGATTGGTGGTAAAGGTATGGTGGTAACTAATAGCAGTGGTGGTGTGTGGTGGCGGTATGATACAGGTATAGTGGCAGCAGTGGTGCGTGGTAGAAGTGACGGTGGTGGTAGTGGATGGTAGAAGGATGGTAATGGTGATAATGAAAGATAGTGGTTGTGATAGAGGTATGATGGTGATACTGAAGAGTGGTGGAGGCATGGTATTAGGTGATGGAGGGGATAGTAATAGTGAAGGTATAATAGTAGGTGGTGGTCATACTACTGATGGAAGATGGTGGTATAGAGGTGGTGGAGGGTGGTAAGTGATGGTATAGCAACAGTAGTGGTGGTGGATGGTAAAGGATGGTTGGTGGTGGAGGTGGTAGTAATAGTAAAAAATATGGAGAAAATATTGCTTAATTTTAAAAGAAAATAATGGAAAATAATCCAAAAGATAGTTGTTAGACCTAGTAGAAAATAGAGCTTTTCAAATTCTATTTAGAAAAATATTAGATTTGAACACAAATCCTATTTTCAGTTTTTCACTAAAAAAAATCCAAAAAATACTCCTGATTTTCTACAATTAAATAGGTTCTCACTTTCCAATCCTCTATTATTAATACCGGGACAATTATGATAGGGCTTTACCACAATACATTTTGTCATATTTTATTAGGTTGGCAAAATCAATCTCAACCAGGCTAATGGATGACATTACAGAAAGTGGTCACAACCGGTTGACAACGTTGCTTTTTCTCTCCCCCTCTCATCTGGGAAAAAGAGAAGAAGCAGACCACCCAATCTAAATAGATCAACATCCCAATTTTATAAAGAAGCCCTATAATTGATCTCTCTCCACCATCCACCTTTATCTGTCACCTCCTCCCTATGATGCCAATGACCACCAATAACAATGTCACCAATTTCCTTCCCACCACACCCTTACCACCAATGACATCACCCTACTCTGACTCCCATCATATGCGACTGGCTCCCACCCCCACCACATAAGAGCAATATCGTTGATGGATCTGTCTACCCCGCTGCACCAACCAGCGAGGATGTCACACAAGAAAGCAGCAGTTGTCATTGTTATAATTGTGCAAAGAGAGAGAGAGAGAGAGAGAGAGAGAGAGAGAGTGTGGTTAATCTCTCTAAATGGCATGATAATGTCCTCCCACCTCTAGCTATTTACCATACTAACTGCTGGAAATTATGTATTCAAGACATGAATCAAATTCATGAAAACGTAGCGGAAGATAAAATACAAAATTTATAGATGCTCAGGATCATTAGGAATAGATTCATTTAATCAGAAACAAAATCCAAAAACATTAGATCTATTTATACCCGAGTCCTTTATCGATGTAAAAAAGGATGAAGCCAGTGAATCCTCTGCCACTAGTCGTCCATGTGTCCGGCCTCTAACGATGATCCACATGGAGAAGAGTGGATGAAGACCTTCAAGATATGAAGATGACACTTAGGAAGAGATGGGTGCTAGCGCCTCTTGAATCCCCTTCTAGAATTTTAAACCAGAAGATCTTCCTATAGGTCTAAAAATCTAATCTTTTTCTACCATCAGAAAGGAGGAAGAGAAGAAACGTATTAATAGAGAGAGAAAGAGAAAGAGATGTCCCATCTCATGGAAACGTTAATCCAAGGAGAAGAAGAGACTCCCCTTTTCATAGCAACGTTAATCCAAGGGAAAGGAAGAGACTCCCCTTCTCATGGCATCCAAGGATCCACATGCCCCAAGCCTTGGGCATGAATCTCTCTTCACGTGAGGATGGATCACGTCCATCTTATGGATATGATCCCATCTTCCACGTGGTCAAGTCCCATCCATCATTCATGTGTCAAAATCTCAGCCCTTGAAATTAGAAGTCAGTTATCTCATAACTATATGCCCCAATCTAGACGTGTTCACCATCCTACCGTAGAGATTCATCATGCCCCATCCCATGGGCATGAATCCTTCTTCACATGGTTGAGATTTGCCATCCATACCCGAATAATCAGAGCCATTTATCACATGGAACAAGCCAAATTTGGGTATCCAATTATTTGTTCATTATATGCGCAAATTCTCTCCCTAAAATTTCTTCTTCTATGGTGGATCATATCCATTATTATTTTATCTCCTTTAAATTGGGTCTCACCCAATTATTTAATTGGTCATCTTATCTAAATTAAATCTAATTTAATTTATATTTTAATTCATCCAAAATTCTTTAATGCGTGTGACCCATTAGGCCAATTAATATGTTGGCAATAATCATGTCCTAATCACTAACCCTAGGAATGATTGGACAACTCTTTGTCCAAGTCAATAACATGATTATAGATCATGAGAGGCCTCTAGAAAGCATCATACCATCCAAGTGCTAAGGGTTTTGTTGACGTGACCATCAACAACACCTATCCATGAACGATTACCGTATGATTCAATCCCTTCGTCACATATTCCAGATCAATTAGTGGTATGGAATGTGTCAACCCTATAATTGATCTTTGTTTACTTGATCTCAAAAAAATTGACTCATATGAATTAGAACTTCGAAACCATTTCGAATTCCAACTCAACCTTGCAAGGATTTAACAGTCAATTTAATCCATCAAGTGGTCGTGGGGTATAACCCTTTCTATCAAGAAAGACGAATCCTGTCTTGATCAAACACCACCTTCATATGCTTCATGTCATACCCAACCGACACCATATTTGCCATTCGTGGCTAGAGCGACATTTGTATGTCGTCAAAGCATGACATTCCACACATGAGATGCAATAAAGATCTCAAGTCAAAGGATCACTCGCACCACCGTCATTAGAGATCAACCATCAACACTATATTGAATATCCATATAGGATTTCTGTATGGGTCATCCAATGCATCGTCACAATAATGAGCATCCACACATCTATCCAAGTATTTCCATACTTCAGCTTGCGAGATCAGCTACCTACCACAAGGGTGAGGATATGCAATGTGTGCCAGTCTTATGGTGTTCGATGGTGTCGAATCCCATCTACACATCGACTAGGAAAATTTAAAGAATCAAACCATAACGTGCAATTTGGATCTTATAATTTGTAATCTCTATTATAAATTCCATATGCACGGTTCACATTCTTTTGGACTTTATCTCACAGGCAAATATATCAAATATATAATAAAAGATATCAGGATAGATAAAGAAACCATTTTATTTGATTTGTATACATAAAATGTATATAGTATTCAATCTGATTAAATATAGGGTATACAATAACACTAACCCCCCATACCTGAGGGTGAAACCAGCTATTTCTAACAGGATCTTGACCATTTAACTTATCATAAATGGTAGGAAATCATGATAAAGATATACAATAAGGATTTTGAAAAGTATCATTGGCAAACCCAGTATTATAACTCCGCTTGGTTCCTCTTTGCCTATTTTATAAACCCATCCTTCAAGATTAGGGATGAAAAATAATTTCCAACTTACCACTGCATATAGATGTATTCCTCTCAGACATGTCATCCCTCTCAAAAACAAGATCTTGTTCCCATGCCTTTAATTTTAAAATGTAATCTGAATGGTCCAATGAGCTAAAACTGGTTTCCCTTACACCCATTATTCAAATAAAAAAACCTGATTTTTTTCTAACATTAGCACATTCATTGAAGTCAACTTGAATGGAATCTATGAACCCGATAAGCAATAGCTACTTAAACTCAAGTTTTATTCTTTCCTTTGGAGTTCTCCAATAACAACCAAGAAAGGTGCTCAGCTTCTGACACAACTTTCCAAAGTAGTCATGCAACTCTTCCTGCTCAACTAGGTAAGTCCTACCTGACAGCTTCAAAATGCTCACATATTCCTTCATCTAGTTGCCTAAGAAATTAAACAAATGAGTCATTCCTCCCAGTTTTACACTTTTTTTTCTCACAGGGTACAAAATATTGCATTAGCTCCCTCATACTTCCCATTTGGCTTCAAGCCACCAAACAACAAGGTCATGGCCCTTAGACAGGTCTTATAACCTAACAAGAACATTAAGGGCATGTTTTGTTTTGCTTGAGAAAGCACTTTTGCAACTTTTAAAGGAAAAAAAGTGCTTCCTTGAAAATAAATGTTTGGTAATGATACATGAAAAGAGATTGCAGAACAAGAAAAGTCAAAAGTGCGATTAGGAGAAGCTAGAAGACCTAGCTCTTGACTTCTCCTTTTGTGAGAAGAACATTTTAAAAAGCAATATCAACACCAAACACATCGTAAGTGTCCAACATGATAGGAAAGAATGGTTTGAGGAGTTTATAGCTTAAATTCACCTACTACCAATTAACTTGGACTCAAGTTTTTAAGGCTATGTTGATCCAGCCTGCGAACAAGTTAATTGTACAATAGGTAGGCTTGGGGCATTATAAGAAACTATGTCTATGAAGAAAAAAATGGGAGACTAAGATCTTCAGCACAGCTTAAAGGACCATTCATCAGATACGTATAGAACTAACTGATTGGACATGCACACCCATACATGCAGAAAAAAGGAAAAATGAAGAAGAAGCTAATTAGCACATTTTGATAGAATTGGATACAAATTGGATATGAAACAATAACTACAACAGTGAATCAAAACAATTACAATCAATCATGCATAAAAAAATCATAGCAGTTCTACTTTACTTTCAACTACAATCACACACTTAATAAAATGTAGGGATAAATACACTTTGCCACCCTGAGGTAAAGCCTGATTTGCTTTGCCCATTCATGGTTTAAAAAATGTCACTTAAACCCACCTAAAATTAATTTCCATCCATGGCTGTTTGCTGTCGTTACCCATCTGAGTTTTTAGATGGCTTATTATGCTTGTAACGATTCAGAAAATAGATGAACACAGACAAACGCAACGAAAGAGGATAGAGAAAATAGAATTTTCTTTGAAAAAAAAATGATTCTTACATCTTTTGGAATCAATTTTTATCAAATTGATCAACGTTAGTTGTGCACTTCAAAAAAATTTCTTCAATTTGAGATGTTTTATGTTTATCAGATTTCTATAATTTCTTCACCGCCTTTGAATTAGGCGGTAAAGAATCAAGATTCTTATTTCAAATCCAGGGGGATTGAATGAGAACGTTGTTCTTTGTTACAGATCTATGCCGATTGATTGGTTGGAAACATGGCTTCTCTTTTAACCCTTCGATATCCTTATATCTGATGTAAAATATAAGGTTACTAATCAGTTGATAGTCACTTGATATCTTTTATTTTTATAAATTAGAACGGAAGATATTAAGGATGCAAAAAAATCTATAAATATTTTTGAAAAATATTTGAGAAAAATTAATCCCCAATCATCTCCTCCGTCCCCTCTCGCTGATCGTTTTCATCTTCATCCCTTTTCTCCAATCATCATGAGCAACGTGGGTAATGGCAGCTAATACAAAAACTAAACTAGGTTAAGTGATATTTTTTAGACCATAAATGAACAAAGTAAAATCGGGCCAGAGTAAATTGTATTTATCCCAAAAAGTAAAAGCAAACCACAAAAAAAAAACATTATTTCAATAAACAATCTTGTCATCAGACCACTGAGACTGACATCGAGCTACGCTTGAAAAGCCATGAATAAGAGAAAACGACACTCAAAGAACAGATTAACAATAAAGGCTTCCACAATGTGATCTAATCTATCAATAACCCTAAGATCTCACAAGTCACAATATAAAAGGCATCAATCCGAAACCTATAGACACTAGAAATATCCATAGACCAATCGAATCCTCTGTAAAATTGAGAACAGGGAATAAAACCAGAAATCCGATATGGAAGACGAATAGAAGGAGAAGAAGGATCTGAGATGTTACCACTCCGGCGGCACTGTAGGTCGAGATGGTTAATTTCTGGTCACAGGTGTAGTCCTTGGTCAGCAGATCTAAATACCACGAAAAAGGATCAAAAAATAGCCAGAAAAGACCCAAAAAATTGAGGGAAAAAAAAAAAAGCAAGAATTTGGCCATAGATTTGAGTGAAAAGGGGAAGAGAGATTAAGACCTTTGGCGTTCTTCCCAATGTCGGAGAAGAGCCCCGGTCCCTTCATGGCGGCGGCGGAGAGCGAAAGAGAGACGATCGGTGGAGTCGGAAGGAGTTGAATTGGATGAGTTGGAGCGCCGACGGCTTAGCCAAGGGCCTGTCCGCCACGAACTTGGAGGTGGAGCCTTTGTTATTCTCTCACCTTTTTTTATATATTCTTTTTTATAATAAATAAATTGTTGTTTTTTAAATAAAAATTTTTACAAGAGAATAGAAAATGGACGGTTGGATGGAGATAATAGAGAGGTCATCATAAAAACGGACGGTCGGCGGCCAAGGTGAGACGTGCGACCCAGGAATCATGAGTGCGTGGCGCTCTTGACTTGGAAAAATTACTTGGCATGGGTTCCGAAATATTTGTTTACTTTTTCTTGCAGTTTTATGACGTTTTGTTAGTTATGGGGGTGAAAGTTGAAGTGAGTAAATAAATGCCTTCTTTCAGCTGTGCTTGTCTTTGACCATGTCGGTTTAGACAAGCCAATCCACACACAATCAAAAGGTTTATAGTAGAGAATCTAATTGAACCTAATTGAAGCCTAACCCCTGTTCTTTGTAAGGTCTCAATCAACGAGAATTCTAAGATAGTATTTGATAGAAAAATGTTTATCTCTGAATAAGTATACAGAATAAAATTTATTCAGAGGATAGCTAAGAAAATAATTAGCTTTTTATAATAACAGTTTTATTTCCAAGGAATACGTTGAGAAAAAAATAGCTATTCCTTCGTTTCCTAGAAAATAAGTTCAGGAAATAATCCATAAATTATCCTATTTGATTAACTTTTATTTCCACTATCCTTCTTAATTATAGCTTTTTTGAAATTAAGGAGAGATATTTAGATATCCCCTTATTTTCTATTTTAAACACACCCTAAACTACTATTTTTTTATTAGCTTTCGATATGATTTACCTTAATCTTAATTGACTTAAATAAATAATATTCACGTAGATAAATTGGATTGATTTTTTTTTTGTACTTAGCCTCAACCCAACCAACTAAGCCTAATTTGAACCTTCGATTTAAGACTCTATACTATAAATTTTACAAACAAAATATATTTTAATACTTTTAACCCTCTCAATTGTCATGTTTCATTTTTTTATTCGGAGTTCAATAGGTGTTTTTTTATATTTAATTAAAAAAAAAGTTGATGTTCAATCCCACCTATTTAAAGCTCTATTCAAATATTTTCACCTTCTTATACCATCCTTTATGTTCTTAAACTTTTTTTTATTTATAGCACTAACCACATATAATCAAAAATAGTATATAATTTACCTTTTATTTAGCCTTCAAGTCATTAAAATCTTAGATCAAACTTGAAATTGAGCAAATTCTATTCTAATACTAGTCATAGACTAGACAAAATAAGGTGTACTGTTGGGCCTGGTGTGGTGCTATCAAGGCCCAGGTGGGCTAACTTGTATTGGGCTGGGTTTGAGTCCAAGGGTTGAGATTAAATCAAGTCAACACGGGCTTAGGGATTAGTTTAATCTCATTGGTTTAGTCCATCTGGGCCTGGCCCACTTCGTGGATGTATCCCTAGTCTCTTTTGGAAACAGATTCACCCTATCATAGGGCTATCTATCTTTTAGGAATCCTTAGTTAACGGGGAATCCCATTGCTATTCATCAAGATCTATAACAGGATTGGGAATCCTTAGTTCTAGTTCTTAATCCCATTGCTATTAATCACAGGTCTAAACCTATCAAGTGGTATCAGAGCCTGGTTCAAGGAGTAATCTGGAGGCCTTCAAGGAGTTGAAATAATTTCAACAGAATCTCGTCAAGGTACTTGTGCTATTGAAATTGGCCATGGGAAGTAGCATAAAAATTTTTGATGTTTCTCCACTAGAGGACCTCAGCACTGGCCCCAGACAAGCAGTGGATTTCATTGCATGTTCAATGATCAGGGGCTGTCTGATTCAGTCCTCTATTCAGTGCTTCTTTGCAATATGGGACAACAAGTCACCTCTATACTAGATAATATTTTGAACAAACAAAATACGTATTCATTGGTCAATATTTAATTTATGACCCTTCTTTGTTCATCTATCAGTTTAGGCATTTTCTTTCCATTGCTATAAGTGAGTAGGACATCCTAAGTGGATCAGAAGTAACTTTTTTTCATTGATATCATTTACTGTGGAGTTCAGATGAATCCCACCTATTTAACTCTATTCAATATTTTCACCTTCTTATTTATCCATTTTCTTAATCTATACAACTTTTTTTATTTATACAAACATTAATTATAGTATATCACCTTTTTTTAGTTACTTACATAAAATCTTAGATCTTTGAAATTGAGCAAATTCTCCTACTAGTCCTAGACATCTAAGCTCATTTTAAGGCTGTTCCAAAGATGTTCATAGATGCAGCTAGCTACTTGGTCAATCGGTCACCGCACACCAGGTTAGATGGAGACATTCTAGAGGAGATATGGTCTGGAAGGAAGACAAGCCTAAACCATCTAAGGGTGTTTGGATGCACAGCATATGTGCATGTTGGAAGCGGAGTAAGTTGGATGCCAGGTCTAAGAAGATGGTGTTCCTAGGCTACCCGCGAGGAGTCAAGGGGTATCGGCTATGGGACCCCTTGGAGAAGAAGGTTGTCATCAGCAGAGATGTAACCTTTGATGAGAGCTCAATCCTCCAGAACAGAAGTGGCATGGATGCACAGCAGGGACTACAGGAGGTAGAACACGGTAACACTAGTCAGACAACCTCCTATACAGTTGTGCCATTTGCTAGTGGACCAGGAGGATTTGAGATTCAGGTGGAGAGGACTGACTAGTCAGACAACCTCATAGAAAAATGTTTATCTCTGAATAAGTATATAGAATAAAATTTATTCTAGCTAAGAAAATAATCAGCTTTTTATAATAACAGTTTTATTTCCAAGGAATACGTTGAGAAAAAAATAGCTATTCCTTCGTTTCCTAGAAAATAAGTTCAGGAAATAATCCATATAAGTTATCCTATTTGATTAACTTTTATTTCCACTATCCTTCTTAATTATAGCTTTTTGAAATTAAGGAGAGATATTTAGATATCCCCTTATTTTCTATTTTAAACACACCCTAAACTACTATTTTTATTATTAAGCTTTCGATATGATTTACCTTAATCTTAATTGACTTAAATAAATAATATTCACGTAGATAAATTGGATTGATTTTTTTTTTTGTACTTAGCCTCAACCCAACCAACTAAGCCTAATTTGAACCTTCGATTTAGGACTCTATACTATAAAATTTTACAAACAAAATATATTTTAATACTTTTAACCCTCTCAATTGTCATGTTTCATTTTTTTATTCGGAGTTCAATATAGGTGTTTTTTTATATTTAATTAAAAAAAAAAGTTGATGTTCAATCCCACCTATTTAAAGCTCTATTCAAATATTTTCACCTTCTTATACCATCCTTTTATGTTCTTAAACTTTTTTTTATTTATAGCACTAACCACATATAATCAAAAATAGTATATAATTTACCTTTTATTTAGCCTTCAAGTCATTAAAATCTTAGATCAAAACTTGAAATTGAGCAAATTCTATTCTAATACTAGTCATAGACTAGACAAAATAAGGTGCATACTGTTGGGCCTGGTGTGGTGCTATCAAGGCCCAGGTGGGCTAACTTGTATTGGGCTGGGTTTGAGTCCAAGGGTTGAGATTAAATCAAGTCACGGGTGTACACGGGCTTGGGGATTAGTTTAATCTCATTGGTTTAGTCCATGGGAGTTTTTTTTGTTGAGTCTGGCCTGGCCCACTTCGTGGATGTATTTAAACCCTAGTCTCTAGGGTTTGGATGGAATAGAGAACAGATTTTTCTCCCAAAAAAAAAAATTCCCTTCTCTCATCATAGGGCGGCAGCCCTTTCTTTCTCCTCCCATCTTCCTCCTTTTTTCAAGAAGGTCTAAACCTAACAGGATTAGAAATCCTTAGTTCTAGTTCTTGTTGAACGGGGAATCCCATTGCTATTCATCAAGATCTAAACCTAACAGGATTGGGAATCCTTAGTTCTAGTTCTTGTTCAACAGGGAATCCCATTGCTATTAATCACAGGTCTAAACCCTATCACATACAAATTTTATGTCAAAATTCATGCACAAAAGAAATATTATAGCATAAAAGTTTCTAATGAAATTAAAAAAAATTGTATGCCCAATTTTATCTATGAAGAAATTAAATTAAAAATTAAGTTAAGTCTACATCAAATTGCTCAACTGATGTAGGCTTGTAGAATATCGACAACCCATAGATAGATATTAACATGGGGAAGAGAATTATTTTAAAGTAAATACTAAATAAATCAAATAATTATTAATCCCTTTGATAATAATTTAGATATGGATTGAACGAGGAAGAGATATGTTTGACGGGGATGAGAGAAACAAACTTATTTAGATATGACTTTAAGGAAGAAATGGTTCAAAGGAGAATCCAAGAAGCCTGTGAAAATAATTTATTTTATTCAACATTAAAAGTTATCCAATAAAGAGCTCTACTTTATAGGGAAATATTAAAAAATTCATTCACTCTTTCGTTCTTACCATAAGCCACACATAGAACCATCCCTGGTCGGCCCCAACCATCCCTAGTCGGCCCACTTTTTCAAGTCAGCCCTGCTCGGCTCCGGCATCTCCAAGTCGGCCGAGTCGGCCCCAACTTCCCCAAGTCGGCCCCGCTCGGCCCCGGTACCTCCTAGTCGGTCGAGTCGGCCTCGACCATCCCTGATCGGCCCCAACTTTCCCAAGTCGGCCCTCCTTGGCCCCGGCATCTCCAAGTTGGCTGAGTCGGCCCCGACTTCCCCAAGTCGGCCCTGCTTGGCCCCGGCATCTCCAAGTCGGTCCCGTTCGGCCCCGACTTCCCCAAGTCGGCCCCGCTCGGCCCCGGCACCTCCCAATCAGTCGAGCCTTCCCCGACCATCCCTGGTAGGTCCCGACTTTCCCAAGTCGGTCCTGCTCGGCCCCGGCATCTCCAAGTCGGCCGAGTCGGCCCCGACTTCCCCAAGTTGGCCCCGCTTGGCCCTGGCACCTTCCAGTCGGTCGAGCCAGCCCCGACCATCCCTAGTCAGCCCCGACTTTTTCAAGTCGGCCCTGCTCGGCCCCGGCATCTCCAAGTCGACCGAGTCGGCCCCAACTTCCCCAAGTCAGCCCTGCTCGGCCTCAGCACCTCCTAGTCGGCCGAGTCGGCCCCGACTTCCCCAAGTCGGCCCCGCTCGGCCCCGGCACCTCCAAGTCGACCGAGTCGGCCCCGACTTTCCCAAGTCGGCCCTGCTCGGCCTCGGCACCTCCAAGCCGGCCGAGTTGGCCCTGACTTTCCCAAGTCGGCCCCGCTCGGCCCCGGCATCTCCAAGCCGGCCGAGTCGGCCCCGACCATCCCTGGTCGGCCCCACCTCGGCATCTCCAGATCGGCCGAGTCAGCCCTGCTCGGCCTCGACGCCCTCAAGAGAGTCAAGGCGGTCCCGACTTTCCCAAGTCAGCCCCAGGACGGTCCTGGCAGTTCAAGCCGCCATCTTTTTGGCCCGTTCCGTCTGACATCGCCAGGCCCAACTACCCACTGGCTACACCTCTGATGGGACCAGACCTAACTACCCATTAGCCCCACTGACTGATGGGACTTAGCCCATCAACCGCCATTTCTTTCCTCTCTGATGGGACAGAACCCACCAACCGGCCCAGATTCATGCAACCCCCACGAACCCAGCGAATATTCCTTTCTCACGGAACTCTACGTGGTCGTGCAGGTGTCAACCACCTATAAAAATGTAAGTCCACTCAAGAACCAGGTACAAAAAACTCATACACTGGCTACCCTAATACCCAGAGAGGGATTCCCTCTTTCTGAGGACTCATTTTTCTCCCCAAGAAGAGCTCGTCTGAGCTCTCCCTCAGCTGTGACCTCGGTTGCTGACTTGAGCGTCGGAGGGTCCCCACTGGAGCACCCCTTCGGTCTTGGAACTTTTTTGCAGGCCATCCGATCAGGCGTGGATTCGTGGATTAAGCAGCTCTCTTCTCCCGACGTTCAAGACCAGTGATCGGGCGTCATCAGATTGGCGCGCTAGGAAGGGGGGCTAAGAAGAACGTTGAGGGCGCTTGCTCAGTCATCTGTGTTACTTAGCGGCGAACTCTTACCCCCTCGTCTTCCTTCATCGAGCCATGGTGGTGACCTAAGCTCAAGATGCTTCCATCAGCTGTCTGGTGGGGCTTCCCCTGCTAATTAGGCAGCAGGAGGCTAATCCCCTTGTTGTTGATCCTCCCGTCCCCTCTCCGCCACCAGATGCGGCTGCCTCAGCTACAAAACAACTGGTAGCTCTCACCCAGCAAGTCCAGACTCTCACTGCCATGGTCCACGGACTTCAGCAGCAGTCAGTGGCCACCCAGCACCAGACCGCTCCCTCTGCTAGTCAACAGTCGGCAAGGGGAGGCTCTCCCCAGCGAGAGGTCGGTCGTCATCAGGCTTCCCCTAGGAAGCCCCGTCGTGATCCCCCTAAGCAGCCACGGTCCCCCAATTGTGGCCCGAGCAAGTTCCCTCCAGAGCCGCACCGCCAAGAGGAGCCAAAGCGAAAGTCCCACCTTCCGCATCCTTCTCCTTCTTCTTCTTCTTCATCATCCTCTGAGCCATCTCGGAGGGCTCCGACGATCAGCCGCCAGGCAGAGGAGCGCCTAGATGAGTACAATCAGCAACTAGATGAGCTTGCCAGAAAGATCAACAGTCAGCCGGAGGAGGAGTTTGACACTCGTCCTCCTTATACCCGCCAGATATTGGAGGAGCCCGTCCCCTCTAGATTTCGTTTTCCCCAGATAGATCCGTATGATGGTACTACGGATCCTCTGGATCACCTCGAGAGTTACAAAGCCATGATGCAAGTCCAGGGTGCTACAGACGCCCTTCTCTGCAAAGCTTTTCCCGCCACTCTATGGAAAGCTGCTCGCGCTTGGCACTCGCACCTACCCCCTCACAGCATTGACTCCTTCCGAGAGCTGGAAAGGACCTTTCTAGCGCACTTTGATGCCTGCCGATGGATCCCAAGAGTTGCGGATAGCCTCTTCTCTGTGCGCCAAAGGGAGGGGGAGTCACTGTGGGACTTTGTGTCCCGATTCAAGACCGCTGCCCTTGAAGTCTATCATCTGGATGACGCAGTGGCAACGCTGGTGCTAAAGCGGGGGCTCCTCCCGTCCCGCTTCACCTTTTCTTTGGACAAGAAACCCCCAAGTTTCTACTTTGACCTCCTCCTCCGGGCTCAGAAGTACATCCGTGCGATTGAGGCCGACTTCACCCATCGGGAACCCTTAAGGAGTTCCAGTCGCAAGCCTGCTCACCCCGAGCCGAATGAACCCCCTCGCCACCGACGGTTCAATCCGCCTCGCCGATCCGGCGGCAGGCATCGAAGCCCCATCCATAATGAGAGCAAACTCACACCCCTTCTCGCCCCCTGATCTCACATCCTTATGGAGATCAAGGGCGAGCCTTATCTCCAGTGCCCTCCTCCTATGAAGAAAGGTCCCCCCGTGACAAGAGCCATTATTGCCGATTTCATCGGGATTACGGCCACGACACCAACAGCTACTTTAGCCTGAAGCATGCCATTAAGGAGCTCATCCAATGGGACAACCTCGGCAAGTATGTCCAGAAGGCGCCACAACCGCTATCGACGCTCATGGGGCCTCCGCCCATTCAGGCTGCTGTCGACAACACCCCCACAGAGCGAACGGTCGGGATGGTGTCTTGTGGGGCGGCTTCCCCATCTAAGCGCTGAGGGAGGAGGAGGCACCGAGTAATGTAGTTCTTGCGAGGGGATCGGAAAATATTGAGAATGTAAATAATGAAGGCATCACCGTCTCTATGACGATCGCTAAGCACCCTGTAAAGAGGATATTATTTGATAGTGGCAGCTCAGCTGACATCCTTACCTATAACGCATTTGTTAGGATGGGTTTATCTGTTGACTCTCTTCAGCCTATGGCAACCCCCCTGGTCGGATTCATAGGGGATTCAGTAAGGGTTGAGGGTGAGATATCCCAACCTGTGATAGCCGAGATACCGCCGTGCCAAAGCACAGTGATCATGAAGTTCCTGGTAGTGCGAGTCCCTTTGGCATACAACGCCATCCTTGGGCGCCCAGGTTTGAATCTATTGGATGCGATTATCTCCACCCAGCGCCTGCTGGTGCAGTTCCCTACTAGCAAAGGTGTTGGGGAGATGAGGGGCGAGGTCGGCTCAGTCCTGCCCTGTTATCATGCAGCGTCAAGTCCTTTGGAGGCAGAGTCGGTCCCCGAGGCACCCGATCCCAAGGAGTCCGGCAGGGGGGAGAGCCGACCGAACACCTCTTAACCTTTCCCCTTGGGGACGATCCGGCAAAGACCGTGCGTGTCGGCGGACTCCTTCCTCCGGAAGACCGTGATCGCCTCCTAACCTTCCTGCGGGCCAACTCAGACGTTTTCGCTTGGTCAGCGTCTGACATGCCCGATATCCCTCCAGAAGTAATCACCCACAAGCTCAATATCGATCCGAAGCACCGTCCAATCCACCAAAGGAAGAGAAGCTTCGCTCCCGAGTGACAAAAAGCCATCGATGAGGAGGTTAACAAGCTGCTCAGTACCGGCCACATGCGAGAGGCACATTACCCTAGCTGGCTGGCTAATGTGGTTATGGTACGAAAGGCAAGCGGGAGCTGAAGAATTTGCATCGACTTCACCGACCTCAACAAGGCATGTCCGAAAGATAGTTTTCCCCTGCCAAGGATAGATCAGTTGGTAGATTCCACCTCCGGCCACGAGCTCCTCAGCTTCATGGACGCCTTCTCTGAATATAACCAAATAAGATGGACCCCAGCGACGAAGAGCACACCTCCTTTATGACAGAAAAGGGCATCTATTACTACAAAGTGATGCCCTTCGGTCTCAAAAACGCGAGGGCAACCTATCAGAGATTCATGAACAAAGTTTTTTAGGACCAGCTGGGTCAGAACATGGAGGTCTATGTGGACGACATGTTGACAAAAAGCACATGTGCCTCCAACCACATCTCTGACTTAGAGGAAACTTTCAACAACCTCCATCGCTTCCAGGTCAAGCTGAATCCTAAGAAGTGTGCCTTTGGGGTCACGGCGGGTAAGTTCCTGGTTTCATGGTGACTCAGCGGGGGATCAAGGCAAACCCAGAGAAGATCAGCGCCATCCTCGATATAAGGCCACCATCCAGCAAGAAGGAAGTACAATGACTAACGGGGAGGGTGGCAGCTTTAAGTCATTTCCTCTCCAAAGCAACCGAGAGGTGCTTGCCCTTCTTCAAGACCCTGCAGAAAGTAAACAGCTTCGAGTGAACGGACGACTGCCAGAAAGCCTTCGATGGCCTGAAGGCGTTTCTGTCTTCTCTGCCGCTCCTGTCCAAGCCAAGGGATAGGGAGAGTCTTTTCCTCTACCTCGCCGCCTCTCCCGAGGCTATTAGCTCAGTCTTGGTACGTCTTGACACCGATGGAACCCAGAGACTCGTTTATTATGTGAGCAAGGTGCTCCTCAATGCAGAGGTCAGGTACTCCAAGACAGAAAAAATTATCTTCGCCCTGATTGTCTCCGCTCGACGTCTCTGCCCATATTTTCAAGCCCATCCCATTGTGGTGCTCACATACCAGCCCCTCCGAGCCATCCTAGCCCATCCAGACACCTCAAGCTGACTCGCCAAAGTGGGCCATCAAGCTAGGAGAGTTTGACCTCTCCTTCCAAGCACGGCCAGCCTTGAAGTCCCAAGTCCTGGCCGATTTCCTATTCTAGTGCACTTGGGCGGATGAGGAGACCAGGGAGGTTTCCGTAGAGCAGCACGAGCCCGAGCCGAGTGATGATGGAGAAACCTGGATCCTCCATGTAGATGGCGCATCAAACTCTCAAGGAAGCGGTGCCGGCCTCATTCTCACCGATCGGGTGGAGAGAGAGCAGAATGCGCCCAGCGGTTTCTATTCAAAGCCACCAATAACCAAGCCAAGTACGAGGCCCTACTGGCAGGATTAAGGCTAGCCCAAGAGTTCGGAATAAGGCGTCTCAGAGCTTTCACTGACTCACAACTCGTCTCCAGACAAATCAATGAATAGTACGAGGTGCGTGACCCTGCTATGACTCAATACCTGAGCAAGGTTCGGCTCTTGGTCTTCCCGTTAGCTTATTTCAGCATCAGTTACATTCTACGAAGTGAGAACGCCAAGGCCGACATCCTCTCCCGCCTGGCTACCTCCGCCGACGGCATCGCAAGAGACGCCTACATGGAGGATGGCCCAACATAGAAGATGGCAAGAAAGTCCTCCCGCTCACCCAAGAGCCTACATGGATGGATGCCCACGTCCGTTATCTCACTGACGACACCCTCCCTGATGATCGCAATGAAGCCAAGCTACTCAAGTGGAGGGCTTCCAAATTCGTCCTCCTAGACGGACGTCTATACATAAGGTCGTTCTCTTACCCCCTGCTCAAATGTGTAGGACTCGCTGACGCCGACTACATCCTTAGAGAAATCTATAAAGGCATCTGTGAAAATCGCCTGTGGGGCAGGTCCCTGGCCCAGAAGGCCCTCTGTCAGGGATATTTCTGGCTTACCATGAGGGAGGACGCTTCCAAACTGGTTCAGAAGTGTGATGGTTGCCAGCGCCACGCACACATCCAGCATCAGCCGTCTACCCGCTAAGCCCGCTTTTGGCTCCTTGGCCCTTCGCTCAGTGGGGAATGGACATCCTCGGGCCATTTCCCCTAGCTTCGGGATAGCGAAAATTCTTGCTAGTAGCCATCGACTACTTCACCAAGTGGGTTGAGGTCGAGGCACTGGCTAAGATCACCGAGAGTAAAGTCAAAGCCATCTTTTGGAAGTCGATCATATGCCGCTTTGGCCTACCTCACACTCTCGTCATGGACAATGGCCACCAGTTCAACAATGATGCATTCAAGGCTTTCTATGGCGAGCTAGATATTCGCCATCGATTCACCTCTGTCGGCCACCCCAAGACCAACGGAGAGGCCGAGGTCATGAACCACACCATTCTTAGAGGGCTCAGGACTCGACTAAACGGATCCAAGGGTCGATGGGTGGAGGAACTCCCCAATGTGATATGGGCTTACCATACGACCCCCAGAGCCCCAACGGGCGAGACTCCCATCAGTCTCATCTTCGGATCCGAAGCTGTCATCCCTGTTGAGATCGGATTGCCCAGTCCGCGTGTGGAGTGCTTCAACGAAGAAAACAATTCCACACTGATACAGGCTAATTTGGACTTCATCGACAAAGCGCACGACCGGGCGAGGCTACGAATGGCGACCTTCCGCCAGCGGGTCGCCAAGTACTACAATGCCTGGGTTCGTCCCAAGGTCTTTCGCCATGGAGATCTGGTTTTAAGAAAGGCTAAGATATCCAAGCCTACGGAGGGGGGCAAACTGTCCCCCAACTGGAAAGGTCCTTATCGCGTCGCCGAGACACTCCATCGGGGGGCATACAGACTAGAAGAACTTGACGGACGACCCATTCCACGTACCCGGAATGCGGATAACCTCCGCCAATATTATCAATGATGTATCCCCTTAGAGCACGAGTAATAAACGGGTCCCTTCCAGTGCCACATCCTACTCTCCCTTGTGTCCAAGGACCAGATCTTAGAAAAGGAGTTCGTCGGCATCGCGGCCTACGGGATACAATTCGGCCACAGCATGGAGGTGCCCCCGAGTCGGTTAAGACCCTAAAGGCTCTGTACCCAGTTGAGTCGCCCCTCGAGCGGCACACAAACCCCCGAGGTGGTTCTAAAAGAGCTCGCCGGCATCGCAGCCTACGGGACACCACTCTGCTCCGGCACGGAGGTGCCTCCGAGTCGGTTAAGACCCTAAAGGCTCCGTACCCGATCGAGTCACTCCTCAGGCGGCACACAAACCCTCGAGGTGGTTCTAAAGGAGGTCGCCGGCATCGCAGCCTATGGGACACTACTCGGCCCCGGCACGGAGGTGCCCCCAAGTCGGTTAAGACCCTAAAGGCTTCATACCCGATTGAGTTGCCCCTCTGACGGCACACAAACCCCCGAGGTGGTTCTAAAGGAGCTCGTCGGTATTGCGGCCCATGGGACACCACTCGGTCCCGGCACGGAGGTGCCCCCAAGTCGGTTAAGACCCTAAAGGCTCCGTACCCGGTCGAGTTGTCCCTCGGGCGGCACACAAACCCTCGAGGTAGTTCTAAAAGAGCTCGCCGGTATCGCGGCCCATGGGACACCACTCGGCCCCGACACGGAGGTGCCCCCAAGTCGGTTAAGACCCTAAAGGCTCTGTACCCAGTCGAGTCGCCTCTCGGACGGCACACAAATCCCCAAGGTGGTTCTAAAGGAGCTCGCCTGCATTGCAACCTACGGGACACCACTCGGCCCTGGCATGGAGGTGCCCCCTAGTCGGTTAAGACCCTAAAGGCTTCGTACCCGATCGAGTTGCCCCTCGGATGATACATAAACCCCCGATGTGATTCTAAAGGAGCTCGCCAGCATCGTGACCCACGGGACACCACTCGGCCCCGGCACGGAGGTTCCCCCGAGTCGATTAAGACCCTAAAGGCTCCGCACCTGGTCGAGTTACCCCTCAGGCGGCATACAAACCTCCGAGGTAGTTCTAAAGGAGCTCATCAGCATCGCGGCCCATGGGACACCACTCGGCCTCGGCACGAAGGTTCCCCCGAGTCGGTTAAGACCCTAAAGACTCTGTACCCGGTCGAGTCGCCCCTCGGACGGCACACAAACCCCCGAGGTGGTTCTAAAGGAACTCGCCAGCATCGCGGCCCACGGGACACCACTCGGCCCCAGCACGGAGGTGCCCCCAAGTCGGTTAAGACCCTAAAGGCTTCGTACCCGGTCGAGTCGCCCCTTGGGCGGCACATAAACCCCCGAGGTGGTTCTAAAGGAGCTTGCCAGTATCGCGGCCCATGGGACACCACTCGACCCCGGCACGGAGGTGCCCCCGAGTCGGTTAAGACCCTAAAGGCTCCGTACCCAGTCGAGTCGCCCATCGGGCGGCACACAAACCTCCGAGGTGGTTCTAAAGGAGCTCGCCGGCATTGCGGCCCATGGAACACCACTCAGCCTCGGCACGGAGGTGCCCCCATGTCGGTTAAGACCCTAAAAGCTCCGTACCCGATCGATTCGCCCCTCGGGCGGCACACAAACCCCCGAGGTGGTTCTAAAGGAGCTCGCCGGTATCACGGCCTACGGGACACCACTCAGCCCTGTAACGGAGGTGCCCCCCTAAGTCGATTAAGACCTCAAGTTGGTCTCGGCACTAAGTTGCCCTCAGACTGTTCCAAGTCTTTGAAAGAATCGTGTGCGAACGAATCTCCCTTCAAACAGCCCACGACAGCTTAAGGCATCTTAAGCAACCTCCCATCCGGCTGGCGTATCTCTCAAAGACGCATCCAAACATTGGCAAATCTAAGACTGCGGTCCAGCCATGGCATCGTCGATGTGCGCAATGCTCAGAAATAGAAAACATCTCAGAAGGAAGGGTCCTCCTCATTAACAGGTATGGGCCCGCTTTGTCGTTAGTTGCACGATAAAATGTTCGACCCAAAGGAAGAGAGAAACAAACAAGACAAGATAAGGCACAAAAGCATTTTCACAAAAACTCTTTTCCATTAATGATGGAATTGAAGTACAAAATTTGGCCCGAGGCTAGTTTCAAAAAGAAAGAAAAGAGGAAAAGAAGAAACGACAACTCTTCAGGGCTCGCTAGGGCCCGGCTCTCCCTCATCGTCCTCCTCCTCCGCCAACCCCTTGTCAGATTCTCCAGGGCGGATCCCCTCGAGCTCGGCAATGTTGATCTTAAGAGCCGCGGACACCTTAGTTTTGCACATGTCAAAGCCCTTAACATAGGCATCGAGGCTGGCCTCGAGGACCTCCTTCCCGAATTCCGGCGAGGACTTATAGTTGGTTATAGCCTGTCCCACCCCGACCTCAGCCTGCTGAGCCCTGGCATCGACCTCCTGGGCTTGCGTCTCAGCCCACTGTGCCCTAGCCTCAGCCTCCTGGGCTCGCGCCTTAGCCTCCCAGGTTTGGCTCGCGGCCTCCTAGGCACGGGTACTGGCCTCGTCAGCACAGGCCACCACCCCGGCCTTCTCTTGGCTTGCCTCGACCGCCGCCCTTTCTGCGGCGACAGCTCTCTGTGCAGCAGCGAGTGCCTCTTCCCGTGCTGCCTCGGCCTCCTTCTTGGCGTTCTGGAGCAGGCGAACCAGCCCCTCATTCCGCTCTGCAGCGGCCTTCAGTATGTCCGAGACTAGCTCCAATTTGGCCTCGGCCACAGATGCCCGACCACTTTCAGCTTCGGTCCGATTTTCCACCTCCCTTATTCGGTTGCCTAGGTTCTCCTCCCAGGCCTTGGCCTCCTGATGAAGTCGAGCAAGGCTCTGGGACTGCGTCGTGCCCTCCTTCTTATATTTATCGGTCCGTGCTATGGCCTTCATGAGCGCGTCCGAGGAATGAGACGGTGCTTCACGAAGGCCGATCGCACCATTGGCCATCTGCAGCAGGAGAATGTGTTAATCGCAAGAAAAATTAAGGCATCACAAAGCGTATTCAGAGATGAAGAGAACTCAGAAGGTTACCTGGATGATGGAGACCATCACCATGTCCAAAATTGCGGAGTGGCTCTGCCCCCGCATTTCTTCATCGGACTCGGCAGTTCAAACTCTTGACAGAAGATGAGCGGCTTGCCCGGCGTCCGCCATTGAATTGAACCTGGGCGCCGGCCGTGCCGGCCCCTCCTGTGGACCTTCAACCCGAGGGCGAGTCGGGCGGCACGCTGATCGTTGGGATGAGCTCTTCGGCCCATCCCTCTGCTTCCTGGTCACCTCCGTCCAAGCCTTGGACCCCCTAGCGACTAGCACCCCCTCTCCGGCAGTTGGGGGAGCACTCTCCGTCTCCAGCTCCATGGCAGCCGGAGGGCCGACAACAACTGTAACCTTCCCCGCCTCGGGCATGTCAACGGCGGCAGAGGCTTCTTCTTCAAGATCTACGACCACCACAACTGCCTTAGTGGTGACCAGAATCTCTCCTTCCTCTACCTCGGTCCCGGTCGGCCCCGGGACCACTTCTCCAGCCGGCATTTCCGTGGCCGGCTCCTCCGCAGATGTTGGAGTTTTGGGGGCTTCGGTAGCCCGAACCGGCTTGGCCTGCTCTCTTCTTCGAGCCCTCTTCACCGGTCTTGCCAACTCGCCAGCCGCCGGCCTCTTTTGCTTTAGGGCAGCTTTGAACGCGCTGGTGGAAAACTTCATCGCTGCGCCCAAAAACGATGAATGTTAGCAACAGCATACAATAAGCTTTCAGTCGAGACAGAAAGAATCAGACGTCGTGCTCACCAACCGCCGATGCCAACTCTGCCTCAAACAAGTTCTCCTCGGACAAGAGTTCCTTGTAGCGAGGTATTTGGCAGGATGACAACTGGGTAAAGAGTTCCCTATCTCTCTCCCCCACGGTGGCATTATCGTTGGAGCTGGTGTCTGGCTCCCTTCAATCAGCCCTCACCCCCTCGACATGGGCAAAAAGAAATCGGGGCTTCCATCCCCTAATCTTGGATGGGAGACCTAGGGGGAAGGCTCTACCCGGCCTAGCCGTGAATGCCCACCAGGCCCCCTCACCTTGGCGGCGAAGCTTATAGAAAGCCCGGAACAGTGATAGCCTGGCCGGGCCTCCTGGAAGTAGCAAAGAATGACAAAAGCATAGATGATCCGAATCGAGTTCGGAGTCAACTGCACTGGCACTAACCTATACCTATCTAAAAGGTTCAAGAAAAAGGGATGGAAAGGAAGGCGCAGCCAGCACCAAAAAATTCCTCGTATAGAGCGACCTGACCAGGGTGGACGAAAGTCACTCTATCTTCGGGCCCCGGCGCAAACAGGCGGATGAAACTGGGAATTTGGTACCTGTTGGCCCAGATGACAACCCAAGAGGGGGGGGTGAATTGGGTTCTTTAAAAAATTAGCCTTTTAAATTATTTAGCTTGAGATGAATGAAGACAAATGCAAAGCAAGGATAAATTGTAGTGAATAAAATAGAGATAGAGATAGAGACAATAGATCACGGCAAACACAAGGATTTTATAGTGGTTCGGTGTATCCAACACCTACGTCCACTCCCAAGATTCACTTGGGTCCACACTATAATCACCCTAGATTACAGCAGAGTTGTTTTCCAAGCTCACAACTCAAACTTGTTGTTTTCCGGGCGCACAACGAACCCAGCTGGTTTTCAAGGGCTCACCAGCACAAAAACCCTAAACCAAGCTTAACCAAGCTTGAACTGAGGTAAGACTACCTCCTCTAGTTCAATCCCCCAGATTGAACTAGACACAAAGAATAGAAATATTGTTTGTTTAGTTACAAGGCTCCTTAATGAGCAGATAAACAAATGTAAGAATAGAGTTTAGATAAGCCTGATTTGCAGTTGGTTGGCTTTGAGCTTTTCTTCTTTTCTTCAACTCCTTGGAGGTGTGAATCAGGCCTCAGCTCGGATTCTTCACGGAAGATGTTTGGAGTTGATTTGGGCTTTTCCTCTTTTTGAGTGTTAAAATCTCTTGAGATACTTTGAATAGCACTTGGATTTTCTTGAAGCTTCCTTGGATTGAGCTTGAGCACAGAAGGAACTTCCTTGATTTCACACTCTTTCACTCTATTTTGAATCTCGGATTTTTTTCAACTGAAGCTCTATTTTTTTTTTTCTCTTCTTTTTCTTTGAAATAAATTTCTCTCTTTTCTCTTGGATTTGAAAACGGCTTCTTTATTTATAGATTCTGCAAGAATATAGCCGTTAGACACAAAGAAAAATAGCCGTTAATCAAAAAACTTACCGTTGGAGCTGAGTTGGCATCCGTAAAAATTTCGCCCAGATTTGCTGGAGTCGACTCATGCTTTAGTCGGCTCGAGGTCGTGATAAAAAATAGAAATAGAAAGTGGGTCGACTCACCAAAAGTAAAGTGTCGACTCCTGAAAGTCGGGGGTCGACTCATGAAAAGTTGGGGGTCGACTCGCGAAGTGCTCAGAAAAACACACTCTGGTGTCTGAGCGGAGTCGACTCGCACAGTCATGGAGTCGGCTCGACAGAATCGGGGTCGACTCGTGAAATTACGTGGGTCGACTCGAGACAGATACACATTTCTGTACTCTGAGTGGAGTCGACTCTGAAACTCAAGAGTCGGCTCCGAAACGTATCAAAAATCAGAAACTTTTCTGATTGACTTTAAAATCGTTCCAGATTCATTTTAATTCATATTTTTGACTTGAATTCAATAAAATTGACATTAAGAATTAATTCAAGAAGTATTCCAAAAACTCATTGATTTTAATATGAATTATAAAATTTCTTTTTGAAAGCTTAAACATTGAGCTTAAAGTTACTTTCAAAAATGATTAAAGTCAAACTTTAACATTCTCATTGATTGTTCAAAATAAATTTATTGCTCATTTAAATAAACTCATTGCATCTTTTAATGAACTCAATGGCTTTTGGTAATCATCAAAATCAAAAGGATTGGGGCATACAATAATCTTCCAACAATCTCCCCTTTTTGATGATGACAAAAACATTGAGTTTATGCATGATTGAATAGTGAATTTATTTTGTTTTCATAGTTAGGCTTAGGCTCCCCCTGAATGAGGTAGCTCCCCCTATGAAACTTAAATAAATATCCCATTGTTTATCTCATTGATTAATTGATTTTCTCATATGCATTTACAATCATAAAACTATAAAACTCTCCCCCTTTTTTGTTATCAACAAAAAGGTAGAGAAGCAAAAATATTCAATCAAGATAAGATTTAACCAATCATTCATTCATTGAAAGAAAGAAAAACATTGAGTAATCAAAGTAGACAATTCATTACATCAAAATGTCTAATACATCAAAGTGTTTAATACATAGATACCAAAATGTAAAACATAACAATAACTTCAATACATAGTAAGGATTGAAAATCTAATACATTAGAAATGAGTTCTAACAATCCTTGTCAAATGATCAACTATGTTCTTCATTCCTTCTGATTGGATTTTTACATAGTCTTTTAGCCTTTCATCTACAAAGGTGCAAGCAGTCAAATTTTATCTTGAGCTCCGCATTGCATTAGAGTAGGTCCGCCATCTCCGCAATATCTTTAAGCCTTCAAAAATATTCTTGAGATCTCACTTAAAGATTCTGAAGATGAGCTGAGAGTAGACTCCATTTTAGTGATCCGATCATCAAGTGAGTATAGAGTCTCCTTTAGATTCATGAACTTATTCTCAAACTCTGATTTAATTTTTCTGATTGATCATTAAGTAATCCTTTGAGTTGCATTAATTGTAGATCTGAGAAGCCAGCAGAAGAGGATGAAGCTTGATCAAATGATGGAGCGGGGGCAGGAGCAGGGGCAGAAGTAGAAGGGCTCGGAGGTGCAGGTGAAGAGTCTAACTGAAGGTCCTGCTGCCTCAACATCCGTAGCTCTTTCTTCTATCAATCCTTTCCTCTCCCATTTTCCATTTTTCTTGAAAAACCCATCCGATGAATGGTGGCCAAGCTATAAAAGTCTGTATGTCTCAGATTCCTCATTGGCTCATTATCAGAAATAACAACCCTTGGCTCTGAAAGATCTTGGTGAGAATCATACCATAGGGCAGCTAGCTTTCCTTTTTCCTCCACAGTCAGCATATACCAAAGAATCATGCTGGGAAGGTTGATGGTTTGCCAGTAACATAGCATCCATCACAAAAATGTCTCTTTCAGACATAATCAAATCTTCCTATCTTGGGAAAAAGTATCCTACTGCAAATGTTATGAAGTAACCTCAGTTCTAATTTAATTGATTGGCAAAACCTCTTCAAACCGACAACATCCCGGTTTAATAATCTAGACAAAGCGGGACTTCGGTCTTCAGAAGAAAAGTGGAAATCCTGACATGGGTAGCTCCAATAGTCTTGACAAAAGCTCAACAGTCACTCCTATTCCTCTCACATTGCTAATAAGGCCATTATCTCCTCTAGACAAATTCTTATAAACTCCTTTACAAGAGAGGGATAAGTGGGGCAATCCAGTGAACATATCTTCTCCCATCCCATTTCTATTAATTGTCTCCCAATAGAAATCCCTCTGCTTCAAAAAGTTCAAAATCCACTTTCCTACCCGTTGTAATGATTCTATCTGCTAATCGATCTACCTGAGAAGAGAGTGGCTGAAGAAGCATTGGGGGTTGAAGATGAGTGGAATCCGTGCTTGGAGAAGGCACGACCGGATGCCTCACCGTCTTCCTCACGGACACCGGCCGCAGCAAGATTGGAACCTTTTGGGCCATTGGTCGATTGGAAGTATTAATCAGTGATTTTGGGAATTTGGAAGGTTGGAGATATTTTGGAGAGTATTTTGAGAGATTGGAACGTTTGAAATGAACGGCGAGTCGACTCTGCCCTAGATAAATCAACCTGGGACCACTTCGAGTCGGCTCGCGCAAAGCAAGGGTCGACTCCGGACAGTCACAGAAAACCATCCCGACTTGGAGTCGACTCGCGAGAAGGGGTCGACCCGAGAGTTTCAGCAGAAACCAGGAGTCGACTCCGATACGCACCGAGTCGGCTCCGAGACCATTTCAGAGCAAAAACATAAAATTTCTGAAATGTGTCCGGAATTGATCATAAAAAATTGATAAAATAATCATTGAATATGAATGGATCAATTAGATATGAATTCTAGATAAGATTTCCTTAAAGATCAAGGATTTGAAAGAATCTTAGATAAAATTCCTTAGGGGTTTCAAATTCATTCCAAAGGATCACAAATCCCTAATTCTCCTCTAAGATAACAAAATCTTTCTTCACTTAAGGGTTTTGTAAATATATCTGCTAATTGTTCTTCAGTATTCACATAATCAAGACAAATTTCATTATTGGCTACATGTTCTCTTATAAAGTGATATCTAATTTCAATATGTTTGTTCTTGAATGTTGAATTGGATTTTTAGTTAGATTGATTGCACTTGTATTATCACATCTTATAGGTGTCTTATCAAGTGTGATACCATAGTCTTCAAGTTGTCGCTTAATCCATAGGATTTGAGCACAGCAACTTCCAGCTGCAACATATTCTGCTTCAGCAGTAGATAATGCAACTGAATTTTGCTTTTTGCTAAACCATGAGATTAAGTTACTTCCTAAAATTGGCATGCACCACTTGTGCTTTTTCTATCTAACTTACATCCAGCATAATCAGAATCAGTGTAAGCAATCAGATTTAATGTGGAGTCTCTAGAATACCATAAACCTACATTTTTTGTTCCACTTAATATCTTAGTATTCTTTTAACAGCAATTAAATGTGATTCTTTAGGTTCTGACTGAAATCTAGCACATAAGCAAACAGCAAACATTATGTCTGGTCTACTTGCAGTTAAGTAAAGTAGGGATCCGATTATACCTCGATAATATTTTGATCAACCTTCTTACCTTCTTCATCTTTGTCCAGCTTGCATGAAGGACTCATTGGTGTTCCGAGGGGTTTAATTGATTCCATACCAAACTTCTTTAGATTTCTCTTGTGTACTTTGTTTGGTTGATAAAGATTCCCTCTTTGCTTTGTTTGATTTGGAGTCCAAGGAAGAAGTTGAGTTCTCCCATCATGCTCATTTCAAATTCTCCCTGCATTAACTTAGCAAACTCTTGACATAGAGATTGTTAGTAGCACCAAAATGAATGTCATCAACATATATTTGAACTACAATAAATCTTTACCTTTTCTTTTCAAAAATAATGTTTTATCAATTTCCTCTTGTAAAATCATTTTCAATCAAGAATTTACTTAATCTATCATACCAAGCTCTAGGTGCTTGTTTCAAACCATATAAAGCTTTGTGCAATTTAAAAACGTGATTTGAAAATTCGTGATCTTCAAAACCTGGTGGTTGTTCTACATAAACTTCTTCATTTATAAATCCATTTAAAAATGCACTTTTACATCCATTTGAAATAAGTTAAAATTCATATGACATGCAAATGCAAGTAATAGCTAATGGCTTCTAATCTAGCTACAGGTGCAAAGGTTTCATCAAAATCAATACCTTCTTCTTGATTATATCCTTTTGCAACTAATCTAGCTTTGTTTCTAATTACTATGCCATTTTCATCTAGTTTATTTCTATAACCCATTTTGATCCTATAACAGAATGATTTTTAGGTCTTTCAACTAATGTCCATACATTATTTCTTGTAAATTGATTTAATTCTTCTTGCATTGCTAACATCCAATTATTATCTTTTTCAGCTTCTTCAATAGTTTTAGGTTCAATTTGTGAACAAATGCAAGATGATTACTAATGTTTCTCATGGATGATCTAGTTCTTATTCCTTGAGATGGATCACCTATAATCAATTCCTTAGGGATGACTATAAGCATATCTCCAATCCCTTGGTAGATCTACATCATTATGATTAGCGTTAGTATCATCATCCTTAGGTGAATCATTATCTTTAGCTTGTTCTTGATCTAAAGATACATCAATATTAATTTTTCAAGATCTTTTTCAATTATGTTTGTATCTTCATCATCATCAATTTTTCAGAACTGATGCTAAAGATTCATCAAAAACTACATGAATTGATTCTTCAACAACTAAAGTTTTCTTGTTAAATACTATATGCTTTACTAGTTGTTGAATATCCTAAGAATATTCCTTCATCAGATTTAGCATCAAATTTACCTAAGTTGTTTTTACCATTATTATGAATAAAACATTTACAACCAAATGCATGAAAATATTTTATATTGGGTTTTCTATCATGCCATAATTCATAAGGTGTTTTCTTTAAAATAGGTCTTATTAATGCTCTATTTAGATGTAACATGCTGTGTTAATAGCTTCCGCCCAAAAGTATTTCGGGAGTTTACTTTCACATAGCATGGTACGGGCCATGTCTTCTAGAGTCCTATTTTTCCTTTCAACTACTCCATTTTGTTGTGGGGTCCTAGGTGCAGAAAAATTATGATTAATACCATTTTCATTGCAAAAACTTTCAAATAAGTGATTTTCAAATTCAGTTCCATGATCACTTCTTAGAGACACTATGGTAGTGTTTTTCTCATTTGTTACTTTCTTGAAGAATTTCATGAATATCGAGAAAGTCTCATCTTTGTGAGCTAAAAACATTACCCAAGTGAATCTAGAGTAATCATCTACTATCACAAGACCATATTTCTTTCCTCCTAGACTTGTGGTTCTAGTTGGTCCAAAAAGGTCCATGTGAAGTAGCTCTAATGGCCTAGAAGTTGAAACAATATTTTTAGATTTGAAAGAACTTCTTGTTTGTTTTCCAAACTGACATGCATCACATATTTTGTTATTTTCAAAATCTAATTTAGGTAAACCTTTTACTAAATCCATTCTAATTAGTTTTGAAATAGGTGTGTGCTTGCGTGACCTAATCTTCGATGCCACAACCAACCAATCTCATTCATATTAGCATTATTAGCAACTAAGCAATGATTATTTAGACAAATTGTCTAAGTCAATCAAGTATACATTGCCATTTCTATTTCCAATAAAAACAATGCTATTATCAATGGGATTAGTTACAGTGCATAAAGAAGATTCAAATGATACTTTAAAACCTTTGTCACATAATTGACTTATACTAATTAAATTATGTTTTAAACCATCAACATAAAGTACATTTCAATAAATGTGGAGGGAGTTATTTGAATGTTACCAAACCCAAGATTTGGCCTTTGCCATTATCGCCAAATGTAACAACTCCTCCTTTCTTTTCTTCTAGGGTGATGAATTCTTCTTTGTCACCCGTCATATGTCTTGAGCAGCCACTATCAAGATACCACTTTCTCTTTGATCTCTTGGCCACAAGACATTCCTGCAATAAATCAACTTTATGTTTAGGTACCCAAGCTTTCTTGGGTCCTTCATGGTTAGTAGCAACAAAATTGTTCCTTTCGGAACCCATATTTTCTTTCCTTTAACATTTAAGTTTTTATTAGGTTTAGATTTTACATTCATAAGATTTATGTCCTTTTTGATTACATTTAAAGCATGTAAATTACTTTGGCCAGCACTTACAAAAATATTTTTAAGTGATTTTTGTTTTCTTAAAGTGTTATATCCTAATCCGGCTTTGTCAAAAACTGCTTTTTGACTATTTAATAACATGTCTAATTTAGTTGAGCTTAAGTAAACTTATCAACTATGTTTTTATGTTTTTCAACCTCATTCTTTAGTTTATCTTTTCATTTGAGATTGATTCCTTTTCATTCATTAAAATTTTATTTTCAGATTTAAGTTTCTTAATTTCATTGTTAAGATTTTCTTTTTCTGAATGAAAAGTTTTCATTTTTCAAAAACTTATTTCTTTTTCAAAATTTTAAAATCCCCAACAAGTTCATTAAAGGCATCAAAAAGTTCATCAAAGCAAATTCATCGCAAGGGTTGTCGGAACTTACCTCATCATTGTCGTCCGCCATAAAGCATACATTTGCGACTTCCTTTTGTTCTTCTTCTTCGGAAGAAGATTCCTCGCTGTCACTCCATGTCGCCATATAAGCCTTCTTTTTCTTTTTGTAGGCTTTCTTCAATCTAGGACATTCATTTCTAAAGTGCCCCGGTTTATTACATTCATAGCAAGTCAAGGGGTCTTTCTCTTTTTCTTGTCCTTGTCCTTGTTCTTATCCTTTTCTCCTTCCCACTTAGCTCCAAATTTTTCTTGTGGAAGGGTTTCTTTTTCCTCATAAATCTCTTAAATTTCTTTGCTAAGAGAGCAGTCTCTTCATCATCATCATCATCATCACTGCTGCTCTCTTCTTCTTTTGCAGCTTTGAGGGCAATCTTTCTTTTTCTTTGAGTCCTCCTCAACATGCTGCCTCATAGTCAGCTCATGGGTCATAAGGGATCCTAGAAGCTCCTCTAAGGGTAAAGTGTTGAGGTCCTTAGCTTCTTGGATTGCAGTCATTTTTGCTTCCCATGATCTTGGTAATGACCTAAGAATTTTCCGAACAAGTTCAGAGTTAGTATATGTCTTACCAAGACTTTTCAAACCATTTACAATATCAGTAAATCTAGTGTACATGCATGCAATGGTTTCAGATTGTTCCATGCTAAACAATTCATATTTATGAACAAGAATATTAATTTTAGATTCTTTTACTTGGTTGTACCCTCATGGGTAACCTCTAATCTATCCCAAATCTCCTTTGCGGAATTACATGTGGAGATTCTATTGAATTCATTAGCATCTAAGGAGCAATATAAAACATTCATGGCTTAGCATTAAGCTGTGCCATTTCCTATCATTATCATTCCAGTCCCTTTCGGGCTTAGGAACAATAGTGCCATCATAACATGTGTGGGTGTACTAGGTCCATTAATTATAACACCCCATAGCTCATAATCAGAAGCTTGAATGAATATCCTCATTCTAGCTTTCCAATAAGAATAATTTGAGCCATTAAATAAGTGGAGGTCTATTCGTAGAATGACCTTCAGCAAATGAACCAACTTGTGTTGCCATTTGGAACTTTAGCTCTTGATCGTGTGATCAAAATCTAATGAGCACTAGCTCTGATACCAATTGTTGGCCCAGATGACAACCCAAGAGGGGGGGGGGTGAATTGGGTTCTTTAAAAAATTAGCCTTTTAAATTATTTAGCTTGAGATGAATGAAGGCAAATGCAAAGCAAATAAATTGCAGTGAATAAAATAGAGATAGAGATAGAGACAATAGATCACGGCAAACACAAGGATTTTATAGTGGTTCGGTGTATCCAACACCTACGTCCACTCCCAAGATTCACTTGGGTCCACACTATAATCACCTAGATTACAGCAGAGTTGTTTTACAAGCTCACAACTCAAACTTGTTGTTTTTCCGGGCGCACAACGAACCCAGCTGGTTTTCAAGGGCTCACCAGCACAAAAACCCTAAACCAAGCTTAACCAAGCTTGAACTGAGGTAAGACTACCTCCTCTAGTTCAATCCCCCAGATTGAGCTAGACACAAAGAATAGAAATATTGTTTGTTTAGTTACAAGGCTCCTTAATGAGCAGATAAACAAATGTAAGAATAGAGTTTAGATAAGCCTGATTTGCAGTTGGTTGGCTTTGAGCTTTTCTTCTTTTCTTCAACTCCTTGGAGGTGTAGAACCAGGCCTCAGCTCGGATTCTTCACGGAAGATGTGTTGGAGTTGATTTGGGCTTTTCCTCTTTTTGAGTGTTGAAAATCTCTTGAGATACTCTTGAATAGCACTTGGATTTTCTTCAGAAGCTTCCTTGGATTTGAGCTTGAACACAGAAGGAACTTCCCTTGATTTCACACTCTTTCTTTCACTCTATTTTGAATCTCAGATTTTTTTCAACTGAAGCTCTGTTTTTCCATTTTTCTCTTCTTTTTCTTTGAAATAAATTTCTCTCTATTCGTCTCTCTTGGATTTGAAAACGGCTTCTTATTTATAGATTCTGCAAGAATATAGCCGTTAGACAAAGAAAAATAGCCGTTAATCAAAAAACTTACCGTTGGAGCTGAGTTGGCATCCGTAAAAATTTCGCCCAGATTTGCTGGAGTCGACTCATGCTTTTCCCGAGTCGCTCGAGGTCGTGATACTAAAAATAGAAATGTTTAGAAAGTCAAAGGGTCGACTCACCAAAAGTAAAGTGTCGACTCCTGAAAGTCGGGGGTCGACTCATGAAAAGTTGGGGGTCGACTCGCGAAGTGCTCAGAAAAACACACCTCTGGTGTCTGAGCGGAGTCGACTCGCACAGTCATGGAGTCGGCTCGACAGAATCGGGGGTCGACTCATGAAATTACGTGGGTCGACTCAAGACAGATACACATTTCTGTACTCTGAGTGGAGTCGACTCTGAAACTCAAGAGTCGGCTCCGGAACGTATCAAAAATCAGAAACTTTTCTGATTGACTTTAAAATCGTTCCAGATTCATTTTAATTCATATTTTTGACTTGAATTCAATAAAATTGACATTAAGAATTAATTCAAGAAGTATTCCAAAAGCTCATTGATTTTAATATGAATTATAAAATTTCTTTTTGAAAGCTTAAACATTGAGCTTAAAGTTACTTTAAAAAATGATTAAAGTCAAACTTTAACATTCTCATTGATTGTTCAAAATAAATTTATTGCTCATTTAAATAAACTCATTGCATCTTTTAATGAACTCAATGGCTTTTGGTAATCATCAAAATTAAAAGGATTGGGGCATATACTTTTTCAATAATCTTCCAACAGTACCTAGCCCTGACGGCCTCTATGTTCCTCAGGGGTCATGGTTGAAGCCACTCCCGCTGGACCTGTTGGATCAAGGTTCATCGCCGAGGGTGGAGCCGGGCGGCAGGAGGACACAGGAATCGCCCTAAGGGGGGAAGTTGAGGTAGACGGAGGTTTGTTCGCTAATGGTCGATCGCGGATGATAATTCCGCCCACCGGCCGAGGCGCCTGATAGGCTAAGGAGGTTTGGTCTTCGCTATCGGAAGGGGAAGACTCTACTACATGCCTCTTACCCTCCCTAACAACATGACGATCCATGGGTGAGACAAAGGATGAAACTAACCTGGGAATCGAAAGGAACTCGAAGGCAGAAGGACTCAGGTTGCAGAGGAACTCAGAGAAGAAAAAGCTGAAAGAAAGCGTTAGCAGTGTAAAAGCTTTCCGCGAGCCCTTGGGGCGCTTTTATACCCCCATTTCCGAACGACGATAATCGAGGCCCCGCCACGTGGTGCTCTTCTATTGCGCCACGAGCTGTCCACAGGAAATCTCGCTTGCGCCCGAGATGTGCCGCCTCGATTCGCCTCGAGGAGCGTGATCCCCAACCAATCGTAGGGCATAGAAAACGGAGAAACAATAATAACCTCCACCTTTTTCCATCCACCGATGGGCACTTTCCTCAGGGCGTCCAGCATAGACGTCAGCCCCCACCTACCACTTGATTGTGGAAGATCTGCGAAGCGACACTGCCTCGGGATGACGCGCCAGCTCACCAAACTATTAAAAGCGCACTAAAGGGCAATCATTTTTTGAATTTTTGCACCCCTCTCGCCCAAAGGACAGCGGGCGTGGCCCTTCGCACTCAGGGGCGGGGGGGGGGCATCTGATGTGGTTGACGTAGCCACGAGGGCAATCATGGCAAAATCAAAAGCTTAAGGCGGCCCCGCCCCAGCATCTCCAAGTCGGCCGAGTTGGCCCCGACTTTCCTAAGTCGGCCCTGCTCAGCCCTGGCATCTCCAAGTCGGCCGAGTCACCCCCGACTTCCCCAAGTCAGCCTTGCTCGGCCCCGGCATCTCCAAGTCGGCCGAGTCGATCCCGACTTCCCCAATTCGGCCCCGCTTGGGCCCGGCACCTCCCAGTCGATCGAGCTGGCCCTGACCATCCCTGGTCGGCCCCAACTTTTCCAAGTCGGCCCTGCTCGGCCCCGGCATCTCCAAGTCGACCGAGTTGGCCCCGACTTCCCCAAGTCGGCCCCGCTTGGCCCCGGCACCTCCCAGTCGATCGAGCTGGCCCCGACCATCCCTGGTCGGCCCCGACTTTTCCAAGTCGGCCCTGCTCGGCCCCGGCATCTCTAAGGCCGAGTCGGCCCCGACTTCCCCAAGTTGGCCCTGCTCGGCCCCAACATCTCCAAGTCGGCCCCGACTTCCCCAAGTCGGCCCTGCTCGGCCCCGGTGCCTCCCAATCGATCGAGCCGGCCCCGACCATCCCTGGTAGGCCCTGACTTTTCCAAGTCGGCTCTGCTCGGCCCCGGCATTTCCAAGTCGGTCGAGTCAGCCCCAACTTCCCAAGTCGGCCCCGACACCTCCCAGTCGATCGAACCAGCCCCGACCATCCCTGGTCGGCCCCGACTTTCCCAAGTCAGTCCTGCTCGGCCCTGGCATCTCCAAATTGGTCAAGTCGGCCCCGACTTCCCCAAGTTGGCCCTGCTCGGCCTTGGCATCTCCAAGTCGATCGAGTCGGCCCCGACTTCCCCAAGTCAGCCCTGCTCAGCCCCGGCACCTTCCAGTCGGCCGAGTCAGCCCCGACTTCCCCAAGTTGGCCCCGCTCGGCCCTGGCACCTCCAAGTCAGCCGAGTCAGCCCCGACTTTCCCAAGTCGGCCATGCTCAGCCCCTGTTGGCCCAGATGGCAACCCAAGAGGGGGGGGGGGGTGAATTGGGTTTTTTAAAAAATTTAACCCCTTTCAAAAAATATTGGCTTTGAGATAGATGAAATTAATGCAATGTGAATATGAAGCACAAACAAGGAGATAGAGATAGAGATAATAGAAGCACGGCAAACACAAAGATTTTATAGTGGTTCGGTGTATCCAACACCTACGTCCACTCCCAAGATTCACTTGGGTCCACACTATAATCTTCTTGATTACAGTCGAGTTGTTTTACAAGATCACAACTCAAACTTGTTGTTTCCCGGATCACAACGAACCCAGCCGGTTTTCGGGCTCACCAGCACAAAACCCTAAACTCAAGCTAATCTAGCTTGACCCGAGGTATACAACCTCCACTAGTTCAATCCCCTTGATAGAACTAGTACAAACAAGAAAGAATAGTATTTTTCAATAATACAAAGCTCCTCAAATGAGCAAATATTCAAAAATAAATGAATAAGGTTTAGAAAAGCCTGTTTGAAGTAGATTGAATTGAGCTTTTCTTCTTTTCTTCTTTTCCTCTTCTCTTTGGAGATGTTGAATCAGGCCTCAGCTTTGATTCGTTGCAGTGTTGCAGATGAGAAGTTGGAAAATCTTCAAGAACAGAGCTTCTTCTTCCTTTTTGAGAATCCTCCAATTTTTCAAGTTTGAATGCCTTGGATTCCTCTTTGAGCTTTTTGGAGTGGAAGGATTTGAGTTTGAATACTTTTCTCTTGGATTTCAGGCTCAAGACTTCTCGGATTTTTGATTTGAATATTCTCTCTATTTTTTTTTTCCTTTCTTTTTCGTTTTTTTCAAACGGGATTCTCCCTTTTTATAGATTTCTTCAATCCATTTTTGGGAAGAAACTAGCCGTTGGAGTGTACCTGGAAACAAAATATATCCGTTAGAAGTTAGGTAAAAAGGAAATATTACCGTTAGAGCTGATCTGGCAATTTTAAAATTTTGTCTTGGAGTCGGCTCCAACTTTTCAGGTGTCGGCTCCAAGTCGTTTATCCAAAAATAGAAAGTTCTGAGTTCGTCGAGGAGTCGGCTCCGAAAAAGTTAGGTGTCGGCTCGCCATCGTCAGGTGTCGGCTCCAAAAGTGTGTGTCGGCTCCAAATGCTAAAAAAACAAGCGTTCTGTCCCCATCGGAGTCGGCTCCAGACACTGTAAGTGTCGACTCCGAAACTCTGGGTGTCGGCTCCGAAACTCTAGGTGTCGGCTCCCGTATCAAAAATCAGAAGAATATTTGACTGGCCATGGGGTCGGCTCCAGGATTCTAGGTGTCGACTCCAGGTTCTGAAACTTTGAAACTTATGATTTGCAATTGATTCAAAACACGTTTCTTAATACCTTTAAATTGATCAAATATTTTTAAGTCCTGAAACACTTATCAAATCTATTAGTAATCAAATAAATATACTCAATTCCTTTATTAATCATCAAAATCAATAATTGGGTCAACAATCCCCCTTTTTGATGATTATAAAAACATTGAGTATATGCATAGTATTCTTAAATTAAAATTTTCAAGGAAGTGATCCTCACAAGTAAGCTCCCCCTGAATAAGGTAGCTCCCCCTATGAAGTTCAAATTATCAATTGTTCTTCCTTTGCTTACATATTTGATACTTAAGATTCATTTATATCAATTTTCACTTTTATATCAATGGCTTCAAAAATTTGATACAATCAATCAAATACTAATCAATGCATCATAGCATATACGACATAACTTTCTCCCCCTTTTTTGTAATCAACAAAAAGATAAAGAAAGTTAAGTCAAAAGATAAAATTGATAGATCAAAAGATAATTTCATTTCATCAAAATCAAGTATTACAAAAAGAAACTTTCATTACATCAAAAATTTAAACTTTCATTACAAACATCAAATATTCATTACAAAAAAAACTTCATTACAAGAAAATTTTGTTCTAATGATCCTTGTCAAATGATCTAAAATCTTTGCATTCCATCACTTGAGCTACAAATTCTTTCAACCTTCTATCAACAAAAGAGCAAGCAGTCATGATTTTATCTTGAAGCTCGCATTGCACTTTGAATAGGTCTCAGAATCTCCACAATATCTTTAAGTTCTTCAAATATATTCTTCAATCACTACTTAAAGATCCAGCAGAAGAGCTAAGAGTTGATTCTATTTTGCAATCGATCATCTAGGGAATAAAGAGTTTCTTTAAGATTCATAAATTTATTATCAAACTCAGTCTTCAGTTCATCCTTCTGAGCAGCAAGAAGTCTTTGAGTTGCTCCAATTGAAGGTCTGAAAATCCAACTGATGAAGTGGATGGCTGAACATTTGAGCAGGTGCAGGGGGAACAGGACTCCTAGGCTGCGGAGAGGAAACCCTCACAGATGGACCAGCCTCACAAGGTGCAGAAGTCTAGGCTCAGGGGCTCTCTCATCCAAGTTCCTTTCCTTTCCCATTGCCATTCACCTTTACAAATCCCATCCGATGCAAAGTGGCCAACTGTAGTAATCAGTGTGCCTCAGATTCTTGGAGGTTCATTCTCCAAATCACACCCTTGGCTTCTGAATACCATAGTTAGAATCATGCCGTAGGGATGATCTTCTTTTCCCTCCAGCCTCGGCCATATAAATATCATCATAGCAGCTAAATTAATGGTTGACCGGTCAATACACTGTCCATCACAACAATGTCCCGCTCGAGACATACTCAAAACGACCGGTTTTGGGAACAAAATTCTGCTGCAAATGTTGTGAAGTAATCTTAATTCCAAGGGCAATTGATTAGCCCTAATTTCCTCAAATTCTGTAACCTCTCTCCTAACATCCTTGATAGGCTGCTGATCTCTCACTGTGCATCGGCAGCTAATCCAGTAATGGGGATGCTTAGGAGATTTCCTAATTTTTGAAAAGTAAGATGAATCCTTTTCCTCTACAGAGCTCACTAAACCACCATCTCCTCTCGATAAATTGAAAGTAAAATTCTTTTACTAGGCTGGGTATGTAGGAACATCAAGAGAACAAACTTATCCCAGCCAATTCCTTGAGTTTCCAATCGAAAACCCTCGGATTCAAAGAACTCGAAATCAACTTTCTACCCATTGTGATTACCCTCCCTGCTAGGGTATCTACCTGAGGTGAAGAAGGTTGGGATTGTCCGAAGCGGTGGAGGAATCCTCGCTTGGAGACGGCTCGCGGACGGGTCGCCTCACGAGCTTTTTGGTCACCACGGCGCTCCAATCACCGAACCTCTCCTCTTAGGTGCCATTGGATCCTTAGGAAGCTTGGAGAGTGGAATTAGAGATGGGGAGTTTGAGAGAGTTTTGGAAGAGTTTGGTGAGGATTTGAGAAGATGAAATGACGAGGTGTCGACTCTGCCCTAATAAATCGATTTGGGACCCAGGTGTCGACTCCCGCAAAGTCGGGTGTCGACTCCAAATCGCTAACACAGTCAGCGCTCGAACTGGAGTCGGCTCCACTTATACGGGTGTCGGCTCCAAGGTCAGGGACCGAGAGCGACACAGACAAGGTGTCGACTCCTCATTCTGAGGTGTCGACTCCAGACAGTTTCAGAGAAAAATAATTGAGATTCAAACATCTGAAACTTGTCAAAATAAATTCGATAAAAATTTTGGAGTATGGAATCAATACTCAGATGACTAGATAATTTGTCCTTAAAATTATGAAAGGAATATCAAGAAATTAATAGAAATCTAGATAGTCATTCCTTAGAGTTTCAAAATCATTCCAAAGGGTCACATCCCTAATTCACCTCTAAGATAACAAAATCTCTCTTCACTCAAAGGTTTTGTAAATATATCAGCTAATTGTTCTTCAGTATTAACATATTCAAGACAAATTTCATTATTAGCTACATGTTCTCTTATAAAGTGATATCTAATTTCAATGTGTTTTGTTCTTGAATGTTGAATTGGATTTTTAGTTAGATTTATTGCACTTGTGTTATCACATCTAATAGGAGTTTTATCAAGTGTTATGCCATAATCTTCAAGTTGTCTCTTAATCCAAAGGATTTGAGCACAGCAACTTCCAGCTGCAACATATTCTGCTTCAGCAGTAGATAATGCAACCGAATTTTGCTTTTTGCTAAACCAAGAGATTAAGTTACTTCCTAAAAATTGACATGCACCACTTGTGCTTTTTCTATCTAATTTACATCCAGCATAGTCAGAATCAGAATATGCAATCAAGTTTAATGTTGAGTCTCTAGAATACCATAAACCTACATTTTTAGTTCCACTTAAATATCTTAAGATTCTTTTTACAGCAATTAAGTGTGATTCTTTAGGTTCAGATTGAAATCTAGCACATAACATACAGCAAACATGATATCTGGTCTACTAGCTGTTAAGTAAAGAAGAGATCCGATCATACCTCTGTAATATTTTTGATCTACTTTCTTACCATCTTCATCTTTGTCCAGCTTGCATGAAGGACTCATAGGTGTTCCAAGTGGTTTGATTGACTCCATTCCAAACTTCTTGAGAAGTTCTTTTGTGTATTTGGCTTGATTGATGAAAATTCCTTCTTTGCTTTGTTTGATTTGAAGTCCTAGGAAGAAGTTGAGTTCTCCCATCATGCTCATTTCAAACTCACCCTGCATTAACTTAGCAAATTCTTGACATAACAAATTGTTAGTAGCACCGAATACAATATCATCAACATATATTTGTACTACTAATAAATCCTTGTCTTTTCTTTTCAAAAATAGTGTTTTATCAACATTTCCTCTTGTAAAATCATTTTCAATCAGAAATTTACTTAATCTTTCATACCAAGCTCTAGGTGCTTGTTTTAAACCATATAGTGCTTTGTGCAATTTAAAAACATGATTTGGAAATTCATGATCTTCAAAACCAGGTGGTTGTTCAACAAAAACTTCCTCATTTATAAATCCATTTAAAAATGCACTTTTAACATCCATTTGAAATAAATTGATATGCATATGACATGCAAATGCAAGTAATAATCTAATTGCTTCTAATCTAGCTACAGGTGCAAAAGTTTCATCAAAATCAATTCCTTCTTCTTGATTATATCCTTTTGCAACTAATCTAGCTTTGTTTCTAATTACTATGCCATTTTCATCTAATTTATTTCTAAATACCCATTTTGATCCTATAACAGAATGATCTTTAGGTCTATCTACAAGAGTCCAAACATTATTTCTAGTAAATTGATTTAATTCTTCTTGCATAGCTAACATCCAATTATTATCTTTTTCAGCTTCTTCAATAGTTTTAGGTTCAATTTGAGATACAAATGCAAGATGATTATTGATGTTTCTCATTGATGATCTAGTTCTTACTCCTTGAGATGGATCACCTATAATTAATTCTTTTGGATGACCATAGGCATATCTCCAATCTCTAGGAAGATCTACATCATTATGATTTGCATCAACAACATCAACACTAGGAGAATCATTATCTTTAGCTTCTTGTTCATGATCTGAAGATACATCTATATTAATTTTTCAATATCTCTTTCTAGAATGTTTGTATCTTCCTCATCATCAATCTTTTGAACTTGATGCTAAAGATTCATCAAAAATTACATGAATAGATTCTTCTACAATTAAGTTTCTCTTGTTAAACACTCTATAGGCTTTACTAGATGTTGAATATCCTAAGAAAATGCCTTCATCAGATTTTGCATCAAATTTTCCTAGATTATCTTTACCATTATTATGAATGAAACATTTACAACCAAATGCATGAAAGTAACTTATGTTTGGTTTTCTATTATTCCATAGTTCATAAGGAGTTTTCTTAATGATTGGCCTAATTAAAGCTCTATTAAGAATGTAACATGCCGTGTTTATAGCTTCCGCCCAAAAGTATTTTGGTAAGTTGCTTTCACATAGCATGGTACGGGCCATGTCTTCTAAAGTTCTATTTTTTCTTTCAACTACTCCATTTTGTTGTGGTGTTCTAGGTGCTGAAAAATTATGATGAATGCCATTTTCTATGCAAAAGTTTTCAAATAAATGATTTTCAAATTCAGTGCCATGATCACTTCTTAGAGACACTATGGTGTTGTTTTTCTCATTTGTGACCTTCTTGAAGAATTTCAAAAATAATGGAAAGGTCTCATCTTATGAGCTAAAAACATACCCAAGTGTATCTAGAGTAATCATCTACAATCACAAGACCATATTTCTTTCCTCCTAGACTTGTGGTTCTAGTAGGTCCAAAAAGATCCATGTGAAGTAGTTCAAGTGGCCTAGAAGTGGAAACAATATTTTTAGTTTTGAAAGAATTTCTAGTTTGTTTTCCAAATTGACATGCATCACAATTTTGTTATTTTCAAAATCTAGTTGTGGAAGTCCTTTTACTAAATCCATTCTTAATTAATTTTGAAATTAGGTGTGTGCTTGCATGACCTAATCTACGATGCCATAACCAACCAATCTCATTCATATTAGCATTATTAGCAACTAAGCAATGATTACTAGTAGACAAATTGTCTAAATCAATCAAGTATACATTGCCATTTCTATTTCCAATAAAAACAATGCTATTATCAATGGGATTAGAAACAGTGCAGATAGATGCTTCAAATGATACTTTAAAACCTTATCACATAATTGGCTAATACTTATTAGATTATGTTTTAAACCATTAACATATAAGACATTTTCAATATATGTGGAGGGAGTTATTTGAATTTACCAAACCCCATGATTTGGCCTTTGCCATTGTCACCAAATGTAACAACTCCTCCTCTTTTGCTTTCAAGGGTGATGAATTGATCCTTGTCACCCGTCATGTGTCTTGAGCAGCCACTATCGAGATACCACTTTCGCTTTGATCTTTTGGCCGCAAGACACTCCTGCAAAAATAATTAAGTCTTATATTTAGGTACCCAAGCCTTCTTGGGTCCTTCATGGTTAGTAGCATAAAATTGTTCCTTTGGGAACCCAAATTTTCTTTCCTTTTATTAATTTTTTGTTACTATTTCTTGCACACATTCATAGATTTATGTCCTTTCTTGTTACAATAATGACATGTAACATTATCTCTATTTTGTTCTTTTCTAAAAAAGTTTTTGACAAATTTTTGTTTTAAGTTAGGTCTATATCCTAATCCAGCTTTATCAAATATAGCTCTTTGATTACTTAAAATAAATTAAGTTTTTCAGAACTATAAGTAAATTTATCAACAATATTCTTATATTTATCAACTTCCTTCTTTAATTTATCATTTTCATTAGAAATTGATTCTTTTTCTTTTGTCAAATTTCTTTTTCAGATTTCAGCATCTTAATCTCATTAGTAAGATTATCTTTTTCTTTAATAGAATTGAATTATCATTTTTCAAAGATTTATTTCTTTTTCAAAACTTTAAAATCATCTACTAGTTCATTAAAGCTTCAAATAATTCATCAAATGCAAATCATCACAAGGGTTTTCGGAACTTACCTCATCGTCGTCGTTTGCCATAAAGCAAATGTTTGCAACTTCTTTTTGTTCTTCCTCTGAAGAGGATTCATCGCTGTCACTCCAGGTTGCAACATAGCTTTCTTCTTCTTCTTGTAGTCTTCTTCAGTTGAGGACAATCATATCTAAAGTGCCCCGGTTTCTTACACTCATAGCAAATCAAGGGGTCTTTCTCTTTGTCCTTGTCCTTTTCTTTTTCTTTTTCTCCTTCCATCTTAATTCCAGATTTCTTCTTGTGGAAGGGTCTCTTTCTTCTCATGAATTTTTTGAATTTTCTTGCTAGAAGAGCTGTCTCATCATCATCATCATCATTATCACTGCAGCTCTCCTCACTTTCAGCCTTAAGAGCTATAGTCTTTTTTTTCTTAACATCTTCCTCTATGTGCTGCTTCATGGTTAGCTCATGGGTCATTAGGATCCAAGTAGCTCCTCCAAGGGTAAAGTGTTGAGGTCCTTGGCTTCTTGGATTGCTGTCACCTTTGCTTCCCAAGTCCTTGGAAGTGACCTAAGAATTTTGCGAACAAGTTCAGAGTTAGTATAGGTCTTACCAAGACTTTTCAAACCATTTACAATATCGGTGAATCTAGTGTACATGCATGCTATAGTTTCAGTTTGTCCATGCTAAATAATTCATATTTATGAACAAGAATATTTATTTAGATTCTTTAACTTGGTTTGTACCCTCATGGGTAACCTCTAATCTATCCCAAATCTCTTTTGCGGAATTACATGTAGATCGATTAAATTCATTTGCATCTAATGAACAATATAAGACATTCATGGCCTTAGCATTGAGCTGTGCCATTTTCCTATCATTATCATTCCAATCCCTTTCGGGCTTAGGAACAATAGTGCCATCAACAATGTGTGTGGGTGTGCTAGGTCCATTAATTATAACACTCCACAATTCATAATCAGAAGCTTGAATGAATATCCTCATTCTTGCTTTCCAATATGAATAGTTGGAACCATTAAACAAGGGAGGTCTATTTGTAGAATGACCTTCAGCAAATGAAGATCCAACTTGAGCTGCCATTTGGATCTTTAGCTCTTGATCGTGTGATCAAATAAAAATGAGCACTTGCTCTGATACCAATTGTTGGCCCAGATGGCAACCCAAGAGGGGGGGTGAATTGGGTTCTTTAAAAAATTTAACCCTTTAAAAATATTGCTTTAGATAATGAAATTAATGCAATGCAATATAAAGCACAAACAAGGAGATAGAGATAGAGATAATGAAGCACGGCAAACACAAAGATTTTATAGTGGTTCGGTGTATCCAACACCTACGTCCACTCCCAAGATTCACTTGGGTCCACACTATAATCCTGATTACAGCGAGTTGTTTTACAAGATCACAACTCAAACTTGTTGTTTTCCCGGGATCACAACGAACCCAGCCGGTTTTCGGGCTCACCAGCACAAAACCCTAAACTCAAGCTAATCTAGCTTGACCCGAGGTATACAACCTCCACTAGTTCAATCCCCTTGATTGAACTAGCACAAACAAGAAAGAATAATTTTTCAATAATACAAAGCTCCTCAAATGAGCAAATATTCAAAATAAATAATAAGGTTTAGAAAAGCCTGTTTGAAGTAGATTGGATTTGAGCTTTTCTTCTTTTCTTCTTTTCCTCTTCTCTTTGGAGATGTTGAATCAGGCCTCAGCTTTGATTCTTGCAGTGTTGCAGTGAGAAGTTGGAAAATCTTCAAGAACAGAGCTTCTTCTTCCTTTTTGGAATCCTCCGATTTTTCAATTTGAATGCCTTGGATTCCTCTTTGAGCTTTTTGGAGTGGAAGGATTTGAGTTTGAACTTTCTCTTGGATTTCAGGCTCAAGACTTCTCGGATTTTTGATTTGAATATTTCTCTATTTTTTTTTTTCCTTTTTTTTTTTTTTTCAAACGGGCGTTCTCCCTTTTTATAGATTTCTTTAATCCATTTTTGGAAGAAAACTAGCCGTTGGAGTGTACCTGGAAACAAAATATATCCGTTAGAAGTTAGGTAAAAAGAAAATATTACCGTTAGAGCTGATCTGGCATTTTAAAATTTCGTCCCAGACAGGTTGGAGTCGGCTCCAACTTTTCAGGTGTCGGCTCCAAGTCGTTTATCCAAAAATAGAAAGTTCTGAGTTCGTCGAGGAGTCGGCTCCGAAAAAGTTAGGTGTCGGCTCGCCATCGTCAGGTGTCGGCTCCAAAAGACTGTGTGTCGGCTCCAAGATGCTAAAAAAATCAAGCGTTCTGTCCCCGCATCGGAGTCGGCTCCAGACACTGTAAGTGTCGACTCCGAAACTCTGGTGTCGGCTCCGAAACTCTAGGTGTCGGCTCCACCGTATCAAAAATCAGAAGAATATTTGACTGGCCATGGGGTCGGCTCCAGATTCCTAGGTGTCGACTCCAGGTTCTGAAACTTTGAAACTTATGATTTTGCAATTGATTCAAAACACGTTTCTTAATACCTTTAAATTGATCAAATATTTTTAAGTCCTGAAACACTTATCAAATCTATTAGTAATCAAATAAATATACTCAATTCCTTTATTAATCATCAAAATCAATAATTGGGTCAACAGCCCTGGCACCTCCAAGCCGGCCGAGTCAGCCCCAACTTTCCCAAGTCGGCCCTGCTCGGCCCCAGCATCTCCAAGCCGACCGAGTTGGCCCCGACCATCCCTGGTCGGCCCCGCCCCGGCATCTCCAGGTAGGTCGAGTCGGCCCTGCTCGGCCTCGGCGCCCTCAGGAGAGTCAAGGCGGTCCCGATTTTTCCAAGTCGGCCCCAGGACGGTCCTGGCAGTTCAAGCCGCCATCTTTTTGGCCTGCGCCATCTGACATCGCCAGGCCCAACTACTCACTGGCCATGCCTCTGATGGGACCAGACCTAACTACCTGTTAGCCCCACTAACTAATAGGACTTAGCCCATAAACCGTCGTTTCTTTCCTCTCTGATGGGACAGGACCCACCAACCGGCCCAGATTCATGCTACCCCCACGAACCCAGCGGACATTCCTTTCTCACAAAACTCCACGTGATTGTGCAGGCGTCAACCACCTATAAAAGGGTAAGTCCACTCAAGATCCAGGTATGAACAACTCATACACTAGCTACCCTAATACCCAGAGAGGGATTCCCCCTTTCTGAGGACTCATTTTTCTTCCCAAGAAGAGCTCGTCTGAGCTCTCCCTCAGCTGTGACCTCGGTTGCTAACTTGAGCGTCGGAGGGTCTCCACCAGAGCATCCCTCTAGTCTTGGGACTTTTTCAGGCCATCCGATCAGGCGTGGATTCGTGAATTAAGCAGCTCTCTTTTTCCAACGTTCAAGGCCGATGATCGGACATCATATATATATATATATATATATATATGTGTGTGTGTGTGTGTGTGTGTGTGTGTGTGTGTGTGTGTGTGTATTAAACCCTAACTCTAGAACTTTATCTGGTAGGTTTTAGCAAGGCCATCCTCCCACTATTAAAATATCATGCTTGCATCCTAAATTGCTAACAAATATTGTATTTATTTAAAGGAAAAAGAAAGTAAGAGAAATATATTGGCCAAAGTTTGACATATATTGATCAAATCAAACTAATACACACACACACACACACACACATATATATATATAGATATAACAAATCTAAAATGGTTCACCTTATTATCACATCTACTGTGGTATTTATTGAGTTTTAATGTAGATTTTCTTTTCCTCTCTTTCCTACGAGGATAAGGAGGTATTTGAATTATTTTTAAATACATTTTATTTTTCTTTCTACAAGGTCCCTCACTTTTTCATATATAACAATGAAGAAGCTTAATGCCACATGCAAACAACCCCACTAGCATTTGGAGCCGTCAGAGAAAGTTGTGAATGAAACCTAGCAGTTGTGAAAAAGTATTTTCATCATGTAGCAACTTAGTTCATTAAATAATTTACAACCTGATTCACCTTTTTATAAACACCTAAGCATTTAACACCTGGATCAGAAGAGAGAAAATAATGTATATTTCTTAGATATGATCCGTGAGACAATTATAGGTAAGTCTTCTTATAGGATTATATTGGAATGCTGAAATCTTTAATAGCCACTCTCAATGCATAATAGTTACCCATTAATTCTATCTAAGACGCTAATCTAATTGTAAGGGAAATAGCAATGACAAGCATAACCTACCAGCCCTAAATGTCTTATAGTATACTAATTCATCAAAGTTTATCTTTATGTATCGAGATTGAGGGGCGATCAAGAAATAAATTTTGAGACAATATCTATGTTCCATATTGGAGCGATGCCTCTGAAACCCAACGCCCTCTCTTAGCCATAGTTGTCAGACCTGGCCCGGATATTGACCCGGCCAAGGGCTCGGGTCACCGGGTCACTGGGTTGGTTCAACCGTTGGGTCACTGATTGAACCATCAATCATTATATTAATATAAAAATATATTTATATTAATAAAAATTAATTTTTAATAAAAAATTTAAGGTTGATATGATAATAAAATTTATGATTCCATTCGGTTCGGGTTGGGTTAACCAGTTTACGGATGAACCGAATAGATTGATCGGATTATTTTTAGTCACTTACACATCTAGTTTTATGTTAGAACCGGACCGACTTAGCCTCCGAATCTTAATTCAACCGATCCAATCGGTTAATTCGATTCTGTTCTGACAACTATGCTTAATAGCGATATAAATCTCTTGTTACTCTCTACTGAGCCTTTCTCTCCTTTGGTCCAAAACCCTCTCAAGTCCCCATAAGGTGATGCCCTTGATGCGTCCCCCTCTATCCTCCTCTCCCTTCCCCTTCTTTCGCTATGGTCTTCTCTCCTTCTTAGCGCCAACTGTCATCCAATAACTAACCAAAGATCGATTTTTGGAGTTTCTTAACATCAGGACTTTGGAATTCTATAGGCCTTCCCTTCGGAGTTGCACCCAGCTGTTCTTTTTATCCCGTGGATTTTAGTCTTTCAGTCATTTTGGTTATCCTCTTTGGCAAAAGATAGGTTCTTTGGATGTGTTTTGTGATATGGGATTTGATTCTTCAGTTCCAGAGTTAGCATTTTGCTTTCAGTAAGATGTGCTGCAACTCTTTAAGTTTTTTAGCTTAAATACATCCATCTCATATGTATATAGAGTGATTAAGGTGGCATCAAAAGAGTATACTGAAGGGGTTGTGGTTTCATGACTTTCGAGGCAGCTTATGAGGAGTCGAATGAAGAGAGCATGCGAATTCTGGATTAGAAGCTAGGCCAACCCATGGTAAAAATAAAATAAAATAAAATATCTTACTTTATTTGGGTTATATTTCTTATTTTTTTTAAAAAAAAACTACTTTTTAAGAAAATATTTTTAATTAATTTTAATTTATATATTTTATTTTTTATCATTAATTTTTATTTTAAAATAAAAGCTTAAAAATAAATTTATATTTTGTATTCATCCTATTAACCGTATTAGTACCATGTATTGCACAAGCATATACCTAGCGCATATACATAATTACAAAGATTTAGCATCTTCATTATTGTTTTATATATGTTGTCTCCAATTTAAACTTTTCAAACATTTCTATTGTTTGGGAAAATAGAGTACATTATAAAGACCCAACTTGAAATGCTTCAAGATGCACCGAAGGAGATGGTTGCGCTCTCAGTACCTCTTTGTAGTTTTTGCATAAATCAAAGATAACATAAACAGTTATATCAATATATTTTAATTATTAATTGATGTTCTAAATCTCATATATGACCCTAAATTCCTACATGTGGCATCAAAGTAGGTGTACCTGGATTTAGAACCCAAATACATATCATTTCATTGTGATTTATGTGTTTGCTAGGGTTTTAGATTGTAGTTGGTTGGGAGTTTCTCGATTGTCTACAATACCCTAATATATAGTTATCCTATTTTTGAAGCCTAAGGTTGTGTTTGAAATAGGGGATAAGAGGGGATATTCCCTGAATATCCCTTCTTATCCTCAAAAGCTATAACTACAGGGTATAACTCTGAAAAAGGTTAACCAGAGGGGATAACCCATGGATTAACCCCTAAATTTATTCCCTAGGGAACCCAAGAATAACGCTATGGGTTATTCCCTGAACTTATTCTCTAAGGAACCTAGGAATAACTAGAACTATCCCTTAATGGCAAAGTTGTTATTAAAAAAAAGATGATTATTTCCTCAGCTATCCCCTGGATAAATGCTATCCTGCATACTTATCCAGGGATAGTTTTTTAGTAACCAAACACTACTTAGGTAGTGTTTGATAGAAAAAATATTATCCATGGATAAGTGTACGGGATAGAATTTATCCCCTGGCTATCCCTAAGGATATCCCTTGGCTATCCCATTGATCATATCAAATGCAAAAAGGTAAATCCATAGGATAACTTTTTTTTTACTCTTATTTGAAGGGATAACCAGCTATCCTGCATTTTCTAGGGAATAAATTAAGGAGATATCCCATGGTTAACCATGGATTATCCCTTTGGTTAACTTTATTCCCAACTATCCCTTATAGTTATAGCTTTTGGGATTAAGAGCAGATATCCAGGGGATATCCCCTTTTATTCCCTATTTCAAATACTACCTTAAGAATCTATATGGATGCAAGTTGCAAGTTTAGGGATTTAATTTAAGAGGATTAAAAATACATAAATGTTTCCCTCTATTCTTGATCTTGTTTAGGGTCTTTCTCTCTATTCCCTAATCCCTATTCTAGCTTATAAGGCCGATATATCCATCGTAAATATGGCTAAGGCTACTGGCCGTGTTATCAGGAGAGGTCTCAATATCTCACGTGAGTGTATTTTAAAGAGGTGTGTAAATCTTTTGTGGGTGTATATCTCACGGCAATACATGCTGTGGGACTCTTAACTGATGAGGCCAAATGCATTTTTTGTGCACGCCATGCCACTCAACACCTAATCTCAGTTCCATCTGTACGTAGAGAACCTTTTGGATAGATATTGGCTACTCACGTGGCTGACGTAGCTATGAGGATAATTATGGTAAAATTAAAATCTTAAGGCGGCCCCGCCTTGGCATCTTCAAGTCGGCCAAGTCGGCTCCGACCTTTCCTGGTCGGTCCCACTCGGCCCCGGTATCTCCAAGTCGACCAAGTCGGCTCCGACCTTCCCTAGTCGGCCCCGCTTGGCCCCGGCATCTTAAAGTCGGCCAAGTCGGCTCCAACCTTCCCTGGTCGGCCCCGCTCGGCCCCGGCATCTCCGAGTCGGCCAAGTCGGCCCCGACCTTCCCTGGTCGGCCCCGCTCGGCCCCCCTGGTCGGCCCCGCTCGGCCCTAGCATCTCCAAGTCGGCCAAGTCGGCCCCGACCTTCCCTGGTCGGCCCCGCTCGGCCCCGGCATCTCCGAGTCGACCAAGTCGGCCCCGACCTTCCCTGGTCGGCCCCGCTCGGCCCCGACCTTCCCTGGTCGGCCCACTCGGCCCCGGCATCTCCGAGTCGGCTAAGTCGGCCCCGACCTTCCCTGGTCGGCCCCGCTTGGCCCCGACATCTTCGAGTTGGCCAAGTTGGCCCTAGCCTTCCCTGGTCCGCCCCGCTCGGCCCCGGCATCTCTAAGTCGGCCGAGTCGGCCCTGACCTTCCCTGGTCGGCCCCGCCCTGGCATCTTTAGGTCGGCCGAGTCAGCCCTGCTCGGCCTCGGCGCCCTCCGGAGTGTCAAGGCTGTCTCAAGTCAGCCCCAGAATGGTCCTGGCTGTTCACGCCGCTGTCCTTCTGACCCGCACCGCCTGGCATCCCCAGGCCTAACTACCCATAGGTCACGCCGCTGATGGGACTGGACCTAACTACCTGTCAGCCCCACTGACCAATGGGACGTAGCTCACCAACCGATGTTTTCCCCTCTCCGATGGGACAGAATCCATCAACCAGCCCAAATTCACGCAACGCCAAAAACCCCACGGACATTCATTTCTTACGGAACTTCACATGGTTGTGCAGGTGTCAACCCCTTATAAAAGGGTAAGTCCACTCAGGAACAAGGTACGCAAACTCATATGCTCACTACCCTGATACTCAGAAAGGGACTCCCCTCTTTCTGAGGACTCATTTTTTCTCCCCAGAGCTCGTCTGAGCTCTCCCTCAGCTGTGACCCCGGTTACTGACTTGAGCGTCGGAGGGTCCCCATCGGAGCACCCCTCCAATCTTGAAACTTTTTGCAGGCCATCCAATCAGGCATGGGACCGTGGATTAAGCAGCTCTCTTCTCCCGACGTTCAAGACCAGTGATCAGGCATCATCAGATTGGCGCGCCAGGTAGGGGGTGAAAAGGAAAGAAGGCCCAAACCCTACAGTATACTTCTCTTTTCTCTCCCTCTCCCAACAATGGTGATGACACGAGCTCAGGATGCTTCAGTCAGTCACCCTGGGGGGCATCTTTCCCTAGCTAGGCAGCAGGAGACCAACCTCCCCGCTGCTGATCCTCTCGTTGCTTCCCCTCAACCGGAGATGGCTACTCCGGCTGCGGAGCAGTTGGCAACCCTCACTCAGCAAGTCCAGACCCTCACCGTCATGGTCCACGGACTTTAGCAGCAGCAGTCCGTGGCCACTCAGCATCAGACCGCTCCCCCTGCCAGTCAACAATCTGCAAGGGGAGGTTCTCCTCACGAGAGCCCGGTCATCGTCAGGCTTCTCCAAGGAAGCCTCGCCGTGAGCCCCTCAAGCGGTTGTGATGTCCAGATTATGGCCCGAGCAAGTTTCCTCTAGAGCCGCACCGCCAGGAGGAACCAAAGCGGAAATCCCATCTTCCGTGTCCTTCTCCTTCTTCTTCATCTTCCTCTTCTTCATCCTCCGAGCCGTCTCGGAGAGCCCCGACAATCAACCGCCAGGCGAAAGAGCGCCTGGACGAGTACAACCGGCGTCTAGACAAGCTCGCCAGGAAGATCAACAATCAACCGGAGGAGGAATATGACACCCGTCCTCCTTATACTCGCCGAATACTGGAGGAGCCCGTCCCCTCTAGATTTTGATTCCCCCAGATAGATCCATACGATAGTACGACGGATCCTCTCGACCACCTCAAGAGCTACAAGGCCATGATGCAAGTTCAGGGTGCCTCAGACGCCCTTCTCTGCAAAGCTTTCCCTGCTACTCTGCGGAGGGCTGCTCACGCTTGGCACTCGCGCCTGTCCCCCCACAACATCGACTCTTTCCGAGAGCTGGAAAGGGCTTTTCTGGCGCATTTTGATGCTTGTCAGTGGATCCCAAGGGTTGCGGACAGCCTCTTCTCCGTGCGCCAGAAGGAGGGGGAATCGCTGTGGGACTTCGTGTCTCGGTTCAAGACCGCCGCCCTCGAAGTTTACCACCTCGACGACGCGGTGGCAACGCTAGTGCTGAAGCGGGGACTCCTTCCATCCTGCTTCACCTTCTCTCTGGACAAGAAGCCCCCGGGTTCCTACTCCGACCTTCTCCTCCGAGCTCAGAAGTAAATCCACACGGATGAGGCCGACCTCACCCGCCGGGAATCATCAAGGAGCTCCAGCCGCAAGCCTGCTTGCCCCGAGCCAAGCGTCCCCCTCGCCATCGGCGGCCCGATCCGCCTTGCCAATCCGACACCAGGCGTCGAAGCCCCATCCCCGACGAGAGCAAACTCACGCCTATCCTCGCCCCTTAATCCCACATCCTGATGAAAATCGAGGGCGAGCCTTATCTCCAGCGCCCTCCTCCTATGAAGAAAGGTCCTCCCCGCGACAAGAGTCATTATTGCCGATTCCATCGAGACTACGGGAATTACACTGACAGCTGCTTCAGCTTGAAGCGCGCCATTGATGAGCTCATCCAGAGGGGCTACCTCGGCAAATATTTTCAAAAGGCGCCACAACCGCTGCCGTCACTCATGGGACCCCCGCCTGCTCAGGTCGCTGTCGACAACACCCCCACGGAGCGGACAGTTAGAATGGTGTCTTGGGGAGCGGCTTCCTCATCCAAGCGGCGGACTCCTCCCTTCGGAGGATCGTGATTGCCTCCTAACCTTCTTGCGGGCCAACTCAGACGTTTTCGCTTGGTCAGCGTCTGACATGCCCGGCATCCCTCCAGAAGTAATCACCCACAAGCTCAACATCGATCCGAAGCACCGTCCAATCCACCAGAGGAAGAGGAGCTTCACTCCCGAGCGATAAAAGGCCATCGATGAGGAGGTTAACAAACTGCTCAGTGCCGGCCACATCCAAGAGGCGCATCACCCTAGCTGGTTGGCCAATGTGGTCATGGTGCAAAAGGCAAACGAGAGCTGGAGAATTTGCATCGACTTCACCAACCTCAACAAGGCGTGTCCGAAAGACAGTTTTCCCCTGCCAAGGATAGACCAGCTGGTAGATTCCACCTTCGGCCATGAGCTCCTCAGCTTCATGGACGCCTTCTTCGAATATAATCAAATAAGGATGGACCCCAGTGATGAAGAGCACACATCCTTTGTGATAGAAAAGGGAATTATTGCTACAAAGTGATGCCCTTCAGTCTCAAGAACGCGGGGGCAACCTATCAAAGATTGATGAACAGGGTGTTTCAGGATCAGCTAGGTCAGAACATGGAAGTCTACATGGATGACATGCTGACCAAGAGCATCCGTGCTTCTGATCATGTCTCCGATCTAGAGGAAACTTTCAGCAACCTCCGCCACTTCCAGGTCAAGCTGAATCCCAAGAAATGCACCTTCGGAGTCACGGCGGGCAAGTTTCTGGGTTTTATGGTAACTCAGCGGGGGATCGAAGCGAACCCAGAGAAAATCAGCGCCATCCTCGACATGAGACCACCATCCAGCAAGAAGGAAGTACAGCGACTAACGAGGAGGGTGGCGGCTTTAAGTCATTTCCTCTCCAATCAGCTGAGAGGTTGTTGGCCCAGATGGCAACCCAAGAGGGGGGGGTGAATTGGGTTCTTAAAAAATTTAACCTTTTAAAACGATTGGCTTTGAGATAAATAAAATTAAGTGCAAAGTAATATTAATCACAAGAAGAGATAGAGAGAGAGACAATCAAAGCACGGCAAACACAAAGATTTTATAGTGGTTCGGTGTATCCAACACCTACGTCCACTCCCAAGATCCACTTGGGTCCACACTATAATCCTGATTACAGCGAGTTGTTTTACAAGCTCACAACTCAAACTTGTTGTTTTCCCGGGATCACAACGAACCCAGCTGGTTTTCCGGGCTCACCAGCACAAAACCCAAACACAAGCTAATCTAGCTTGCCCCGAGGTATACTACCTCCACTAATTCAATCCCCCTGATTGAACTAGCAAAAACAAAGAAAAGTGTTTACAATACAAACAGCTCCTTAAATGAGCAAATATTCAATGTAAATAACAAGGTTAGAAAAGCCTGATTTGAAGCAGATTGGATTTGAGCTTTTCTTCTTTTCCTCTTCTCTTTGAGATGTTGAATCAGGCCTCAGCTCGGATTCTTCAAATGTTGCAGATGAGAAGTTGAAAATCACAGGGCTTTTGGCTTCTTTTTCTTCTTTTGGGAAATCCTCCGATTTTTATTTTGAATGCCTTGGATTTCTCTTTGAGCTTTCTGGAGTGATGGATTTGAACTTGGACTCTTTTCTCTTTGATTTCAAGCTCAAGACTTCTCGGATTTTTGATTTGTTTTCACTCTATTTTTTTTTCAAACGATTCTCCCCCTTTTATAGATTTCTCTTAATCCATTTTTGGTGGAAACTAGCCGTTGGAATGTACCTGGATTTTCCATACAAAATATATCCGTTAGAAGTTAGGTGAAAAAAATATTACCGTTGAGCTGATCTGGCATTTTAAAAATCCGTTCCTGACAGGTTGGAGTCGGCTCCAACTTTTCAGGTGTCGGCTCCAAGTCGGTTATCCAAAAATAGAAAGTAAAAGTTGTTGAGGAGTCGGCTCCGAAAAAGTTAGTGTCGGCTCGTTCGGGAGTCGGCTCCGAAAACTGTAAGTGTCGGCTCCAGAGTAGTCAAAAAACACGCTTCTGTTCCGGAGTCGGCTCCAGAACTGTAAGTGTCGACTCCGAAACTCTCCGAAACTCTGGTGTCGGCTCCGGACCGTGCCAAAAATCAGAAAGACATTTGATTGGCCATGGGGTCGGCTCCAGGTGTCGACTCCAGGCTCTGAATTTTGAAACTTTCTTTTGGCATTGATTCAAAACACGTTTCTTTATCCTTTTGATTGATCAAACATTTTTAAGCCCTGAAACACTTGTTAAATCTATTAGTAAAAAATGAATATACTCAATCTTTTATTAATCATCAAAATCAATAATTGGGTCAACAATCCCCCTTTTTGATGATTATAAAAACATTGAGTATATGCATGAGAAACAATAGATTCTCAAATCAAAATTTTCAAATATTGATCCTCACAGGTAAGCTCCCCTGAATAAGGTAGCTCCCCCTATGAAGTTCAATTTAACAATTGTTCTTCCTTTTAAAATTAATGTTTGATACCAATTTATATCAATTTTAACTGCTTATTTAAACCAATCTCACAATGCATATATATTACGCATATACATAACTACATCTCTCCCCCTTTTTTGTAATCAACAAAAAGATAAGAAGTTAAGTAAAATGACAAAATTGATAGATTTTTTCAAATCAAAGATATTCATTAAGTATCATAAAGTCAACATTACAAATGAAACTTTCAAATCAAACATACATCATTACATTAAATTCAAATTAACTTCAAATCAAAAAAACTTCATTACATGATAATCAAATTAGTTCTAATAATCTTTGTAAATTTCTAAAATTCTTTCCATCCTTCACTTGAGTCCTACAAATTCTTTAATCTTCTATCAACAAATGCACATGCAGTCATAATCTTATCCTGAAGCTCAGCATTGCATTTGGAGTAGGTTTCTGAGTCTCCACAAATATCCTTAAGTTCTTCAAATATGTTCTTGAGATCATTCTTTAAGGATTCAGCAGAGGAACCAAGAGTGGACTCAATCTTACTAATGCGATCATCCAAAGAGTAAAGGGTCTCTTTCAAATTCATAAACTGACTATCAAACTCTGTCTTCATTTCTTCCTTTTGAGCAGCAAATAAACTTTTAAGTTGCTCTAACTGAATATCAGAAAATCCGACAGATGACATAGGTCCAGGAACTGGAGCAGGAGCAGGAGCAGGACTGCTGGCTCTGGTGAAGGATGCCTCACAGATGGACCAGCCTCAGATGGTGCAGAAGATCTAAGCTCAGCTCTCTCATCCAGATGCCTTTCCTTTCCCATTGTCCATTAACTTAACAAAGCCCATCCGGTGCACAGTAGCCAAACTATAGTAATCAGTGTGCCTAAGGTTCTTTGAAGGCTCATTTCAGAAATCACAACTCCTTGGCTTCTAAACCATAGTCAAATCATACCATAGGGCAGTGAAGATCTCCTTTTTCCCCAGCCTCAGCCATATAGAAAATCATCATGCCAGCAAGGTTAATGGCTGACCAGTCAAAACACTGTCCATCACCACAATGTCTCGCTCCGAGACATACTCAAATCGCCAGTCTTAGGAAATAAATCCTACTGCAGATATTATGAAGTAATCTAAGTTCCAAGGGCAATTGATTTGCCCTAACCTTCTTCAAATTCAGAAACTCTCTCCTAACATCCTTGATAGTGCATCCACCTCTCACTATGAATATTTAATCCAGTGATAGGAATGCTCAAAAGATTTCCTAATTTTGAAAGTAAGGTGACTCTTTTCCTCTTACAGAACTACAATCCCACCTCTCCTCTTGACAAATTGATAAAATTCCTTACTAGGGCCGGATAGGTGGGAACATCCAATGAACAACTTTTCCCAACCCATTCTTTATTTGTTTCCAATAGAAAAACCCTCGGACTCAAAGAAATCAAAATCAACTTTCTACCCATTGTAATACTCTCCCGGCTAAGGTGTCTACCTGAGGAGATGAGGGAAGGATGAGGAGTGAGGAATCTTCGCTGGAGAGGCACGGGTGCCTCGCCGTGCGCGACGGGCTCCAAGAACGATCCTCTCCGCTTAGGTGCCATTGAGCCTTGGGAATGTTCGATTTGAGGAGAATTTGGTTGGGGAAGTTTTGAGAGAGTTTGGAGAGTTTGGAAAGGATTGGCGATTGAAATGAGAGGTGTCGACTCTGCCCTAATATTGGGACCAGGTGTCGACTCCCGCAAAGTCGGGTGTCGACTCCAAGTCGCTAACACAGTTAGCGCTCGAACTGGAGTCGGCTCCACTTAACGGGTGTCGGCTCCAAGGTCAAGACCGAGAGCGACACAGAAGAGGTGTCGACTCCTCAAACTGAGGTGTCGACTCCACTGACAGTTTCAGAAAAAAAATGAGTTTCAAATCTGAAACTTGTCAAATAATCAATAAATTTTGAAAATCTTTGGAATATGGGAATCAAATTTCTAGATAAATTTCCTTAAAATTATGAAAGGAATTTTCAAGAAATTAATGAATCTAGATAGTCATTCCTTAAGAGTTTCAAAATCATTCCAAAGGATCACAAATCCCTAATTCTCCTCTAAGATAACAAAATCTCTCTTCACTCAAAGGTTTTGTAAATATATCAGCTAATTGTCTTCAGTATTAACATAATCAAGACAAATTTCATTATTAGCTACATGTTCTCTTATAAAGTGATATCTAATTTCAATGTGTTTAGTTCTTGAATGTTGAATTGGATTTTTAGTTAAATTTATTGCACTTGTATTATCACATCTAATAGGAGTTTTATCAAGTGTGATACCATAATCTTCAAGTTGTCGCTTAATCCAAAGGATTTGAGCACAGCAACTTCCAGCTGCAACATATTCTGCTTCAGCAGTGATAATGCAACCGAATTTTGCTTTTTGCTAAACCAAGAGATTAAGTTACTTCCTAAAATTGGCATGCACCACTTGTACTTTTTCTATCTAATTTACATCCAGCATAGTCAGAATCAGAATATGCAATCAATTTAATGTTGAGTCTCTAGAATACCATAATCCTACATTTTTAGTTCCATTTAATATCTTAAATTCTTTTAACAGCAATTAAATGTGATTCTTTAGGTTCAGATTGAAATCTAGCACATAAACAAACAGAAACATGATATCTGGTCTACTTGCAGTTAAGTAAAGAAGAGATCCGATCATACCTCTATAATATTTTTGATCTACTTTCTTACCTCTTCATCTTTGTCCAGCTTGCATGAAGGACTCATTGGTGTTCCAAGGGGTTTAATTGATTCCATACCAAACTTCTTGAGAATTCCTTTGTGTACTTTGTTTGGTTGATGAAAATCCCCTCTTTGCTTTGTTTGATTTGAAGTCCAAGGAAGAAGTTGAGTTCTCCCATCATGCTCATCTCGAATTCTCCCTGCATTAACTTAGCAAATTCTTGACACAAAAGATTGTTAGTAGCACCAATACAATATCATCAACATATTTGTACTACTAATAAATCCTTTCTTTTCTTTTCAAAAATAGGTTTTATCAACATTTCCTCTAGAAAATCATTTTCAATTAAAATTTACTTAATCTATCATACCAAGCTCTAGGTGCTTGTTTTAAACCATATAAGTGCTTTGTGTAATTTAAAAACGTGATTTGGAAATTCATGATCTTCAAAACCAGGAGGTTGTTCAACAAAAACTTCCTCATTTATAAAACCATTTAAAAATGCACTTTTAACATCCATTTGAAATAAATTGAATTCATATGACATGCAAATGCAAGTAATAATCTAATGCTTCTAATCTAGCTACAGGTGCAAAAGTTTCATCAAAATCAATTCCTTCTTCTTGATTATATCCTTTTGCAACTAATCTAGCTTTGTTTCTAATTACTATGCCATTTTCATCTAATTTATTTCTAAATACCCATTTAGATCCTATAACAGAATGATTTTAGGTCTATCACTAAGGGTCCAGACATTATTCCTAGTAAATTGATTTAATTCTTCTTGCATAGCTAACATCCAATTATTATCTTTTTCAGCTTCTTCAATAGTTTTAGGTTCAATTTGAGATACAAATGCAAGATGATTATTGATATTTCTCATTGATGATCTAGTTCTTACTCCTTGAGATGGATCACCTATAATTAATTCCTTTGGATGACCATAGGCATATCTCCAATCTCTAGGAAGATCTACATCATTATGATCATCAATAACATCAACCTTAGGTGAATCATCATCTTTAGCTTCTTGTTCATGATCTGAAGATACATTATATTAATTTTTCAATATCTCTTTCAATATGTTTGTATCTTCCTCATCATCAATCTTTGAACTTGATGCTAAAGATTCATCAAAAACTACATGAATAGATTCTTCTACAATTAAGTTTCTTTTGTTAAATACTCTATAGGCTTTACTAGATGTTGAATATCCTAAGAATATGCCTTCATCAGATTTTGCATCAAATTTTCCTAAGATTATCTTTACCATTATTATGAATAAACATTTACAACCAAATGCATGAAAATAACTTAAATTTGGTTTTCTATTGTCCATAGTTCATAAGGAGTTTTCTTAAGGATTGGTCTAATTAGGGCTCTATTAAGAATGTAACATGCTGTGTTTATAGCTTCCCCAAAAGTATTTGGTAAGTTGCTTTCACATAGCATGGTACGGGCCATGTCTTCTAAAGTCCTATTTTTTCTTTCTACAACTCCATTTTGTTGTGGTGTTCTAGGTGCAGAAAAATTATGATGTATGCCATTTTCAATGCAAAATTTTCAAATAAGTGATTTTCAAATTCAGTTCCATGATCACTTCTAAGACACTATGGTAGTGTTTTTCTCATTTGTGACTTTCTTGAAGAATTTCAAAAATATTGAGAAAGTCTCATCTTTGTGAGCCAAAAACATACCCAAGTGAATCTAGAATAATCATCTACTATCACAAGACCATATTTCTTTCCTCCTAGACTAGTGGTTCTAGTAGGTCCAAAAAGGTCCATGTGAAGTAGCTCTAGTGGCCTAGAAGTTGAAACAACATTTTTAGATTTGAAAGAGTTTCTAGTTTGTTTTCCAAATTGACATGCATCACAAATTTTGTTATTTTCAAAATCTAGTTTGGAATACCTTTAACTAAATCCATTCTAATTAATTTTGAAATTAGGTGTGTGCTTGCATGACCTAATCTACGATGCCATAGCCATCCAATCTCATTCATTTAGCATTATTAGCAACTAAGCAATGATTACTAGTAGACAAATTGTCTAAATCAATTAAGTATACATTGCCATTTCTATTTCCAACAAAATAATGCTATTATCAATGGGATTAGAAACAGTGCAAATAGAAGCTTCAAATGAAACTTTGAAACCTTTATCACACAATTGGCTAATACTAATTAGATTATGCTTTAAACCATTAACATATAAACATTTTCAATAAAGTAGATGGAGTTATTTGAATTTTACCAAACCCCATGATTGGCCTTTGCCATTATCACCAAAAGTAACAACTCCTCCTCTTTTCTTTCAAGGGTGATGAATTGATCTTGTCACCCGTCATGTGTCTTGAGCAGCCACTATCAGATACCACTTTCTTTGATCTTTTGGCCGCAAGACACTCCTGCAAAAATGATCAAATCTTATATTTAGGTACCCAAGCCTTCTTGGGTCCTTCATGGTTAGTAGCAATAAAGATTTCCTTTGGAACCCATATTTTCTTTCCTTTATTAATTTCTTGTTTTTTTCTTTTACATTCATAGGATTTATGTCCTTTCTTGTTACAATCATAAAAATTTTATTTGTTCTTTTCTAAAAAGTTTTTAATATTTTTGTTTTATGTTAGGTTATATCCTAATCCAGCTTTATCAAAATAGCTCTTTGATTACTCAATAATAAATTAAGTTTTTCAGAACTATATGTAAATTTATCAACTATATTTTATATTTATCAACTTCTTCTTTAAATCATTTTCTTTTTGATCCTTTTTTTCAATCAAAACTTCATTTTCTATTTCAATTTTTCAACTTCATGTAATTTATCTTTCTTTGAAGATTTAAATTTCATTTTTAAAGATTTGTTCTTCTTTTTTAAAATCATTATTAATTCATTAAAGCTTCATATTCATCAAATAAAATCATCATTTTCAGACTTACCTCGTCGTCGTTGCCATAAAGCAAATGTTGGCAACTTCCTTTTGTTCCTCCTCGGAAGAGGATTCTTCGCTATCACTCCATGTTGCAACATAGCCTTCTTCTTTGTAGCTTTCTTTAATTGAGGACATCATATCTGAAATGCCCTGGTTTCTTGCACTCATAACAAATAAGGGCTCTTTCTTTTTCTTTGTCCTTCTCTTTCTCTTTTTCTCCTTCCATTTTTGTTCCAGATTTTTCTTGTGGAAGGGTCTCCTTCTTTGCATGAATTTCTTAAATTTTTAGCAAGGAGTGCAGTCTCCTCATCATCATCATCACTGCAGCTCTTCCTCATTTCTGCAGCTTTAAGAGCAATTTCTTCTTCTTCTTGACTTCTCCTCTTGATGTTGCTTCATGGTTAGCTCATGAGTCATCAAGGATCCAAGTAGCTCTTCCAAAGGTAAAGTTTAGTCCTTTGCTTCTTGGATTGCAGTCACCTTTGCTTCCCATGTCTTGGAAGAACCTAAGAATTTTACGCACAAGTTCAGAGTTAGTGTAAGTCTTACCAAGACTTTTTAAACCATTTACAATATCAGTAAATCTAGTGTACATGCATGTGATAGTTTCAGTTTGTTCCATGCTAAACAATTCATATTTATGAACTAGAATATTAATTTTGGATTCCTTTACTTGATTTGTACCCTCATGGGTAACTTCTAATCTATCCCAAATTTCTTTTGCGGAAATACATGTAGAAATTGATTAAATTCATTTGCATCTAATGAACAATATAAAACATTCATGGCTTTAGCATTGAGTTGAGCCAATTCTTATCATGTTCATCCCATTCCGTTTCGGTTTAGGAATCTCCATGCCATTAATTCTAGCAGTGGGTGTGTGTGGTCCATTGACTATAATGCTCCATAGATCATAGTCAAGTGCTTGAATAAAAATTTTCATTCTAGCTTTCCAATAACCATAATTAGTTCCATTAAACAAAGGAGGTCTATTAGTAGATTGACCTTCAAAAAGATGAACCAGCTTGAGCTGCCATTTGGATCTTTAGCTCTTGATCGTTAGATCAAATCAAATGAGCACTAGCTCTGATACCAATTGTTGGCCCAGATGGCAACCCAAGAGGGGGGGTGAATTGGGTTCTTAAAAAATTTAACCTTTTGAAAGATTGGCTTTGAGATAAATAAAATTAAGTGCAAAGCAAATTAATCACAAGCAAAGAGATAGAGAGAGAGACAATCAAAGCACGGCAAACACAAAGATTTTATAGTGGTTCGGTGTATCCAACACCTACGTCCACTCCCAAGTTCACTTGGGTCCACACTATAATCCTCTTGATTACAGCAGAGTTGTTTTACAAGCTCACAACTCAAACTTGTTGTTTTCCCGGGATCACAACGAACCCAGCTGGTTTTCCGGGCTCACCAGCACAAAACCCAAACACAAGCTAATCTAGCTTGCCCCGAGGTATACTACCTCCACTAATTCAATCCCCCTGATTGAATTAGCAAAAATAAAGAAAAGTGTTTACAATAACAAATAGCTCCTTAAATGAGCAAATATTCAATGTAAATAAACAAGGTTAGAAAAGCCTATTTGAAGCAGATTGGATTTGAGCTTTTCTTCTTTTCTTTTTTTCTCTTCTCTTTGGAGATGTTGAATCAGGCCTCAGCTCGGATTCTTTGCAAATGTTGCAGATGAGAAGTTGGAAAATCACAAAACAGGGCTTTTGGCTTCTTTTTCTTCTTTTTGGGAAATCCTCGATTTTTGATTTTGAATGCCTTGGATTTCTCTTTGAGCTTTCTGGAGTAGATGGATTTGAACTTGGACTCTTTTCTCTTTGATTTCAAGCTCAAGACTTCTTGGATTTTTGATTTGTTTTCACTCTATTTTTTTTTTTAAACGAGCGTTCTCCCCTTTTATAGATTTCTCTTAATCCATATTTTTGGTGAGAAACTAGCCGTTGGAATGTACCTGGAAAGTTTGTTCATACAAAATATATCCGTTAGAAGTTAGGTGAAATGAAAATATTACCGTTTAAGCTGATCTGGCATTTTAAAAATCCGTTCCTGATAGGTTGGAGTCGGCTCCAACTTTTCAGGTGTCGCTCCAAGTCGGTTATCCAAAAATAGAAAAAAGAGTTCGTTGAGGAGTCGGCTCCAAAAAAGTTGAGTGTCGACTCGCCACATTCGGGAGTCGGCTCCGAAAGACTGTAAGTGTCGGCTCTAGAGTAGTCAAAAAACACGCGTTCTGTTCCCGCATCGGAGTCGGCTCCAGACACTGTAAGTATCGACTCTGAAACTTTGGGTGTCGGCTTCGAAACTCTGGGTGTCGGCTTCGGACCGTGCAAAAAATCAGAAAGACATTTGATTGGCCATGGGGTCGGCTCCAGATCTCCTAGGTGTCGACTCCAGGCTCTGAATTTTGAAACTTTCTTTTGGTAATTGATTCAAAACACGTTTCTTTATGTCTTTTGATTGATCAAAGATTTTTAAGCCCTAAAACACTTGTTAAATCTATTAGTAATAAAATGAATATACTCAAATCTTTTATTAATAATCAAAATCAATAATTGGGTCAACAGAGGTGCTTGCCCTTCTTCAAGGCTCTGCGGAAAGTAAACAGCTTCGAGTGGACGGACGACTGCTAGAAAGCCTTCAATGGCCTGAAGGCGTTTCTGTCTTCTCCTCTGCTCCTATCCAAACCAAGGGACGGGGAGAGTCTCTTCCTCTACCTAGCTACTTCTTCGGAGGCCGTTAGCTCAGTCTTGGTGCATCTCGACACCGATGGAACCCAAAGGCCCGTTTATTACATGAGCAAGGTGCTCCACAACGCAGAAGTCAGGTACTTCAAGATAGAAAAAATCATCTTTGCTCTGATCGTCTCCGCTTGGCGTCTCCACCCTTATTTTCAAGCCCATCCCATTGTGGTGCTCACGGACCAGCCCCTCCAAGCCATCCTGGCTCGTCCAGACACCTCAGGCCGACTCGCCAAGTGGGCCATCAAGCTAGGAGAGTTTGACCTCTCCTTCCAAGCACGGCCGGCCTTGAAGTCTTAAGTCCTGGCCGATTTCCTAGTCGAGTGCACTTGGGCAGATGAGGAGACCAGGGAGGTTTCCGTGGAGCGGCACGAGCCTGAGCCGAGCAATGATGGAGAAACCTAGATCCTCCATGTAGACGGCGCATCAAACTCTCAGGGAAGCAGTGCCGATCTCATTTTCGCCGGACCGGGCGGAGAGAAAGCAGAATGTGTAGGGAGAAATAGTTTCCGAGGCATGCATATTTTTTTTAAATTGATAACTATTATCATTGCGAAATTAAAAGATTACATATTAATCTATCTAATATGCATCAAGATCATATCTTTGCCTATATATTCAGGGTCGTTTGATCTAAAATATGCATATAAAAATATCAAGATCATATCTTGATCTTCAAGATGACTAGTCACACTATTATCTTGAAGCCTGCCTTAAGATCTAGGGATCAAATCACTTACCTTAAGAACAGTAGGTAAATCCTTATTGCTCTGCAGCCGTTCAATCGTCCGGCCTCTAGTATCGTCCACGCGAAGCCCCGAATGATCAGATTTCCGGAGTGCTAGCTCGCGGAAAAATAGCTTTGCTGATGAATCTTGAATCTTCCTCCAAGATCCACCAGGCTTCCGCTAACACCAGAATCACCAGGATTTTCTATTCTAACATTTTAGAATTACAATCCATGACAATTTAGAATTACAATCCATGACAAATCATGTATTGTTGTTCTATTTTTTTCTGTGTTCTCTGGTGAGGGAATGCCCTCTATTTATAGTCTAGATTTAGCCTTGACATTTAATTCTGACATTTAAGAATCCGTCGTTTGGCAAAAGCGAAGAGACGCCGAAGGCACGGCGCTTGGTTTAATTCCGACGTTCGGAGAAAACCAAGGAGTCGCGGCGTTTGGTTTAGTTCCGTCGTTCGGAGAAAACCAAAGAGACGAGGGATAAATCCGACGTTCGGTAAATAAATGTCATGCATTAAATTCTATCTCATGAGATGAGATTTTAGCCATCTCATCATATGAGATCCATATTCGAGAGGTTTGGGTTCTGATCTGAATTTATTTGACTTAACCCACATAGATCATGGTCCAAGCCCAAATCAAATTTGGCTAGTCCTGAATCTATTTAAATTCAAATCAAGTCTAATTTCAAATCAATATTTGAAATTGACTTGTCCTTCTAATAGACTTAAACCAAATTGAATCTTATTCAATTGTACTTAACCCAATTGAGATAATTCAATCAATCAAATTGATTAATTAAATCATATACGATTCTCAATCGTTGATCAGCAAATAGATCATCCTAGGAAACTTCTATGCGTGTGACTCTCTAGGTTCGAACCTAAGCCGGTAGCATAGAAACAACTTTCTATACTAATCGATGTGCCCATCTAGCAATGGAACCCGACGTCCGGATAGGTCGAAGAGTTGCCGAGCAAACTCCAAGAACCCTAAGAAACAGTTACCGTATAATTCATCCTCTTGACCACAAATGCTAAGGATGGCTTAAGAGCCTGTCAACTCTAAATAGCAAATCCATAAAGTGATTTCAACTTTAGTGATCATGTGACTTTCACATGAAGTGCCTTGGCCAAGGTCTTGCTAAATTGAAACACAAGCATTTCTCCTTTTAATGGGATAGGTCAAATTCCATCTTGATCCACAACTGACTACCACAAGTACTTGACTGCACCCAGTAACCTTTCGTAGCTGGATTAGAAATCCAGGTGGTCCGGCACCTAAGTACAATGAGTTGCTTGTAAGCCACTGGTTGTGATCTTCAGGTCTGAAGGATACTTATACCTATATCTTCTCGGATTAACTCTTGACAGCAGAGTATCCGGAAATGAGTCACGTTCGGTGAAATGTACTCCTACACTTTCACCTGTATGTCATACCAGTGTCTCTACACTCCTTGGTTAAGAGGATAACCAACAAATATGATATACAACGTCCTATAATTGATAGTACTATGGCCCTGTCATAGTATATCATTTGGTCGCGAACTCTTTTAAGGACCTTCTAAGATAAATCCTCCTTTATCGTGAGGAAGATCCTAAGGGCTTCATTACTTTCAGGAGTATTAAGAAGATGTTCTTGTAATGAATAAACTGCCAAATAACTTTTATTAATATATCAATTTATATACAATTTACATCAGCACAATCATCAAATGATTGGCTTTAGGATACAATTCCCAACAAACTCCCACTTAGCCTAAAGCCACTCATTACAGTATCTAATACCCATCTTCAACTTATAGTTGTCAAACTCCTTGATGCTGAGTGCTTTAGTAAATGGGTCACCTAGGTTTTCCTTTCCATCAATCTTCTGAAGATTTATGTCACCTCGGTCTACTATCTCTCGAATAAGATGAAACCGGCGCAGTATGTGCTTGGTGCGCTGATGTGCTCGTGGTTCCTTTGCTTGAGCTATGGCACCAGTGCTGTCACTGTATAACAGGACTGGTTCATCTATGGAAGGTGTCACTCCAAGCTCGGAGATGAACTTTCGCAGCCACACAGCTTCTTTCGCAGCATCTGATGCAGCGATGTACTCTGCCTCGCACACCGAATCTGCCACTGTATGTTGCTTGAAACTTTTCCAGCAAACAGCTCCACCATTTAGGATAAACACGAAACCCGATACACTTTTGCTATCATCATGATCTGATTGAAAACTGGAATCAGTATATCCAACAAGTTTCAAATCAGACTCTCCATAGACTAACCACTGGTCCTTAGTATTTCTCAAATACTTAAGGATTGTCTTAACAACTTGCCAGTGTTTTTCTCCTGGATCAGATTGGTATCTACTCACTACTCCTAGTGAGTATGCCACATCTGGTCTTGTACATGTCATGGTGTACATAATCGATCCTACTGCCGAAGCATATGGAATTCGACTCATACGTTCTCTTTCATTAGGAGTTGTCGGACAATCCTTCTTAGAAAGATGAATTCCATGGCCTATCGGAAGATAGCCTTTCTTGGAATTCTCCATGCTAAACCTCTTTAGCACTGTGTCAATGTACGTAGATTGGGATAAACCTAGCATCCTCTTAGATCTATCTCTATAGATCTTCATCCCTAGGATGTATGATGCTTCTCCCAGATCTTTCATGGAGAATTGTGATGATAACCATGTCTTTATTCCTTGTAATGCAGGGATATCATTCCCGATTAAGAGAATATCATCCACATATAATACAAGAAATACAATAACAGAATCGTTAGCCCATTTATAAATGCAAGGTTCTTCTTTATTCTTAATAAAGCCATAAGATTTGATCACTTTATCAAATCGTATGTTCCAACTCCTTGATGCTTGCTTAAGTCCATAAATAGACTTCTGTAGCCTGCACACTTTAGACTCGTCTTCAGATATAAAACCTTCAGGCTGTATCATATACACCTGTTCTTCTAAATCACCATTTAGAAAAGCGGTTTTAACATCCATCTGCCAAATCTCATAATCGAAGTGTGCTGCTATAGCTAGCATAATCCGAATGGATTTCAGCATTGCCATAGGAGAAAATATTTCGTCATAGTCAATACCATAACGTTGACGATACCCCTTGGCAACCAGACGTGCTTTATAGGTCTCTACCTTTCCGTCTGCGCCTCTTTTCCTCTTGAAAACCCATTACACCTATGGGTTTTATCCCTTCGGGTGGGTCAACTAATGTCCATACATTATTGTCCTTCATGGAATCAAGTTTGGATTTCATGGCATCAAGCCATTTATTAGAGTCAGTCCTTTGCATAGCATCCATATAGGTGATCGGATCCTCGTTGTTCTCATCGAGTTCAACAGGATCATCGTTCTGGACCAAGAAACCCAAGTATCTGTCCGGTTGATGTGGTACTCTACCAGATCGCCTTAATGGTGCATCTAAAATGGGTTTTGAGTTTGATCTAATCAACTCAGATTCTAGGGGTTCACTGGTTTGTGTTGTTCCTTCTACTTGATGAACTTCCTCAAGTTCAACATTAGAGCTATTTGTTCCTTCACTAAGGAACTCCTTTTCAAGAAAAACTGCTCTATTACTAATGAACAACTTTTGTTCTTCAGTATTGTAGAAGTAATATCCTTTTGTTTCTTTCGGATAGCCGATGAAAAAATATTTGTCAGATTTGGGTTCAAGTTTGTCTGATTTTGCACGTTTCACATAAGCCGGACACCCCCAGACTCTCAGATAGGTAATAACCGGTTTATGTCCATACCACATCTCATGTGGAGTTTTAGAAACAGACTTACTTGGAACCTTATTAAGAATATGACAAGCTGATTCTAATGCGTATCCCCAAAATGATATTGGCAAGCTTGCAAAACCCATCATGGACCGAACCATGTCTAACAGAGTTCGATTCCTTCTTTCTGACACACCGTTATGTTGCGGTGTTCCAGGAGGAGTCCATTGGGAGAGAATCCCATTCTCCTTTAAATATGTCACAAATTCATTGGAAAGGTATTCGCCTCCTCGATCTGATCGAAGGGTCTTAATACATTTTCCTGTTTGTTTTTCTACTTCTTTATGATATAGTTTGAACATTTCAAACGATTCAGATTTATGTCGCATAAGATAGACATAACCAAACCTAGAAAGGTCGTCTGTAAAAGTAATGAAGTAGTAGTATCCACCTTTGGCACAAGTGCTCATTGGTCCACATACATCAGTATGTACTAGACCCAATAGCTCTTTGGCTCTTTCACCTTTTCCAGTAAAAGATGACTTGGTCATTTTACCAAGAAGACATGATTCACAGGTAGTTAATGATTCACAATCATCAACTCGAAGGATGCCCTCCTGAGTTAACCTGTTTAATCTGTTCTTGTTGATATGACCCAGCCGATGGTGCCAAAGATAAATATCTGTGACATCAGTTGTTCTAGGGCGCTTACTTGATTGGTACACTACATTCACAGGCTGTGATAATATATAAATGCCATTAGATAAATGCCCAGTCATTACAGTGACTCCATTCATAATGATATTCAAAGTAACATCCTTTATTGAAATTTCATAATTATTTTTGGCCAGAAGGCCTACAGAAATTACGTTCAATAAGAACGTTGGGCAAAAATGACAATCATTTAGTATAATGACATTTCTATTGAAAACTATTTCAAGAACTCCTAATGCCAGTACTGGAACTAATCTTCCATCGCCGACATTTAGGAATCTTTCATTGTCCTCAAATCTTCTGGTGACCTGTAGTCCCTGCAATGAATTGCAAATGTTAAAAGGACTCCCGGTATCCAATACCCAGGTCTGATTATCATATATAGAAAAATTACAAGGTGTTATCATATAAATACCTTGTTGAGCAACATCTTGCTCCTTTTTCTTCTTTGGCCTGTTTGGATCAAGTGTGGCAATGTAAAGAGGACAGTTCCTCTTCCAGTGCCCTTGCATCTTGCAGTGAAAGCATTCAGCTTGACTTTTATCAACTTTCTTCTTCTGCATCTGACCCCTTATAGATGTCCTAGCATGTTGCACCCTTTTATTATTCTTTTTCTTCTTCCCTTTCCCAAAGGGTTTACGCCCTACCTTAGATCCTTCAACCACATTAACCAAACCCTTAGAGAGCTGGTTATCCTTCTCAAAGTTCTGTAACAACCCCAACAAACCGTGGTAGTTGACTGCAGGCTTTGTCATTCGAAAATGAGTAAGGAAAGGTCGGAAGGATGGAGGCAAGGAATTCAGGATCGCATCTTTTCCCAACTGCTCATGTAAGGGAAAGCCGAGCTTGCTTAGGAGTTCTATCTTCTCGATCATGTACAATACATGATCAGTGACAGGAGATCCATCTCTCATTCGAGCATTGAAAATAGCACAACTAGTCTTGTGCCTTTCAACATCGTCGGGTGTGCCGAAAGATTCATTCAACGCTTGAATGATTTCTTCTGGCTGAGCATTCTCGAACCGGCGACCGAATTCATCGTTCATTGCTGCTAACATGATACAACGCACGCTAGTTCTATCATTGAGCCACTTCTGATAAGTGTCTCTCTCAGAACTTTGGGTGTTTGCATCAGGTATCTTTGGTGCAGGATTATTCAGAATATATAGAATCCTCTCATGCTCAAGGACGATCTTAAGTTTTCTGAACCAGCTATTGAAATTGGAACCATTCAATTTGTCACTATCCAATAGGGACCTTAATGATAAATTAGTGGCCATGTTCTGCATAAGGAAAAACTAAAGTTTATTAGTATATAAATTGATTCAGTCTAAAGACTTGGACTTTAGTCTAAAGATTCTCCCACTATTTTGTTCAAATTGGCAGCCTCTACACCCCAATTCGAAGAATTATTCTTAATTCTTTAGCGGGCACTAAGATCTACATAAACTACATACAGGCCCAAGTGAAGCTTGGCTAACCCATATGCATCTAAGAGTAGGTTCAAAACCAATTGTTTCCCCAAACAATTCTTAGTGTTCAGTTTTGCCCCATGTACCTCTTCAGCAGGCATGAAGTGCCTCCACTGAAAGTTCTGGTTAGGTCCAACCATTAAATGATATAATCAGTGTAACCTATCAATAGACAACCAAGCCCGAGTGAAGCTCGGCTCACCTGACTGTTTATTTAATAGTTACGCTGACTTATCATATAATGAATGATAATTCTGATGGTTGACAAGCACCAGGCATGGAGTGCCTCCAATGATTATCAAGACATCGGACTCATTATCACCCACCTTAATGGGAGGCTATGATCTAGTTATCATATAACTATTTCATTTTAAGGACCTAATAATTTTAGAGGATTTTAATAATATGAAGATAAATTGACTAATCAAGTTCTCCCACTGAATCTATGAAATCGGTAGAATGAAACAAGATTAAGTCAGGTTAAGTGGCACCTAAATCAGTCATACTGATATCCTTACAGGCATGGGTCAACCCGAATCAGGTAAATGATCTGAATCATAAATGGTTCACCACAATGACCAGGTGAGAGAGATCGATGGGAGGGATATGCCATTAACTCGTTAAAGACGCATCAATACGAGTAGCTCCCAATTAAAAACCATTCGATCGTTGATCCTAGAGCAACTTGCCATCCCACCTTGACATCATATGGTTAACCAATTCTGATTTGACCATCTAATAGATTCATGCTCAACCACGGAGCCTAATCTACTTCCATTTGGTTTAATCAAAGAGAAGGACTTGATCAACTACAACTATTGTTTGATTTAGAGCATTCTTAACCTAATCTAATTAGATTTGAACAAATACTCTTTTAGTCCAGTTGATTTAAACCTTAGAGTCTAACCCTTTATGGACCCGATTTAGCTAACCCAAATGATTAAATATATTTCATGTTAACATGTCATATATTTCAATCAAGCATAATGTTACTACTCATAATTCCTATATTTAGATCATATCAAAAAAAAAATTATGAACTAATATTTGACATTCAAATAAAACTCTCATAAATATTTGTATGTTTTATAACATAGACATCATGCCATCATATATCATATCTATGTTTTTATACTAAACATGCAAATATTATGGTTTTATACAACATCAATATGTATCAAATATAAAATATCTTTTGAGAGTGTGTGTAATCTATGTTTTGATGCCAAAGCATAATTTAAATTTTCTTTAAACAAAGCATCAACGATAAAACAATCGCACGGCAATATGTCACAGAATACCTCATTGAATGGGTAATTCGGATTTTCAATCCACCTGTGACCATATGGCCTTGTGATAAGTTTTAGCCATAATTACACAATTAATGAGAATATTAATTTACATGCAATAAATTAGATCATTAACGAAACCATGGCTCTGATACCATTTGTAGGGAGAAATAGTCTCTGAGGCATGCATATTTTTAAAAATTGATAACTATTATCATTGCGGAAATTAAAAGATTACATATTAATCTATCTAATATGCATCAAGATCATATCTTTGCCTATATATTCAGGGTCGTTTGATCTAAAATATGCATATAAAAATCAAGATCATATCTTGATCTTCAAGATGACTAGTCACACTATTATCTTGAAGCCTGCCTTAAGATCTAGGGATCAAATCACTTACCTTAAGAACAGTAGGTAAATCCTTATTGCTCTGCAGCCGTTCAATCGTCCGGCCTCTAGTATCGTCCACGCGAAGCCCCGAATGATCAGATTTCCGGAGTGCTAGCTCGCGAAAAAATAGCTTTGCTGATCTTGAATCTTCCTCCAAGATCCACCAGGCTTCCGCTAACACCAGAATCACCAGGATTTTCTATTCTAACATTTTAGAATTACAATCCACGATAATTTAGAATTACAATCCATGACAAATCGTGTATTGTTGTTCTATTTTTTTCTGTGTTCTCTGGTGAGGGAATGCCCTCTATTTATAGTCTAGATTTAGCCTTGACATTTAATTCTGACATTTAAGAATCCGTCGTTTGGCAAAAGCGAAGAGACGCCGAAGGCGCGGCGCTTGGTTTAATTCCGACGTTCGGAGAAAACCAAGGAGTCGCGGCGTTTGGTTTAGTTCCATCGTTCGGAGAAAACCAAAGAGACGAGGGATAAATCCGACGTTCGGTAAATAAATGTCATGCATTAAATTCTATCTCATGAGATGAGATTTTAGCCATCTCATCATATGAGATCCATATTCGAGAGGTTTGGGTTCTGATCTGAATTTATTTGACTTAACCCACATAGATCATGGTCCAAGCCCAAATCAAATTTGGCTAGTCCTGAATCTATTTAAATTCAAATCAAGTCTAATTTCAAATCAATATTTGAAATTGACTTGTCCTTCTAATAGACTTAAACCAAATTGAATCTTATTCAATTGTACTTAACCCAATTGAGATAATTCAATCAATCAAATTGATTAATTAAATCATATACGATTCTCAATCGTTGATCAGCAAATAGATCATCCTAGGAAACTTCTATGCGTGTGACTCTCTAGGTTCGAACCTAAGCCGGTAGCATAGAAACAACTTTCTATACTAATCGATGTGCCCATCTAGCAATGGAACCCGACGTCCGGATAGGTCGAAGAGTTGCCGAGCAAACTCCAAGAACCCTAAGAAACAGTTACTCTTGACCACAAATGCTAAGGATGGCTTAAGAGCCTGTCAACTCTAAATAGCAAATCCATAAAGTGATTTCAACTTTAGTGATCATGTGACTTTCACATGAAGTGCCTTGGCCAAGGTCTTGCTAAATTGAAACACAAGCATTTCTCCTTTTAATGGGATAGGTCAAATTCCATCTTGATCCACAACTGACTACCACAAGTACTTGACTGCACCCAGTAACCTTTCGTAGCTGGATTAGAAATCCAGGTGGTCCGGCACCTAAGTACAATGAGTTGCTTGTAAGCCACTGGTTGTGATCTTCAGGTCTGAAGGATACTTATACCTATATCTTCTCGGATTAACTCTTGACAGCAGAGTATCCGAAAATGAGTCACGTTCGGTGAAATGTACTCCTACACTTTCACCTGTATGTCATACCAGTGTCTCTACACTCCTTGGTTAAGAGGATAACCAACAAATATGATATACAACGTCCTATAATTGATAGTACTATGGCCCTGTCATAGTATATCATTTGGTCGCGAACTCTTTTAAGGACCTTCTAAGATAAATCCTCCTTTATCATGAGGAAGATCCTAAGGGCTTCATTACTTTCAGGAGTATTAAGAAGATGTTCTTGTAATGAATAAACTGCCAAATAACTTTTATTAATATATCAATTTATATACAATTTACATCAGCACAATCATCAAATGATTGGCTTTAGAATATAATTCCCAACAGAATGTGCCCTGCGGTTTCTATTCAAAGCCACCAATAACCAAGCTGAGTACGAGGCCCTGCTGGCAGGATTAAGGCTGGCCCAAGAATTTGGAATAAGGCGTCTCAGAGCTTTCACCGACTCGCAACTCATCTCCAGACAAATCAACGGAGAGTACGAGGTGCGTGACCCTGCTATGACTCAATACCTGGGTAAGGTTCAGCTCTTGGTTTCTCTGTTAGCTTATTTCAGCATCAGTTACATTTCCTGGAGTGAGAATGCCAAGGCCGACATTCTTTCCCGCCTGGCTAACACTGCCGACGGTATCGCAAGAGACGCCTACATTGAGTACTTAAAAAGGCCCAGCATAGAAGATGGCGAGGAAGTCCTCCTGCTCACCCAAGAGCCTACATGGATGGATGCCTACGTCCGCTATCTCACTGACGGCACCCTTCCCGATGACCGCAATGAAGCCAAGCTGCTCAAGTGGAGGGCTTTCAAATTCGTCCTCCTAGACGGATGTCTATACAGGAGGTCATTCTCCTACCCCCTGCTCAGATGTATAGGACCTGCCGACGCCGACTACATCCTTAGAGAAATCCATGAAGGCATTTACGAAAATCACCTGGGGGGCAGGTCCCTGGCCCAGAAGGCCATTCGGCAGGGATACTTCTGGCTTACCATGAGGGAGGACGCTGCCAAACTAGTTCAGAAGTGCGATAGTTGCCAGCGCCATGCACACATCCAACATCAACCGTCTACCCTGCTCAACCCGCTTTCAACCCTCTGGCCCTTCGCCTAGTGGGGAATGGACATCCTTGGGCCTTTCCCCCCAGCCTTGGGACAACGGCGATTCTTGCTAGTAGCCATCGACTATTTTACCAAGTGGGTTGAGGTTGAGGCGCTGGCTAAGATCACCAAGAGTAAAGTCAGAGTCTTCTTCTGGAAGTCGATTATATGCCACTTTGGCCTACCACACACTCTCGTCACGGACAACGATCACCAGTTCAATAATGAAGCATTCAAGACTTTCTGTGGCAAGCTAGGCATTCACCATCGATTCACCTCTGTCAGCCACCCCCAGACCAACGGGGAGGCTGAGGTCATGAACCGCACCATTCTCAGAGGGCTCATGACTCGGCTAGATGGTTCAAAGGGTTGATGGGTGGAGGAGCTCTCCAGCGTGATATGGGCTTACCATACGACCCCCAGAGCCCCGACGGGCGAGACTCCCTTCAGTCTTGTCTTCAGATCCAAAGTCGTCATCCCTGTTGAGATCGGACTGCCCAATCCGCACGTGAAGTCCTTCAACGAGGAAGATAATTTCACATTGATACGAGCCAACATGGACTTTATCGACGAAGCACATGACCGGGCAAGGCTGCGTATGGTGACTTTCCGTCAGTGGACAGCCAAGTACTACAACGCCCGAGTTCGTCCCAAGGTCTTTCACCACGAAGATCTGGTTTTAAGAAAGGCTGAGGTATCTAAGCCTACGGAGGGGGGAAAACTATCCCCCAACTGGGAGGGTCCTTACCGTATCGCGGAGACACTCCACCGGGGGGCATACAGACTAAAAGAGCTCAATGGACAACCCATTCCGCGTACCTGAAATGCGGATTAATCTCCGCCGATATTATCAATGATGTATCTCCCAGAATACGAGTAATAAAAGGTTCCCTTCCAATGCCACAACCTGCTCTCCCTTGCATTCAAGGACCAGATCTCGCAAAAGGAGATCGCCGGCATCATGGCCTATGGGACACCACTCGGCCCCAGCACGGAGGCGCCCCCGAGTCGATTCAAGTCCCTAACAGCTCCGTACCCGGTTGAGTCGCCCCTCGAATGGCACACAAACCTCCGAGGCAGTTCTAAAGGAGCTCATCGGCATCGCAGCTAACGGGACACCACTCGGTTCAGCTAGGAGATGCCCCCAAGTCGGTTCAAGTCCCTAACAGCTCCATACCCGGTCGAGTGCCCCTCAGGCGGCACACAAACCCCCGAGGCAGTTCTAAAGGAGCTCACCAGCATCACGGCTAACGGGACACCACTCGGTCTGGCTAGGAGATGCCCTCGAGTCGATTCAAGTCCCTAACATCTCCGTACTCGATCGAGTCATCCCTCGGACGACACACAAACCCCTGAGACGGTTCAAAAGGAGCTCACCGGCATCACGGCTAACGGGACACCACTCGGTCCGGCTAGGAGATGCCCCCGAGTAAGTTCAAGTCCCTAACAGCTCCGTACCCAGTCGAGTCGCCCCTCGGGCGGCACACAAACCCCCAAGGTGGTTCAAAAGGAGCTCACCGATATCGCGGCTAATGGGACACCACTCGGTCCGTCTAGGAGATCCCCCGAGTCGGTTCAAGTCCCTAACAGCTCCGTACCCGGTCGATTCTCCCCTCGAGTGGCACACAAACCTCCGAGGTAGTTCAAAAGGAGCTCACCGGCATCATGGCTAATGGGACACCATTCGGTCCGGCTAGGAGACAACCCTGAGTCGATTCAAGTCCCTAACAGCTCCATACCCGGTCGAGTTGCCCCTCGAGCGGCACACAAACCCCCGAGGTGGTTCTAAAGGAGCTCGCCGGCATCGCAGCCTACGGGACACCACTCGGCCCTGGCACGAAGGTGCCCCTAAGGCGGTTAAGACCCTAAAGGCTCTATACCCGCCGAGTCGCCTCTCAGGTGGAACACAAATCCCCGAGGTGGTTCTAAAAGAGCTCGCCGACCATCACGGTCTCCAAGTCTGCCGAGTCAGCCCCGGCCACCCCTGGTCGGCCCCACTCGGTCTCGACATCTCCAAGGCCAGGCCGAATCGGCCCAGACCTTCCTTGGTCAAGCCCCACTCGGTCCCTGGTGTTTTCAAGCCGATCTTGGCGCTAAGTTGCCCTTGGATCGTTCTAAGTCCTTAGAATATTTTAACGCAGACGAATCTCCCTTCAAACGGCCTGCGATAGCTCAGGGCATCTTAAGTAACCTCCTACGCGGCCGGCTTACACCTCGAAGATGCATCTCAACATTGGCCAACCTAACACAACGGTTCGGCCACGACATTATCAACATGCACAACACTCAGAGTTAGGGAACATCCCAAAAGAAAGGTCCCCTCTCACCAATAGGTACGGGGTCCATCTTATTGTTAGTTGCACAATAAAGTATTCTTCCCAAAGGATAAAAGGAACAGATGAGGCAAAACACAAAGGTATTTTTGCAAAAAGCTCTTCTTCATTAACAATGGAAATGAAGTACAAAATTTGGCCTGAGGTCGATTACAAGAATGAAGGAAAAAGAAAAACAGATGACAGGCCCTCAGGGTTCGCCCGGACCAGGCTTCTCCTCATCCTCCTCCTCCGTTGGCCCCTCGTCGGACTCCCCGGGCTGGATTTTCTCAAGCTCGAAGCTGTCGATCTTGAGGGTCGTGGACACTTTGACCTTGCACATCTTGAATCCCTTGATGGAAGCATCGAGGCTGGCCTTAAGGACTTCCTTTGCGAACTCCGGCGAGGCCTTATAGTTGCAGACGGCCTGCCCCGCCTCGGCCTCAGCTCGCTATGCCCTGGCCTTGGCCTCCTGGGCTTGTGCCCCGGCCTCCCTGGCTCGGCCCTCGGCTTCTTCGACTCATGCATTGGCCTTGTCTGCGTAGGCCACATCCCCAGCCTTCTCGTGGCCCGCCTCAACCGCCGCCTTCTCCGCAGTGGCTGCTCTCTCTGCAGCAGCCCAACCCTCATTTCGCGCCGCCCTGGCCTCCTCCTCGGTGCATTGAAGCTGGTGGACCAGCTCTTCATTCTGTGCCGCGGTGGCCTTCAGCCGATCTGAGACCAGCTCCAATTTGGCCTCGGCTGTGGATGCCCTGCCACTCTCGACTTCGGCCCGGCATTCCGCCTCCCTTATTCGGCTGCCCAGGTTCTCCTCCTGGGCCTTGGCCTCCTGATGAAGTCAAGCAAGGCTCTAGGACTGCGCCATGCTCTCCTTCTTGTACTTGTCAGCTCACGCCATGGCCTTTGTGAGCGCGTTCGAAGAGTGGGCCATCGCCTCACGAAGGCCGATTGCGCCATTGGCCATCTGCAGCAAGGGGAATATGTTAACCATAAAAAGATTGGAGCATCAAAAGGCACATCCGGAAACAGAGAGAACTCAGAAGATTACCTGGACAACGGCAACCATCACCATATCCAGAAGCACGGAGTGGCTCAATCCCCGTGTCTCCTCCTCGGACTCGGCAGTCTGAACCCTCGACAGAAGATGGGCGGCTTGCTCGGCATCCGTCAATGAGTTGAACCTAGGCGCCGGCCGCGCCGGCCCCTCCTGCAGACCCTCAACCCAAGGACGAGTCTGGTGACACACCAATCGTTGGGATAAGCTCTCCGTCCCATCCCTCTGCTCCTTGGTCGCCTCCGCCCCAGCATTGGATTTCTTGGCAATTGGCTCCCTCTCTCCGGCAGTTGGGGGAGCCCTCTCCATCTCCGGCTCAGCGGCAACCGGAGGGCTGACAGCAACTGTAACCTGCCCTGCCTCAGGCACATCAGCGGCTGCAGGAGCTTCCTCTTCAAGATCCATGATCACCACGGCTGCTTCAGTAGTGACCAAAATCTCTCCTTCTTCTACTCCGGTCCTGGCTGGCCCCGGGTCCACTCCTCCAACCGGCATTTCCTCGGTCGGCTTCTCTGCGGGCATTGGAGCCTTGGGGACTCCAGCGGCTTGGGTCGGCCCAGCCCGCTCCCCTCTTCGAGCCTTCTTCGCCGCCTTGATGCTTTCCTAGTCGCCGGCCTCTTTTGATTCAAGGCGGCTTTAAACACACCAGCGGAAAACTTCATCGCTGCATCCAAAAATGAGAAGCGTTAGCAACAACGTATAGCAATTTTTCGGTCGAGACAGAAGGAATCAGATGTCGTGCTCACCAACCGCCGGGGCCAACTCGGCTTCTAACAGGTTCTCCTCGGACAGGAGTTCCTTGTAGCCAGGGATTTGGCAGTTGGACAATTGGGTGAAGAGTTCCCTATCTCTCTCCCCCACTGTGGCATTATCATTGGAGCTGGTGTCCGGCTCCATCTAATCGGTCCTCACCCCCTCAATATAGGCAAAAAGGAAGCGGGGTTTCCATCCCCTAATTTTAGATGGGAGACCTAAGGGGAAGGCCCTACCCGGCCTGGTGGTGAAAGCCCACCAGGCCCCCTCACCTTGGCGGCGGAGCTTGTAGAAAGCTCGGAACAGTGACAACCCTGGTTGGGCCTCCTGAAAGTAGCAAGGAATGACAAAGGCGCAGATGATCCGAATCGAATTTGGAGTCAACTGCTCCGGCGCTAATCTATACCTATGTAAAAGGTTCAGGAAAAAAGGGTAGAAAGGAAGGCACAATCCACACTGGAAGAACTCCTCGTATAGAGCGACCTGACCAGGGTAGGTGGAGGTCACTCTATCTTTGGGCCCCGGCATGGACAGGCGGATGAAGTTGGGGACCATGTACTTAGCCCTAATGGCCTCTACGTCTTCGGGGGTCATGGTTGAGGCCACTCTGGATGGACCTGCTGGATCAGAACTCACCACCGGAGGTTGTCCCGGATGGTGGGAGGACACAGGAACTGCCCTAATAGGGGAGGCTGGGGTGGACGGAGGCCCGGTCACCATTGGTCGATCGCGGATGATGATTCTGCCCACCGGACGAGGAACCTGACGGGCTTAAGGAGGTTTGATCTTCGCTATCAGAATGGGAAGACTCCGCTACAGGCCTCTTACCCTCCCTAATGGCACGACGGTCCATGGGTGAAAATGAAAGATGAAACTAACCTGGAAATCAAAGGGAATTTGAAGACAAAAGGGCTCAAGTCGCAGAAGAACTCAGGAGAAGGAAAGCTAGAAGAAAACAATGGTAATGTAAAGCTTTCCTCAGGCCCTTGGGGCGCTTTTATACTCCCATCTCCGAACGACGATAATCGAGGCCCCGCCACGTGGCACCCTCCTATTGCGCCACAAGCTATCCGCTGGAAATCTCGCCTGTGCTCGAGACGTGCCACCTCGATTCGTCCCAAGGAGCGTGATCCCCGACCAATCGCGGGGCATAGAAAACGAAGAAGAAATGATAACCTTTACCTTTTCCATTCCCCCAATAGGCTTCCTCTTTGAGGCGTCCGGTGCTAACGTCAGCTCCCACCTATCGCATGATTGTGGAAGATTTTTGAAGCGACACTGCCTCGGGACGATGCGCAAGCTCACCAAGTTATTAAAAATGCACTAAAGAGTAATCATTTTTTGAATTTTGCGCCCCTCTCGCCCAAAGGACAGTGGGCGCATGGCCCTTCGCGCTCAGGGCTAAGGGGCATCTGATGTGGCTAACGTAGCTACGAGGGCAATTATGGCAAAATCAAAATCTTAAGGCGGCCCCGCCCCAACATCTCCAAGTCGGTCAAGTTGGCTTCGACCTTCCCTGGTTGGCCCCGCTCGGCCCTGGCATCTCCAAGTCGGCCAAGTTGGCTCCGACCTTCCCTGGTCGGCCCTGCTCGGCCCCGGCATCTCTAAGTCGGTCAAGTCGGCCCCGACCTTCCCTAGTCGGCCCCGCTCGGCCCCAGCAACTCTAAGTCGGCCAAGTCGGCCCCGCTCGTCCCCGGCATCTCTGAGTCGGCCAAATCGGCCCCGACCTTCCCTGGTCGGCCCCGCTCGGCTCCGGCATCTCCGAGTCAGCCAAATCGGCCCCGACCTTCCCTGGTCTGCCCCGCACGGCCCCAGCATCTCCGAGTTGGCCAAGTCAGCCCCGACCTTCCCTGGTTGGCCCTGCTCGGCCCCTGTATCTCCAAGTCGGTCAAGTCGGCCCCAACCTTCCTTAGTCGGCCCCGCTCGGCCCCGGCATCTCCAAGTCAGCCAAGTCGGCCCTGTTCGGCCCCAGCATCTCCAAGTCGGCCAAGTCGGCCCCGACCTTTCCTAGTCGGCCCTGCTCGGCCCCGGCATCTCCAAGTTGGCCAAGTCTACCCCGACCTTCCCTGGTTGGCCCCGCTCAGCCCTAGCATCTTCGAGTCGGTCAAGTTGGCCCCAACCTTCCCTGGTCGGCCCCGCTCGGCCTCGGCATCTCCGACTCGGCCATGTCGGCCCCGACCTTCCCTGGTCGGTCCCGCTCGGCCCTGGCATCTTCGAGTCGGCCAAGTCGGCCCCACTCGGCCCCGGCATCTCCAAGTTGGCCAAGTCAGCCCCGACCTTCCCTGGTCGACCTCGCTCAGCCCCGGCATCTCCAAGTCGGCCGAGTTGGCCCCGATCTTCCCTGGTCGGCCCCACCCTGACATCTTCAGGTCGGCCGAGTCGCCTTTCTCGGCCTCGGTGCCCTTGGAGGGTCAAGGTTGTCTCAAGTCGGCCCCAGAACGGTCCTGGCTATTCACACCGCCGTCCTTCTGACCCGCGCCGCCTGACATCCCTAGGCCCAACTACTCACAGGTCACGCTGCTGATGGGACTGGACCTAACTACCTGTCAGCCCCACTGACTGATGGGATGTAGCTCACCAACCGCTGTTTTTCTCTCTCCGATGGGATGGAACCCACCAACCAGCCCAAATTCATGCAACCCCATAAATCCCACGGATATTCCTTTCTTACGGAACTCCACGTGGTTGTGCAGGTGTCAACCCCCTATAAAAGGGTAAGTCCACTCAGGAACAAGGTACGCAAACTCATATGCTCACTATCCTGATACTCAGAAAGGGACTCCCTCTTTCTGAGGACTCATTTTTTCTCCCCAGAGCTCGTCTGAGCTCTCCCTTAGCTGTGACTCCGGTTACTGACTTGAGCGTCAGAGAGTTCCCACCGGAGCACCCCTTCAGTCTTGGGACTTATTGCAGGTCATCTGATCAAGCATGGGACCGTGGATTAAGCAGCTTTCTTCTCTCGATGTTCAAGACCAGTGATCAGGCGTCATCAGCTACTACAACATTTATTAATGTAGATACAGAGAGTTTCGAGCTGAGAGAGATGATGAAAACTTGGATGCCCGGCTGGATTCATCAAGTGGAATGAGGTAGCACTGTGGACTTGTGATTCAGAGTAGGGCAGGTGGGGCAAATGTGGTCACATTTGAGTCTGCCACAGATCTACTACAATTTGTGCTGAATTTGTGTTTGGATTGTGTTGGAGGGTGTTAAATTGGTGGAAGGAGAAGGAAGAGCCAAAAAAGATGTATCATTTAAAAATAATTTTTTTATTAAATAAAAAAATGTTATACATTTATAACTAAAGTTCACTTATCATTTATTAACTTTCACTTGAGTTTTTTAGTTATGTAATAGAGCTATTAATGAAACGATAGTAAAATCTTAGCTTATAACTTAAGTTCACTGAAAATGTACATTTAAAAATCTGCCAACAAATGCAGCAAGCTCATTAATGAAAGAATGTTGATAGTTCATTGATACACTTTTTGCTTCTGATATAACTGATCCCAACGTCGTCAGAAAAGGTAACGGCAGTCATCGCCATCCCCTCACCCCCGGCACCCCCTCGGGGTCGGGGATAGGGTCATCATTCTTTAACCCCGGGGCCCCCACCGGTCCCGGGGTGCATCGCCATCCCCTCACCCCCGGCACCCCCTCGGGGTCGGGGGTAGGGTCATCATTCTTTAACCCCGGGGCCCCCATCGGTCCCGGGGTGCATCGTCATCCCCTCACCCCCGGCACCCCCTCGGGGTCGGGGGTAGGGTCATCATTCTTTAACCCCGGGGCCCCCACCGGTCCCGGGTGCATCGTCATCCCCTCACCCCCGGCACCCCCTCGGGGTCGGGGGTAGGGTCATCATTCTTTATCCCCGGGGCCCCCACCGGTCCCGGGGTGCATCGTCTTCCCCTCACCCCGGCACCCCCTCGGGGTCGGGGGTAGGGTCATCATTCTTTAACCCCGGGGCCCCCACCGGTCCCGGGGTGCATCGTCATCCCTTCACCCCCGGCACCCCCTCGGGGTCGGGGGTAGGGTCATCATTCTTTAACCCCGGGGCCCCCACCGGTCCCGGGGTGCATCGTCATCCCCTCACCCCCGGCACCCCCTCGGGGTCGGGGGTAGGGTCACCATTCTTTAACCCCGGGGCTCCCACCGGTCCCGGGGTGCATCGTCATCCCCTCACCCCCGGCACCCCCTCGGGGTCGGGGGTAGGGTCATCATTCTTTAACCCCGAGGCCCCCATCGGTCCCGGGGTGCATCGTCATCCCCTCACCCCCGGCACCCCCTCGGGGTCGGGGGTAGGGTCATCATTCTTTAACCCCGGGGCCCCCGCCGGTCCCGAGGTGCATCGTCATTCCCTCACCCCCTGGCACCCCCTCGGGGGGTCGGGGGTGAGGTCATCATTTCTTAACCCTGGAGCCCCCACCAGTCCCGGGGTGTGTCATCATTCCCCATCTCCGATATCCCTTCGGGGTGGGGTCATCTGCGATCAACATGCGACTCAACTGCCAAGAAAGGCGGCAACCTTCAGGTTGCACGGTGCACGCACATAATTTTCAGTACATGACCATACCTTGCCGCAGAATACCATTCGGTACTTCCGTGATTGTGCCCTGTTACGGAGGGCCATGCCTCATAACGAGGTTTGGCGCGTTGCATGCCCCTGTATATGACCATATCTTGCTACGGCGTACGGCATGCTACTACTTGCAGCTATACTCTGTCCCATCAGCCGGCGACGCGCACTGCATACCTTCGCGACCGCTGGACACGTGTGATATCACATCAACAGGAGGTACGGGGGATGTCTCCGGCAAATGTAGCTGCGGTACGAAAGCAATCTCTCCTAGACGAAAGGTGAGGTATTAGGACAACTATAAGAGCAGGGGAATGCGCGGTAAGTGGGATCCGGACTCTGGTTTTTCTGATCTTTCTTCCTCCCAGCAAAAACCCTAACCGCCTCAGCTCCTCTTCGCTGGAGCGGTTCTTTGTCTGAACCCAAGCCACTAACTTGATCGTCGGAGGGTCCCCACCGGTGCCACCGGTCCCCGGGGACTTTTCTTGCAGGATTTCCAGGAGCGAGACGTCTGTTTTCCCCGACGTTCGTAGGAAGTGACTTGGCGTCATCAGATTGGCGCGCCAGGAAGGGGGGTGCAAGAAAGACATCGAACCAGCAGCCTTCTTCTTCAAGACTCTGAAGCTATGGTGACTACTCGAACGAAGGGAGTTTCAACCGGTCGCGCTGGGGGGCAGCATTGCGGGGCTGGTTCACCCGCGGAAGCCCCCCCGGCTCTCCCATCCATCTATCCAGAGCCTCCGAATCTCCAGGGGGCAGGGCCTTCTGCTCCGTCAAAGGACGCCCCCGCGCCTGCTTCGCAGCGGCTCCAGGAGGATCGACTCGCAGCCCTGGCCACGCAGGTCCAGTCGTTGACCGCGATGGTTCAAGGTCTGCAGCACCAGCAGGCGGCCTTGCAGCAGCCGGAGCCGAACCCGTCTGTCCCAGTGGTGGCGCAGCCTAGCCAGCACTCCACCCGCCGAAGGGCGCCCGTTCCTGCAGATCATCACCGCCGATCCCCGGCCAAGCCGCATCCCTGCGAAGCGTCCAAAAGGCCCCGGTCTCCCTCTCGCCACGCCAGTGTCTCTCCTAAGCGGCGGCACGGAAAGGAGGCGGAGCGCACGCGCCGGCATCGCCGCCCCCGCTCTTCTTCTGAGTCTTCGGGGGAGGGCTCCTTTGATGGCCGGATGCCTCGTCGAGCTGAGCGTCGACTCGAGGAGTGCAACCAGAAGCTGGAGGAGCTCAACCGTCGGATCACTCACTTGCCGGAGGCTGATTATGACAGTCGGCCTCCTCTGTCTCGCCGCATCATGGAAGAGCCTATCTCCACCAGGTTCCGCCTTCCTCAGCTGGACCCTTACGATGGGACCACGGACCTCCTAGACCATCTGGAGAGCTATAAGGTACTCATGCAAGTTCAGGGGGCCACTGACTCGCTCATGTGTATTTATTTCCCGGCTACCCTGAAAAAAGCTGCCCGGGCTTGGTATTCACGTCTGCCGCCACGAAGCATCGACTCCTTCCGCCAGTTGGAGAGGGCTTTTCTGGCCCACTTTGACGCCTGCCGAAAGATTCCAAGGGTGGCAGACAGCCTGTTTGCCGTGCAGCAGAAGAATGGCGAGTCTCTGCGGGACTATGTCGCCCGGTTTAAGGAGGCCGCCTTGGAAGTCTATAACCTGGAGGACTCAGTGGCAACTCTGGCTTTGAAGCGGGGGCTTCGCCCTTCCCGCTTCGCATACTCTCTGGACAAGAAGCCGCCAGGCTCCTACTCCGAACTTTTGATCCGCGCCCAAAAGTATATTCGGGCGGACGAAGCTGACTTTTCCCGGCGTGAAGCCGGCGGGGGTATACCCCGGAAGCCAACCCAGCCAGAACCTGCGGAAGCCCGCCCCAGGAGGCCCGAGCCTCCTCGTCGACCCGACAACCGTCCCCGACCTCCTGCACCGAGAGACGGGCCTTACACTCCATTGCTTGCTCCAATATCCCAGATCCTGCTCGAGATCGAGGGGGAGCCCTATCTGCAACGCCCTCCTCCCATTAACCCGAAGATTCCCCGAACAAAAATCTCTACTGCCGCTACCACCGGGACCATGGCCACAACACCGACGACTGCCGATAGCTGAAGAAAGCCATTGAAGACCTCATTCAACAAGGCCACCTGAGGAAGTTCGTCCAAAGGAACAACCCAGGAGCTCCTGGCCCGTCAGCGCCTGCGCCGCCGGTAATTGATAACACCCCGACGGAGAAGACAGTAGCGATGATTTCCTGGGGGGCAGGAGGCCCGTCGAAGAGACCGAGGGGGGAGGGAGGAGTGGAGGCTGTAATTCCTTTTTTCGAAGAGGACTTAGAGGGGGTTGTAAATAAAGATGATGATAGCGTCGTCGTATCCATGACGATTGCTAAGCACCCTGTAAAACGAATCCTGGTCGACAGTGGAAGTTCAGTAGATGTTTTGAACTACGATGCCTTTGTTCGCATGAGCCTGTCGCATGACCTACTTCGGCCTGTCATCACGCCTTTGATGGGATTCACGGGGGATTCTGTGCGGGTCGAGGGGGAAATTACTCTTCCCGTGACAGCTGGAACGGCTCCGTGCCAGAGTACTGTCCTTATAAATTCTTGGTAGTCCGTGTGCCCCTGGCGTACAACGCGATTCTTGGGAGGCCCGGGCTCAACCTCTTGGATGCCGTCATTTCCACCAAGCGGCTCCTGGTGAGGTTCCCAACCACCAGCGGGATCGGCGAGATGCGAGGAGAGCGGGACCTGCCGGCGCCATGCTATCACTTGGCCCCCAGTCCCCAGGGGGCAGCGCTTGCACTGCCATCTGCATCGACATCAGAGACCCTTGACCCACAGGACCTGGAGAGGAGGGGGGAACCGGCCGAGCGGCTGCTCACTTTCCCCCTCGGGGAGGACCCGCGTAGACGGTTCGAGTCGGAGCCACACTTCCGGACGAAGCCCGTGACCGGCTCCTTACCTTTTTGCGGGCCAACGCCGACGTCTTCGCGTGGTCGGCATCCGACATGCCCGGGATCCCGGAGGAGGTGATTACACATCAGCTCAACATCCGACCGGAGTGCCGGCCTATCAGGCAGAAGAAAAGGAGTTTCGCCCCGGACCGACAGAAGGCTGTTGATGAGGAGGTGCGGAAGCTGTTGGCGGCTGGCCACATCCGCGAGGTGCGCTACCCCGACTGGTTGGCGAATGTCGTGATGGTTCGAAGGCCAGTGAAGCTGGAGAATGTGCGTGGATTTCACCGACCTCAATAAGGCGTGTCCCAAAGACAGCTTCCCGCTCCCCCGAATTGATCAGCTGGTAGACGCCACCTCTGGGCACGGGATACTCAGTTTCATGGATGCGTTCTCGGGGTACAACCAAATCAAGATGAGCTCAGCGGATGAAGAAGCAACCTCTTTTGTCACGGAGAAGGGGATCTACTGTATAGGGTGATGCCCTTTGGACTGAAAAACGCCGGGGCCACTTACCAAAGATTAATGAACAAGGTTTTTGAGGATCAGCTGGGGCGCAACATGGAGGTATATGTGGATGACATGCTGACCAAAAGCGCCAACGCGGAAGACCATGTGGTGGACCTCGAGGAGACTTTCAGCAATCTGCGCCGGTACCGATGAAGCTCAACCCCCACAAATGTGCCTTCGGAGTAGCGGCTGGCAAGTTCCTGGGTTTCATGTTGACCCAGCGCGGGATCGAGGCCAACCCCGACAAGATCAGGGCCATCCTGGAAATGCGGCCTCCGGTCAGCAAGAAGGAAATACAGCGCCTGACGGGGAGGGTGGCTGCCTTGAGTCGCTTTATGTCAAGGTCGGCGGAGAGGTGCCTGCCCTTCTTCAAGGCGCTGCGCAAGATTAACGGCTTCGAGTGGACAAAGAGTGTCAGGGCTCCTTTGAAGAATTGAAGCAGTTTCTCTCCACTCCGCCGCTGCTGTCCAAGCCTGAAAATGGAGAGGAGCTCTTTCTGTATCTGGCCGCTTCCCCGGAGGCCGTTAGCTCGGTGCTTGTGCACGTGGATACCGACGGAGCCCAGAAACCAATCTATTACACTAGCAAGGTACTTCACGACGCTGAGACCAGATATTCAAAAACCAAGAAGATTATCTTCGCCCTGGTGGTCTCTACTCAGCGCCTCCGGCCTTACTTTCAAGCTCATCCCATCGTGGTGCTTACGGACCAGCCCCTGCGAGCTATCCTGTCTCGCCCCGACACCTCCGGCCGGCTGGCTAAGTGGGCCATCAAGCTAAGCGAGTTCGACCTGGCCATCCGGCCAAGATCAACCATGAAGTCCCAGGTGCTGGCGGATTTCCTAGTCTAGTGCTCCTGGGCTGAGAAGGATGTGGAGGAGGCGCAACCGGAAGAGTTTGTGGACCTCCCCTCATCTGGGGAGGTGGGAGACTGGATCCTGCATGTAGACGGAGCGGCAAACTCTCAAGGGAGTGGAGCCGGACTCATTCTCGCAAGCCCGGAGGGAGACGTAGTGGAGTACGCTCTCAGATTCCAGTTCCCGGCGACCAATAACTAGGCAGAATACGAAGCCCTGCTGGCGGGGATGAGGCTAGCTAAGGAGCTGGGCGCGGGGCGCTTGAGGGCCTTCACGGACTCTCAGCTCATTTCTGGACAAGTCGCCCGGGAGTACGAGGCTAGGGACCCCACCATGTCCCGCTACTTGAGCAAGGTGCGGTCCCAGGCGTCTCATTTCTCTTATTTTCGTGTCAGCTATATCCCCAGAGCGGAGAATGCCAGGGCTGACGCGCTGTCTCATTTGGCCACTTCGGTCGATGGGACGTTGGGGAGAACATACGTGGAGCATCTACAAATCCCAAGCATTGAGGCCGCGGATGAAGCATTACCAGTGGAGCCGGAGCCCTCCTGGATGGATGCCTACATCCGATACTTGACCGACGGTACTCTCCCAGGGGACCTGGCGGAGGCCAAGCTGCTCAGGCGAAAGGCCCCGAGATTCTTGGTGATGGACGGGAAGCTTTATCGGAGATCATTCTCATATCCGGTCCTTAGGTGTGTGGGGCCAACAGAATCAGATTATATCCTTAGGGAGATCCACGAGGGTGTATGCGGGAGTCACCTGGGGGGCAGAGCCCTAGCATACAAGGCCCTGCGCCAAGGGTATTTCTGGCTGACAATGAAGGAGGATGCGGCCGAACTTGTCAAGAAGTGTGATAGCTGCCAACGTCATGCCAACATTCAGCGACAGCCAACCTCTCACCTAACTCCTCTGGTGGCACCCTGGCCTTTCGCCCAGTGGGGCATGGATATCTTAGGTCCATTTCCCCCGGCCTCCGGGCAGCGGAAGTTTCTCCTGGTGGCGGTGGATCACTTCACTAAGTGGGTCGAAGCTGAGGCTCTGGCCAAGATTACCGAGAGTAAAGTGAGATCTTTCTTCTGGAAGTCAATCATATGTCGGTTTGGGCTACCACGTACTCTAGTCACTGATAATGGCCGGCAGTTCGACAATGCGCCTTTCAGGGAGTTCTGTTCTGAGCTGGGTATTTTTCAGAGATTTACCTCCGTCGGGCATCCTCAAACCAACGGGGCAGCTGAAGTGATCAACCGAATCATCCTCCAGGGACTAAAGTCTCGCCTGGATGGCTGCAAGGGACGATGGGCAGAGGAGCTCCCCAACGTACTATGGGCCTATCATACAACGCCTCGAGCCCCCACTGGCAAAACGCCGTTCAACCTAGTTTTTGGCTCTGAGGCTGTCATCCCTGTGGAGATTGGGGCACCCAGCCCCCGGGTGGAGGCTTATAGTGAAGAAGGTAACCCTGACCAACTGCGAGCCAACCTCGACCTGGTGGAGGAAGCGCGGGACAGAGCGCGGCTTCGAATGGCAGCCTATCGGCAGCGGGCTGCGAAAAACTACAACGCACGCGTGCACCCCCGGACGTTCCTACCAGGAGATCTAGTCCTCCGACGGGCGGAGATCTCAAAGCCAACTGAAGGAGGCAAGCTGGCCCCTAACTGGGAGGGACCTTACCGGATCACCGAGACGCTCCACCACGGGGCTTATAAAGTTGAAGACCTTGACGGGACACCACTTCCTAGGACGTGGAATGCGGATAACCTCCGCCGGTATTACCAGTAATGTATCCCTCCTTCCGTATTAAACATCATCTCCATGTTTGTTTGGGTGTTCACCCCTTATTCAATGCTAACGAGATTCAATTCTAGTTATCTGAATCTTCTCAAAGGCCTGCACCAGCCAGGCATAAAGCCCAGTGTACCACTGGCAGAGCAGTGTACCACTGGCTCTCAACAACAAAAGCCCGGCACCCCATCGGCACTCAAAGCCCTGCACCAGCCAGGCATAAAGCCCAGTGTACCACTGGCAGAGCAGTGAACCACTGGCTCTCAACAACAAAAGCCCGGCACCCCGTCGGCACTCAAAGCCCTGCACCAGCCAGGCATAAAGCCCAGTGTACCACTGGCTCTCAACAACAAAAGCCCGGCACCCCGTCGGCACTCAAAGCCCTGCACCAGCCAGGCATAAAGCCCAGTGTACCACTGGCAGAGCAGTGTACCACTGGCTCTCAACAACAAAAGCCCGGCACCCCGTCGGCACTCAAAGCCCTGCACCAGCCAGGCATAAAGCCCAGTGTACCACTGCAGAGCAGTGTACCACTGGCTCTCAACAACAAAAGCCCGGCACCCCGTCGGCACTCAAAGCCCTGCACCAGCCAGGCATAAAGCCCAGTGTACCACTGGCAGAGCAGAGTACCACTGGCTCTCAACAACAAAAGCCCGGCACCCCGTCGGCACTCAAAGCCCTGCACCAGCCAGGCATAAAGCCCAGTGTACCACTGGCAGAGCAGTGTACCACTGGCTCTCAACAACAAAAGCCCGGCACCCCGTCGGCACTCAAAGCCCTGCACCAGCCAGGCATAAAGCCCAGTGTACCACTGGCAGAGCAGTGTACCACTGGCTCTCAACAACAAAAGCCCGGCACCCCGTCGGCACTCAAAGCCCTACACCAGCCAGGCATAAAGCCTAGTGTACCACTGGCAGAGCAGTGTACCACTGGCTCTCAATAATAAAAGCCCGGCACCCCGTCGGCACTCAAAGCCCTGCACCAGCCAGGCATAAAGCCCAGTGTACCACTGGCAGAGCAGTGTACCACTGGCTCTCAACAACAAAAGCCCGGCACCCCGTCGGCACTCAAAGCCCTGCACCAGCCAGGCATAAAGCCCAGTGTACCACTGGCAGAGCAGTGTACCACTGGCTCTCAACAACAAAAGCCCGGCACCCCGTCGGCACTCAAAGCCCTGCACCAGCCAGGCATAAAGCCCAGTGTACCACTGGCAGAGCAGTGTACCACTGGCTCTCAACAACAAAAGCCCGGCACCCCGTCGGCACTCAAAGCCCTGCACCAGCCAGACATAAAGCCCAGTGTACCACTGGCAGAGCAGTGTACCACTTGCTCTCAACAACAAAAGCCCGGCACCCCATCGACACTCAAAGCCCTGTACCAGCCAGGCATAAAGCCCAGTGTACCACTGGCAGAGCAGTGTACCACTGGCTCTCAACAACAAAAGCCCGGCACCCCATCGGCACTCAAAGCCCTGCACCAGCCAGGCATAAAGCCCAGTGTACCACTGGCAGAGCAGTGTACCACTGGCTCTCAACAACAAAAGCCCGGCACCCCGTCGGCACTCAAAGCCCTGCACCAGCCAGGCATAAAGCCCAGTGTACCACTGGCAGAGCAGTGTACCACTTGCTCTCAACAACAAAATCCCGGCACCCCGTCGGCACTCAAAGCCCTGCACCAGCCAGGCATAAAGCCCAGTGTACCACTGGCAGAGCGGTGTACCACTAGCTCTCAACAATAAAAGCTCGGCCCCCCGTCGGCACTCAAGGCCCTGTGCCAATCAGGCATAAAACCCGGCTAACCGCTGGTGGAGCAGTGCACCAACGATTCTTCACAGCCAAGACCCGACACCCTACCGGTCAAAACAAAACTAAGCCCCGCGGGCATCAAGCTGCGCGCCAGACTAACACCAGGTCCAATACTTAGCCGGGCATTACGCCTACAGCTCCGAGGGAGCCTACCGGCCTAATCCCCGACCAGCGGCGCCCCCGCTCCCAAGATTCAACCCTACCTAGCCCTAATTCGTGGGTCCATGTAACTAAGGCGAAATGGCGCAGGTGGGGAGGTGTTCCCCGGAATCGTCGGGACGAATAGAGTCGTGGGGCCACATATCAATTGATGAAGTTAAGAATAATACGAAGATCATCGTGAAAAGTATTTTCATTAAATAGGAACTACAAAACTCCGACGTAGTCGGGCTTACAAAAGAAAGAAAAGAAAAACAAAGTTGCGGACGCAGACTCATGGCTCTGCCGGTGCGGGTTCATCATCGGAAGAAGTCTGGTCTGACAATTCGATCTCCAGGGCCCGAGGGAAATTCAAATCCCTGGCCACCCTCTCCTTAGCGTGCTGGAACCCGTCGAGGTATACAGCGGCCGAAGCTTCGGCCAAGTCATCTGCGAAATGCTCAGATGCCTTGTATTCTTCAACAAGTCCAGCAGCCCAAACTTTTTCCGCAGCAAGGGCCTCCGCCGTGGTTTTTTCAGCCTCCCGAGCCTGGCTTATCTCATCTCGAGCGCGGCTCAACTCTTCCTCACGACGGCAGGTCTCCTCCCTTGCCACTCTAGCTTCCTCTGCCGCCGCACCCGCTCGGACCTCGGCCTCCTGGAGCGCTGAGGTCAACTCAGAGATGTGCATATCCCTGGCCATGACCGCGCTCTCAGCCTCCGCCATCTGAGAGAGCGCCGCGCGCGTGCGATTGGCCTCCATTTCCGTCCAGCTCGTGGCGGCCCTCACCTCGCTTGCACAGGCATCCTTGACCGCTCCCAGCGCCCTCTCTGCCTTTTCCGTGCGGCGCTGGGCCTCCTCGACCTCCTTCTGCGTCTCCCGCAGAACCCTTTTTCCCCCTTGGATTACCTCCCTAGCGGCCCTCAGGGAGTGCGCGATCTGCACACAAGCCCAGGTCAACAGAATATATATATGTAGGAACAGTAAAGGGGAAGGAACGAGAAAATTGCTTACCTTGACCACTGCGGCGTAAGCATCCCGGAAGAATGCGCCCGCCCCCAGGTGGCTGAGATCCTCAATGATCCTGAGATCAAAAACCGGATCCAGGGCCTGCTCGACCCAATGGCCGTCGTCCAAGGAGTCTCGAGGCGGCCTGGGTGCGCCCTCGCCTCCCTCCGCCGTTCCTGATGTCCCCAGCTCTATGTGCGGACCACTTCCGAGCGGCCCTCGGGGGATGGGCTCGCGGGGCCAGATGGTCCCTCGCCCCAGTCCCTGGCAGCGTCTGAGGGGGTCGTTCTCTCAGGGACCGGGAGCTCCCCAGTTGGCACAGTCGCCCCCACTTCTGGTTCCTCGGCGGTGGCTCCCGCGGTCGCCCCCACTTCTGGTTCCTCGGCGGTGGCTCCCGCAGTCGCCCCCAACTCTGGTGGAGTGTCGGCCAAAAACCTGATGCGTGTCGTAGCGCAACGATTTAAACACCTTAATTTCACTATTAGGATAGCGAGAGTAAGGGATCGATTCCACAGGGACTTTAATGCTTATCTTGAAATATTTTTATAAATTTAACTAAATAGATAACTAAATAGATAATTAATAGTGCAAAATAATAAGATATGGTTTATCTTATTAGAGCACGGCTCGTACCCGTAGATCACGGCCCGTCTCTTTTAAGAATAAATCAGTCTAAATTATTTTGTACTTAAATAAAATTTAATAACAATTTAACATGAATAGAAATTTTATTTCAATAAATCTAAGAGTGCATATTAAAATTTAAAATAAAAAATTTTAATTTCTAAAGCAATAAAATAAACATGAACCAAGCCACTATTATGCTGATTGCTCGAACGGGCGCCTCACGAGCAGAGCCAAGCCACGATCGTCTCCCCAACACCCACGGAATTCTTGGAACAGGGGTCTTCAATCGGAACAGATCTTCAAATGGATTTGAACAGCTTGGAACAGAGCTCTTCAAACGGACTCCAAACCGGCACAGATGCAGCGAACAACGAACGGAGCCTCCACTGCTACTCCTCAACGCCCACGGATGCAGCGCCTGGAACGAAACCAGAGGACCCACGAAACACACGAGATTGAGGAAGAAGAGATTTCCTGGATGCCGCCTCCTTGGACTCCCCCTGCTGCTATTTATAGATGCCCAGACGCGGGTT